>VWPW01023288.1:0-142322 GCA_013389825.1 Crypturellus undulatus
TGCCGGTGACAGGACGAGGGCTAATGGAGAGGAAGCTGAAACATAAGGAAAGAGGCTGTGGAGTCTCTTTCTCTGGAGATCTTGCAAAGCCACCTGGATGCCACCCTGTGCCACGTGCTCCAGATGTCCCTGCTTGAGCAGGGTGGGTTGGACTAGGGGGGTTTGAACTGATGATTGTGTGGTTCCATGTAACAAGCCCCTTTTTCCTTCCCTATTCCAAAAGGAATTTGTAACAGGATTGCTCTTTAAATCGTTTACCAAAATACCTTATTTTCAAGCAATTGCCATACCTTTGGCTGCTTAACAGCATGACTGACATGGTGGAATTTCTTTAACTTTGTGAAGTGGAGCCAAGAGCTGGGAGCAAACAAAGGCAGTAGTGTCTAATCCCTGACCTCAGAGGAAAAACACGTCAGGGGGCCGAAGCCACACTCCTCGGGTAGACTTTGCGCAGCCAGACATCAGAAACACAAACCGGGCAGGGTACCAGGTGGAAGCTGAGCGCTCCAAAAGGCTTGGAGCAGTAACGTGGCGGGACCTCAGAGACGCAAATCGCTTGGAGCTGAAATTTGCAGTGAAGCATAGCAACAGTACTGCTTGTTTTTTATTGGGAGTTGAGTAAGTAATTCAGGTGAGATTTTTCTTGGGGTTTCCAAGCTGTGGAGTTTTAGTCTCATCTCTTTACTCCCACAAGCTTTATGAGAGAGGAGGTGCATGGGGGCAAACCAACAGAACATTCTAGTTTCCTTTAGTAATTGTGAAGACTGTTCTTGGGCAGGTGCAGTCAGAGTCTCATGGTTGAATATGGAAGTGAAGACGGAACCTGAATTTTAGTTTATTTTACTTTCAAACCTTCTAAAATTTTGTCTGCTTGCCTTTCATTCAGTTTATCCATAAGAACCCAACTAAAGGATCATTCTGGTTCTTAGTAGTACTGGGGTAAAACCCTTCATTTAGTCCTAAAGGCGGAGCAGTGAACAGATTTCCTTCTGCTGCAGTCTCAGCGCATTTCATACCTGTCAAGAGCTGGTAGTGTCACAAAGAGCTTTGTAAGAGCAAATCTGGCTGTTGATTAGGAGAGTATACACTGCTGTGTGTTTAGCTGCCTGCAAAAGGCATCAGATAAAATCCCTGGTGAAAAATTAGTCTCACATTGAGTAAGTAAATGAGGATCATAGCTGTAGAGACCATGATTCTTAGGCGCAAGTTATTGTAGTATGTAGCTATGCCTTTTTTGGATTTTTTGGTGAAGTAGGAGTTCATAGAGTATGTTGAAGGTGTTGAAACCAGATGCTTATTCTGATGCTTGTTCTTCATGTGTTGTTTTGATGCTCAGTGTAGGAGTAGAAGCAATTGACAGCAGCAGGCTAACGCAAGTGCTCTGAATCACTCTTTGCAGGAGTCTCCCTCTCATTGCTAAATACATAAGGATCCTACTGGGGGCACCACAGTCATAGTTGTCTATTGTCCTCCTTCCCCTTCTCGCTCCAGTGCAGAACATTTATCCTACAAAAATAACCTTGAGAAACCTTTCTGCCTATATTACTCTCTTGTGAAAGTGCAGCTATTAACAGAATAGGGAACTAACTGAGAGGAAGGGAAGAAAAAATGTCAATACTTCATACTTAGATATTGTGTGGGCCATTGCCTACACAAGGAATGGTGCTGCTGGAGGTAGACCACAAAGAGATGAGCAGACTGAATCTAGAGATCACATGCTCTTCTTCCTCTTCAGTAATGCCACATGACACATCACAACCGTGACAAAAAGAAAACCTAGCTGAAGCATGGATCTTTGTATCTTTTAACCTGCTTTCCTGAAATTCACATATAGCATTGTAGGACTCTGTTGAATAAAATTAGGAGGATATGTCCCTTAAAATATAAAACCTGGATGGAAAGACTTTCCCCACTAGGTTCCACACTGGCAAGTCAGATAAGGCAACTGATTGTGCCTTAATAGGTGAAAAGGGGAATCTGATGATCCGTTTGCCTACTAGGATTGCCCTTAAATGTACAACCTATTTTTTATCCCTGCTCTACCAATGCTTTTTTCATATAGCTATTGTGCTGTGATCATTTGCCTTTTAAATGAATTAGTCAAGCTGGCTGCATTACTGGCATTGATTCTTCTGTCTAGAATTAATTCAACCTTAACTGGAAACCTTGCATTAAGTACCACTTACATGGCATAAAAAATGAAACCACTAACATAATGTGAAAGAAGTCAGAGAACACTTTTAAAAGGCAGGAATAGTTATATAGGGTCTCACTTCTGCCGTACGTGGGGAATAAAGTAAACTGAAAGGGCAAATTCAGGGCTGTTTTCTGATTAGCCATCAACAAAGGCCTGACCCAGATCCTTCCAAAATGAGGTGTCCTCCGCACGCAGAACACATCCTGTAACACCTGAGGGACAGAGGACACAAGACCCATGAGCTGCTTTCTGTACCCTCATAGAGGACGCAACCATTCACCTGGGTTTAGTATCCTCAAGTTGTAGTTACAATAGTGCCAGTGCAGACAGCCAGGTTACAGTAGTGCCAGACTAGACAGCGCTGAAAGGACTGGGAGGGAAGCTCTGCTATGCTTTATTAAGTCCCTTCATCATTTCAGCAGAATTTATTTAGCAGTTAATTTGTTGGTCATTAATGGCAGTAGAGAAATGCGGGAGGCTCGTGTTAGCACTCATCCTCCCTCATAGCAAAGATGCTCCATCCTCCATGCCGGACTCTATTCAATTACTCCACGTCCCTCTTGCACTGGGGAGTCTGGCACCAGACACAGCGCTCCAGACGTGGTCTCCCCAGGACTGAACAGAGCGGCAGGATCACCTCCCCTGGACCTGCACTAGGAACTCTCTTCCTAATGCTCCCCAGGCTACCACTGGCCTTCCTGGCCACAAGAGCACATCACTGGCTCATCGTCAACCTGTTGTCCGCTCAGGTCCTTCTCTGCAAAGCTCCTTTCCAGAGGTCACCCCCAGGTGCAGGACCCTGCACTTGCCCTTGTTGAACTTCATGAAGGTCCTCTCTGCTTGACTCTCCAGAGTGTCCGTGTCCCTCTGAATGGCAGCGCAGCCCTCTGGTGTATCAGCCACTCCTACCTGTTCTGCATCATCAGCAAACTTACTGAGGGGCCACTTGGTCCTTTCATCCAGATCACTGATGAGCAAGGTGAACAGGACTGAACCCAGTACTGCCCTTGGGGGACACCACTAGCTACAGGCCTTCACCTAGACTGCGCCACTGATCACAACCCTCTGAACTTTGCCATCCAGGCACTTTCCATCCACCTCGCTTGTCCACTCACCTAGTCCGTCCTTCCTCATGACTATGAGGATGTCATGGGAGGCAGTGTCAAAAGCCTTGCTGAGGTTAGCACCTGCTGCTCCCTGCCACCATCTACCAATGCAGTCATCCCATCAGGTTGACTAAGCATGATTTTTTGCTTGGGAAACATGTGTTCACTAGTCACTCTGAAAGCTTAGAGATGACATCCAGGCTAAGCAGCTCCATCACCTTTTTGCAGTTGGAGACGAGCCCTGTAGCTCATCTTTCTCTGCTCTGCTTTCTTGCAGTCCTCAGGCACCTCTCCTGCTCAAAAACCTTTTCCCTGACCGGGAATCGAACCCGGGCCGCGGCGGTGAGAGCGCCGAATCCTGACCACTAGACCACCAGGGAGACCTCGGGCTCTCCTTTGGGCACTTTTTCAATAACAGACTCATTTGCTGGCATGGACAACGGAGCCTCAGGCTGCTGGCATTAAGACCTTTAGCTTGTCAGCCCTTGAGAACTGGAAGCAATTCAGCGGCCCAGGAAGTTTAGGGATGATTGCGGCAAGTACTGCCGTGGTATCAAATTTCTGCATTCAGCTTCTCTTCAGCGGGAAATACCCCAGGCTCCTTCCAAACGTCGCTTCCCCTTTGAGTCTCTCTGCAGTCGTTTGTTCATGGTGTCCTTCAGTAATGGTAGCACTTCACTCAGTACTTTTGGGGAATCATCCATAAAGCCAGAAATCTCTCCTCTAAATCTTTCTGCAAGACAACTCTATTGCAAAAATATCTCCAAGAAATCAGCTGGCCAAACTGAGCCATAATTACCAAGAATAGATGTTTTCCTAAAAAGCCATGTGAAGACAAACACTGCAGTGACTTTCAGTACAAGAGCAGCATTTGGCACAGCAGCTAACCTCCAGGACCATTTGATCTTATTTCCTTCTGCTGTCCTTCGGATACGTCGGAACAGGGAGGCTATGCACTCACTAGTTATTGTGCTAGGCAAAGAGCAGTATCCATTGATATTACATTATATGTCAAATAAAGACTGCAAGGAACCTGCTGACAATTTATCACTTGGGGCTAAGTTGTTCCGCTAAGAATAAAAAGCAAACTCATACCTTAAACTGTGAGGACTTTCTATAAAAAAATCTTACAAACAAGAGTGAAGTTCCTGCCCCAAATCTAGATGGACTATGTGTTATCTATGAGAAAAGGAAAGGTTTTATGCATTTCCTGAGTCATGAATTCCAGTGTACATAACGGTGGAGACATCAAAGCACTTGCATTTCATTCAGTATTGATTCTCTTGATATCCGTGAGACTTAAATGGCCATCACGCAGACCATGAAAAACCCGTTCTTTCCATTCTTTGATATTTACACAGAGAAGGGTGCCAGAAGCCCAGGTCAGGGAAGAAATTTGGAAAACTTTGCCTCTTCCTCCATTAAGAAATGATACTTGAGTACCACTCGCAACATGCAAACACTAACAGGAGCCCACATGACTCTGCTCAAAGGACAAGGTTCCTATGTTTCCCTCCTGCATGGATTTCTCTGTCATTTTCTAAATGGAAGGTCTGTTTTTGATCTCTGCATTGAAGCACAGCCACTGTGCTTCAGTTTTGAATTTTTTTTTTTTGTAAAGAAGTATTTACCTCTTCTAATACCTCCCTTCCTCTCTAGAAAACTTCTTAAGCAGTATCTCCCTTTCATCAGTAAAGCAGGAAACATACTTTCATCTTCCATCTCGAGTTATACTTTTCTCACATCATCTTTCAAAAACAAAAATCCCCTTTTAGCTGCAATGCTGCTCAAAATTTTGTTGACCAATTCTTTGCCCTAGATAATTTCTCTGTCTCCTAAAAGGACCTCCAATTTGGACCCTCTGAAAAAAAAAATCATTCTGATTTGATGTGGACATGATAAAATACCGCTCTTCACAGTGCAGGCAAGCGTGGCTCAGCAGGCGTGCTGCAGGCCTCATTTCTCATAGGATATTCTCACAGTTGTTATTTCAAAACATACGTAGCTGTTCTTTGGCTAAAATGTTATATTTCAGTAAGATAAATGCTGCTCTTTTCTGCATTTTCATCGTGTAGCTTCTCCAGGACACATGACACTTTGCTGGGGGCACATGAACAAGTGCTTCCCTCTAATCCCAGGGACATGGGCATCTCAACGTGGCTGCAGCACTGAAAGTGATAGGAAAATAACATCACTGCTACTCATTCAGGTTTCTTTCCATGCCTCTTGTCCATGTGTATGCACCTCTAAGCAATCTTTCTACAGTTTCATTTTTTCTGATTGTTGTGGTTTATCTGACACTCAGTATATAAGGACTAGCTGTACAAACTAAATAGATCCAGTCCTACAGGCCAGAAGAAAATTCAACTTACAACCCTTTACACTTTGATTTTGGTGTTACAGCATTATTTTAGTTAATGCTAAACAGGACAACCTGTTCAAAACTATTGCTAACACATAGAAGCCATACTAAAATAAGCCTGGTTCCAAATGGGAACAAAAGCAACCTTTTGCATCTGCCAAAGCAGACAGACTTGCTTTATAAGAGATGTTTAAGAGGCAAAAGTCTGAGTCTAAACTGGGCTCTGGATTTCATTGAAGCATTGGGACCTAACTATAGACAGGAGCGATGCAAATATAATGGCAAAAAAATGATAAGAAAATGAAAGCAGAAGGAGCAGGTTCCATATTTATTAACAAGGAAGTCATGAGCAGTTAATTCAGATGAAGTTTTCCCAGCAGAGAGTGTTTTCCTGTATTTTTTTTTTTTATCTTGCAACTAAGCAGAGCCTCTTTCTCACTCCTGCAAGTTTTTATTCCCTCTTCCTAAGCCACAGTGCCTGTGACCTTGCACTCAGGAAATACCAGCTGAGCCTTTTTTAGCACCAGTGTAAACAGCTGACTTCAGTGCTATTAATTTTTTTTCCGCTTTGTTTTACAAGATTTATAGACATAAAAATGCTACAGGGTATTTAAAGTCAGATCAGTTCTCTTGTTCTTATCTTTTTGTTTAATAAATACCCAGTGCTAGCTCTGCTTTGTCAGGCTGGCGCATGTGAGTGCACGTGCGTGAGAGGAAATTCAATGAGTTGCAGCGCTGACAGCAGCAGATTATTTTTTGCTCTTCCCAAAACAAACAGCTGTGATTAGAGTTCACACTAAAAAGAAGGAAAAAGGAAGAGTACAGGCTCTTAATGTGTGTCACACTCTGGATTTCTTGTCTGCTTCTTTGACATCTAACATGGATAGAATTATGGGGTATTTTGAAATTTGGAGAGTGGCTTTTGCATGATATTTGTGGTCAGAGGGATGCTCTGCACGCTATTCCTTAGCACGTCAATGCAAAAGCTTTACAGTTGCACAGTCAGTCTTGCAACAAGCTCTTTCAGAGGCAGATTTTATTAAAGATGAAAAGCTGCTTTAAAACACGAAGACAAGATTTTGTGTTTGAAATAATATCAGACCAGGCAGAATCTGTAAAAACAGGGAAAGCAGGAGGCCCACAGAGAGCTCTTAACAGGTCTCACTTGGTTTTCTTTTTTTTCTTTTTTTTTTTTTTTTTGGGCTAGCTGGTTGCTGCTTAAAACTTCTTTCTCGTATTCTCTTCACCTCAGCTTCTCTTCATACTTTTGTCTCTTCAGGGTTGCCTTTAATTTTGCTTAGATTTAATATACCATTTCACTTCCCCAATAAATTCATGAGAGGATAAAATAATAATCAACAGGTTGACACTTGCCATCACCCTGGCTAAGCACCCTAGTTGGGTTTTACCTATTGGCTTATAAATGCAGTTTTTTGTAGAGTACCTTGCAAGAAAAGGATCTGCCCCTAGGTGCTTGTTAGACACCACTACCCTAACATTCGTTAAAAACTTCATGCCAGCTGAGGACATTATTATTAGCACTAATTGGTGCAAGTCTGCTAACTTCACTTGACATTAGGGCAATTGACAGTCTCCGCTGCTTAAGAAGTGCTTTATTTGTAACGATGTTTCATGCAGCATCTTTGTATAAGCTCTCACATCTGCCAGATGCATTTGCAGTGTCACAAAAAGCCTCTAACTTTTGATCATGCTCATGATCCAGTATGAGTTCCAACAAATCAATTTGCTTTCCTTAAATAGGTTTCAGAATAATGCTGCCATTCATGATGCTTGCTTTTGTGTTTTTAAAGATTGCTTTGTATAACAAATACTCCTGGAACAGCAATATGTGAACAGAGATTAATGTTCTACATACTAGGACAAGTCATTCCAACTATGTCTGTACCTTGCCAAAAACTAACAGAGCTAAATGAAAACAATAGTATGAAAACAACAGCATGCTCTTTTGCCCAAGGTTCATTTCTTTCCCTGTCCACCTTTTCTACAAGCTATATAGAGTCCTCAGCAAATCAGGCTTCATCTAAAACATGGAAAACGAGACTCAAAGATGTGGCATCTTTTCCTTTTAGAGCATTAATGAGTGAGAAAATTTTAACATAGATGAATGGGACAAAACCAGAGTTTCACTAGAATCTATGTGAACATGTGCACATGTGCAACATGTGAAGGATGGGTGCACTTGAGCTTTCAATAATTACAAACCTCTTTCTGCTCATCATTACCTAAGTTGCTTAAAAGAAAGATGGGTGAACTCATTATAAGTTTGGATTTTTTGTTATTTTGTTTAGATGGGCTTCTGGTGTGCTCCGTGACTGTCAGTGCTTTTCTCAAGGTGACCAATCAGAATTTACAGCAATGGAAAGCAGCAGTTCTAGAAAGCAGACAGTGCCAGTGGTTTTGACCTAAGCTTTCAACCAGCCAGCTACCAATTACTTGCATAAGGGTTTTGGTAGCTCGGTATAGAAGTTCAGCACTCTCTGGCCATTTGAAATGTTAGGATAGCCAATGTATCAATTCTATTCCTTTAATAAAGCTCCTGGCAAGAAGATCCTGCAGGGCTACTTGTAGGCCCAACTGGGAGATGCTTCATCATCTCAAATTTAACACTGTTCCTGAGCAGAGCATTTAATGGACATATATTCTTTGACATTCATTAATGAGAGAAAGTTAGAAAGAAAATATTACGACCAAAAACACCCATCTCTTTTTGGCAAGAATACATCAAAGGTAAAGTAACCCAACACAAAATATCAAAACATACCAGGCAAATCTTGAATGAAATCTAACTGCAATTCACCACATCATATTTGATTATATGCCAAGGCCTAAGAGATTTTAGGGACAAGTCTGGAGTCTTGGTTTCTGCTTTGCTGCTTTTTCTTTGGCCTGGGTACACAAGAGTTTATCTATCTTACAGGTTCTAAAAGTACTGTGTACAGGGTTCTAAAACTGCCACTAATCACAGCAAGCAGATTTACAAAATCCTTTCTCTTCTGTGCAAAGTTATTCATCAGCTATAATATTCAACTACCTGGAAGGCTATTTGTTGCTATCTGTATCACTAGGAGCTCCAGCTATATTTATTGCTAGAATCAAAGCTTGAAAATAATGAACTGCTAACACATACGTATGACACATAGATAAGCCCTTCTTTAGGCCAAAATATGTTTTTAAGTTACTTGATCACTACTATGTTGGTTTGGGATTATAATGTGATAGAATAATTCATTGCTGCTCCTGCATTGCTGCCTGAATTTCAGCTGTTTCTTAGATTGCCAGTTCTTGAGGGCCTAGTTCGCTTCTGTTTTGCATGTCTGAAGATCCTAGTAAAGTGGAGCTCAAGGTTTGAGTTCCTGCAATACTTCTAAACAAGAAGAAGATTAGAGCCCAGAGGCTGAGTAATACCATCTACAGAGTATATAGTATTCCCCCTGTAGTTTTGGAGCTTAGCTGTAAAGAAACTTGGAACTTCCCGATGAGAGTTTCTGTGCAAATACAAAGACTCTAAAGGAATTTCTTGGAGCTCTACACTTTCCATTTAATGTTTCCTACTTTATCTCCAGTGGCTTTTGGCTTCTTTGCATGCAGTGGTGGTTCACAGTAATAACCCCTAAAAGGAAAGCCATTGTAATGCTTCTGAACATACAGCAGATGCTTGTAATTCATTGCCCTCTCTACAGGGACTTCTGTAAACTGATTCCCTGCCACATTTGGTATGTTAATATCCAGGAGCAGAATATTATTTGTGGGATGTACAATGGGAGTAGGAATTCCAAAAATTGATCCACAGGGTCTTATAACTATAGCAGCTCAAACTATAAGTTACCGAGATGCCTCTACTTTGCTGATTTGCAAACAGGATGCTGTGTGCATGTGTAGCCTGCTCGGAATAATCTTCCCTTGGTGCATCCTTTCTAAGAGATTGTCAAGGAGAATGATTATCTGTCAAGCACAACATGTTTGGGAATATTCAGCACGAGTTTTGGAGTGTCATTCAAATGAATGACTTCTTTTGTCACCACTGAAACACGCAGCAGCATCACTCTGGCAACCTCTGTAGCCTGGGAAGTGTGCAGTGCCAGCAGAGGTACAAGTGACCAGGAATTGGGTATGATGGCATACACCAGGCAGAGGAAAAACAATGTGATTAGAAAGGCTTCGGATAACAACAAATCAGGGCAAATAATCTCTCACACTGCAGTCAGGTGGGAAATGGGGGTTGGTAGACTTTTCCACTGCGTTCATAGGTATATGGCAGCACATGCAAAGATCAGAGTGAAATCCCGCAGAAGGCAGGAAAACATGGACTTCTTGGTCCCTGTGTGCAGTTTTTCCATGCATTTTTTTCTCTTTTCTGACTCCCCATCATTTTCCTCGTATTTCTCACACTTTTCTATCAAAAAAGCACAGCCCCCATGTTGCCGTAGCAGTCTCTGTAGCTGCAATCATCTTTCTGGTCCAGCATGCCCTCTCCCCACCAGCTTTTTTCTTACAAAAAGCTGTTTTCAGCCAGAGAAATCTTGAGCAATGCTCGGAGCCCCTGTCACTGTGTCTCAGCCGCCTTGCCGCCCACTTGCACACCCTGTGCCTCGCTTGCACATGGGCCTCCAGCTGGCTTCTTTCCAATACATCCGTCCCACTATCCGTCTCTGCTCTAAGACACCCCTGTCTTTGCACACAGTCTCTGCCTTCATCTACTGGAGCCTATTAGAAACATATTTCCCTCAGCAACTGAAAGAGAAGCAAAATTGCACCCTCTCAGCTATCAGTTCTTATAATCAAAAATACTCTAACCCCCACAAGCAAAATGTCACCAGACTTCTTTCGCTTGCATTTGGGTTTCGTTTGTTCTTTTGTTTTTCCAGAGTGGTATCTTCAGAGCATGATTAAATGGATGAAATGGAATGTTTTCCATGTTAAATGTTTATTAAAATCTCTGACATTTCAGAGAGAGATAATTCTATGCAGTGTGCAACTCAGTATGGATGTTTTCAAGAATAATGCAGAATAATTTGCTTTTTACTTAATAAAAAATTTAAAAATTCAGACGTTATAAACTCTTGTAGCCCTGTAACTTGGGAGAACTCCGCACTGAGTAAAATTCTGCGGAAAAGCAGTTTTTAACCGGCTGGTTACCTCACCCCTGCGCTAAGCACTGCACAAGTACCATTGCCAACAAGTTCAGCCAAGAGGCAAGTTCTTCACACGCTCCCGCCAGCTTAAATCAATCTGGACACTTTAAATCAATCCGCAAATATACTGGGAGGCTTCTGGTTCTGCACAGCCTCATCTTAGACAACCAGAGTGCAGCATTTTGTTAATCCTCTCTGTCCTAACTCATGGATTATAGATACCCTCCTTCTAAACCTAACTGTGCTTCAGTCCCCTTCCCTAGCTCTCCGTTATCACAACCACACAGTTACAGAACAACTGCACGGCAGGCTTTGCAGGTTGCTTCGCAGGCCACTGCTTGGACAACACACACTATTTGCCTTTAAGTATACACACTGGACTAGTATGTGAGTGCTTTTTGTCTTCTGAATCCCCAAGCTCTTTTCTAGATGAAAAAAAAAACATGCTTTGAGGTGCAGCAGGTGAGCTCCAAATTTCATAGCTTATATAACAGCATCACTGTGCTTTGCAAATACTTAATTATTCATCATCAGAAAATTAGAAGTGTCACTGCCAAACTTAGTATCTTCTCTGCATTGCATTTTCGGAAGGATATCCCATCACGAAACACGGAGTAGATAAAGTCACCCTATAAAGTTGATGCAAAATTCTTTGTGAAGGTACTGAAGATTTTATTTTCCCCTTCAGGATTATAGTGCCTGTGTCTAGGGAGTGACCCTGTGCTCAGTGTGCCAAGCGTTTACCCCATTAGTCTTCCATGCTCACGCTTTGATGCATCCTCCTCACGGGATACCAGAAACTCGGCCTGAGGGGTCTCAACTCTCTCCTTTCACATTCCCTAAGCTAGACACAGGACTTAAGGATGTAGGAAATTCTGCTTTCAGAATTTTCATTGTGGGCCACATTTTCTCTACAATTGCTCCTGCAAATCCCTTCTCCAGATGATCGCAGAATCATAGAATCACTATGGTTGGAAAAGACCTTCAAGATCAAGTCCAGCCATCAGCCCTCAACACCCTGCCTGCTAAACCATGTCCCTAAGTGCCTCATCTACACATTTCTTCTTCAGCACTGTCAGGGATGGTGACTCCACCACTTCCCTGGGCAGCCTGTTCCAATGCTTGACTACTCTTTCCATGCAGAAATTCCTCCTAATATCTAACCTGAACCTCCCCTGGTGCAACTTGAGGTCATTTCCTCTTATTCCATCCATAGTTATTCTGGAGAAGAGATCAACCCCAGCCTCCCTGCAACCTCCTTATACTTCCTGGTGGCACTTACATATTTACCTTTCTGCACCTCAACTCCTATCTTCTCAGGCTGAAGCTGCACAACTAGGAAAGCTGGCCCCATACGTGTAAGCATGTTCAGCAAAAAGAAAAAAAAAAAGCTAACAATCCCACACTGCTGGACAGTGATTTGTCTTTTTGCTTTGTTTTTGGAGGAGCCCTGGAGAATTGGCGTAAAGCAGTGACAAATGGATCCCCTGGCTTGTGCATGGTAAAGCTACAGCTCCAGCTTGACTGATGAGCCCTGGGTATTACAGCGATTGCCTTCCACAGCGTGTTCTCAGGGTGCTTCTTCAGCACTGGCAATTATCTCTGCTAACGATCTGCAGTGAAGCTTGCTGGACTTCTTGGACCCAGTTCAGCTCAAACATCAGTTCCAGTGGTTCTCAGCCCATTTAAATGAAGCCTGAGTTTTTTTTTTTTTTTTTTTTCCCGTGATTTACAGTGTGGTGCTTGGACAAAGGAGAAATGTAGTTGTGGCTTTTAAAACATATTTTCACTCTTGAAAGAAGCCTGATTGACAAAGAATATGAGCCATTGACTAACATACCAGATTTTAGGAAGAACCCTCTAAACATGCAAATTTATGGGAGCAGAAGCAATATTCTTACTCCTATTTAGGATGGTTTTGATAGACAGAAATAATTCTCTTGTCACTTGCTACCGAGAATTATTAATTTTGCTTTGTCTGTAGAAAGGCAGAAGGCAGCAATCATGTTACAAAGCGGGCTGCACAAATTGGTTGACTTTCAGTGCCTCCTCCCCATCACATCTTGTACCGAAGAAAAGATTTCTTAATGGCGCCACATTCCATTAGAACAGCAGCACAACATAGTTTTAATTGATGCATACTGTATCTTAGGAAAATAACAGGCAAACTCCCTGACCATCCAATTACCATATAAATAAGAATGCGCATATATCTCCTCACATATCAACATCTTGCTTTTTATTTTCCCCCTTTTGGTTGTTGATGAAAATATGTTAATGGGTAAAAGCAGCCTTTCATTTGAATAATGACTTAATGCTTCTGTGAATTTCAGATGGCGGATTAAACTCTTTCTTTAAAAGTTTGCAATTTCCCTATAGTTCACCAGCTGCCTTTGCTCAAGAAAAAAAAAGAAAAAGAAGAAAGAAAAAGGCAAATGGGAGACTTCGAATCTCAGCACCTGGTAGGGTGCTACGAGGTCTGTAAATGTGCTTGGAGAAACAAAGCCTGCAAGGTCTCGGATGCCTTTTGTTCGGAGGAGCCTCAGTGATGGGAGCAGGCAGGGAGGTGTTTCATGCTTTGGCTCAGACTGGGCCAGGACAGTGAGGTCTACAGCAACGGCTTGCGTACAGATGGGTGCTTTGGCTGCTGGCCATGGAGTTTGCTTCAGCCCAGCTGAGGAAGCAGTAACCTCCCGTGGGACGGCAGCAGTGCTGGGCAGCAGCACTCACACCTACTGCAGGGCACGCGCCTTGGGCTACAGCCGTGCAGCTCTACAGGCAGCCCGCAGCTACGGCTCCGTTTCAGAGGGAAGCTAAAACGCTCGACGTTCACACGGGCACTGCTGCTCACGCACGCCTCTGTGCTGCTCAGGTTCCCGTTCTAGGATAAAAACCCAAGGCAACATCGTGTCCCCCACACCTCAGTTCGGAAAGAATTCAGGACACAGGGCTGTCCTTGCGTTGGGTGTTCAATTTAAACTGATGGCTAAAATTGCAGCCTGTTCTGAATCAGCTGCTAAAAAATTAGCTGCCACTAGGTGGAAGGCTCTTCTTTCTGCTTGCTCCTCATCTCTCCTGACTGCTCAGCAAAGCACAGAGCGGACGGCAGCCGTGCTCTGGCAGTGCATGGAAGAGCACTTCTGTTGCACAATTCATTCCTGCAGGAACCATCTCCCAAGTCCTCTTTTCCACAGGTGTACTTAGTGCATCTCTCCGAAAAATCCAACCTGTTAATTATGGGCTCTGAATCACACCCATGCTTGGATTGAAAGCAGGAAAAGCCTCCAAATCTTCACAACAGAGAGGTCTGTTTTTCCCATGGGAATTCTTCTAAGTATCTATGCCTTTCTATACCTCTTGCTGGAGAATAAAAATCTACATCCACTCATCCGGCTACATAGGAAAATGATCTGTGTTGTGTACTATAAACTTGGAACGGTGCAAATAAAGGTAGGTCTAAATAGGTACCTTTGTTTATAACTGCTGCTTGTGGCCATGATGCTTCTCTCTTAAGGCCCATTACTGCAAAGGTGGTACTAAAACACGAGGACCTATTTCATTAGTTTAGAAGGGGTTCCCCTGGCAGAAGAGTGAAATTCAGCTTGTCCATCATCCTGATCAAATAGAAAGAAATAGTGAGTAGAGTTCAAGCAAGCATGACACAGATTTAAAAATCATATTTTAAAATATTTCAGTTTTAGTCCCTTTTATATACCATCTATATTTTTGATCCACAGAGAGCACACTTGTACTCCTAATTTCACACATCCACACATCCAAAAAGACAATGTTCCATAATAGAGTACACAGAAGCTGAGCATAATAGATACAAGACAGCAACAGCCATATGGAACATCAATAGGGCTGCCTTACTTTGCTGCCCATTAGCATCTTGCTCTTGTTTCATATGGTGAGTGAGCTCTGTTTACATGACTTTGATATCTAGGCATCAATGTTATTGGAGCTGTTAGCCAATTAATAAAAATCTACTGCCATATGTGCTGATTCTACAGTAAGTTATTTGATTTGCAGTGGAAACTGATTTGGGAAGATCTTTGTTCTAAACTCTAGTCTGATCACACTTTGTATGGAGACGGTGGTCACAGTCACACTTAAGAGCTCGTGCTTATTAGAGGGGGGAGCTATAAACTGACACAAAACTTTTGGCAGCAATTCGGACTCAGTCAGTTCACAACCTGAAATGAGCCAGTTGTTAGATCTCATGTCCCACGGTTTCGCAACAAATTTTGATTAATAAGCACATGACAGAAAGCAAAGTTTAAATCACCAGCTTAGACGTAATTCAGAGAGGTCTTAAAAGAAAGGATAGGTATAAAGATGAGGTGTTGAGAAGCTCATGAAGAGTTTTCTGTACAAGGACTGGTGAAATGGATAAAAAAAAAACTTAATTAAGGTTATTCATCAGTTGATGATACATTTAGAAAGGGATCCACAACCGCACACTTTGGTTGAAGACCAGGTTTTTATCCTTGAAAGCTTTCTGAAGGACAGATTTTGTCATGTCTTTCCACTAGGAAGTGTCCATGTTCAGAGGCAGAGCACAATCCCCGCCCAGGTCACGCAGACCATTGCTGAGGGCCAAGGCATGTCATTAGTGAGGTTGTTTCTCAGAAAAAAATGCATGTATGGCATCTTTCTCCACAGATCTCTACTGATCTCTGTCCTCCAGGAATTACCAGCCTGGCTCATCTTGCCTTGTGTTTTCATTATCTCCTCAAACAACCAATGTATTTCATAAGCAGTGGTTCAACACCACTTCTGTGTCACGGAACAGTCTCTTGCACTGCTGTTCTGTGCCTCATGATAAACTTTTTTTTGCCAGAGTAAAAATGTTTTGCTGATACACTCTGTGACGCTAACTCAGCAAAATGAGGTTCTAGCCCATATTAATTTCCTTTACAAGGGAATGACTTTGAAAAGAGCCTGTGGATTCACTGGATTGCTGTTACCGTAGCTCACTAACACTAATTACCATGGAATTTCCTGTCTGAGGAAATCCAGCTGGGAATTCATAAACATGCGGGAAGGATGGGGAGGAGAAACAAAAATCAAACAGCTCTTCAGTCACTTGAATCTTGCTTTTGAATCACAGCTTTTTTTCTGCATGCTATTCCATTCCGTAGCAATGAAAGGCTCTGACAAGTTGCATGAATGGGGGAAGCATTAAAGAAACAAAAGAAGAAAACAAGCAATTCTCTTTTACTGACACATATATTATTTTTATTACAAGTGGTATAACATGAACTTCTCCTGGCTTTTTATCTCATGTTTCTGCTTTATTATCCGTACAGTAGTACTGCAGTGCCATTTCAGAAATTGCAGACACATTCCAAGAGGTGGTTCCATTCAATCCGTGTATGTATGCTGCACTCATCCTGGTAACTGACACATTATACCTCACACTATATAAACACGCTATATAAAGCCATCCCTAATGAAATAAGTTGTTCATTCAGACAGGGAAAAGGACCTCGTGTGGCTGAAGTGCAACAGGGAAGAGCTTCGTGCCACAAGAGGGATATGGAGGTACAAAAGTCCAGCCAAAAATCTGGAGTTGTCTTCCTTCCTTCCCCCTTGTGCTACTGCTATAAGGAATTAAATGTCATTCTTGGCAAGGATGATGCCTGGAGGAAGGAAACCTGGAATCTCCTACTAATTAGGAGCTAATTAGGAAAGTCCATGGAAGATCTCTCTTGGAGCACACTAACATTACAGAAAGCTCTCTCTCTGGGTACTGTAAATCAGTCTGACACATCTTTTACTCATTCACTTCACATTTCCTTTTTTTTTAGACAGTGGTTGACTGCATTTGGACACAAGTAAAATAAAATTTTGATTTAAAGTAATGATAAGGTTTTAAATACATCTGCTGGATGTGTTGGTAAAAAGGAAATGGCAAACATTGTTCTTCAGTCCCTCTTTTGTGGTAGGGCGTAAAGTGCCAATACAATAAAAATACAAATACAATGCAGCGCGTTTGAAACAGAAAAGTTGTTCAAAGCAGTAGCAGTGCATTGAAGTTATGTATATAAAATCACAAAGGCATGAATGTGAGCAAATCTGGAAACTAGGCAATCCATACACACAGTTTTGCAAAAGAAACCTTTGAAACATGCTTTGAAGTGATAAATAAATGAATATATAATATTTGGCTTTTTCAGACTGATGACTAAGCCCAAAATCAACAACAGGCATGCTGTATTTTAATTTGAGGTCAGACTTACTGACCACAGTAGCCCAGGAAAGATAAAGAAAAGTCTAGAGACTTTTTTGGGGCATTTGTACTTGGTGCCAAAAAAAAAAAGTGATCCAATAAAAAAAAGGGGGGGGATCCAAGAAAAAAAATGGAATGATCCTAGCAAAAAAAGGGTGATCCAAGCAACCGCAGGCTCTTTTATCTGACCTCATTAGTACACAGTGCTTTAGAACAAATGCTGAAGGAAAAACTCATTAAAATGAGGAGGTAAACAGAAAGCTGGTTAAAATGCAGCAGGGCTTCACCAAGGATAGAAAACGCCACAGTAAGCCACTATCTTTCTCTGATAAATCTTTTCTTCTTTTTTTTTTTTTTCAAATAATGAATATATGGTAGATCAAATCTATCTGGACTTCAAAAAGCATTTGAGAGGATGCCATGTGAGAAAATATTAATTAAGATGGAGAGATGTGAATGAACATAAGAAATGAGAAGGACAAAAGCATGTGCTGGAAGGGCAAGAAGCCTGGACGGAAGGTGGCTGCTAATGCAGTTCCTCAGGGACTGACCCAGGCCCCAGTCATAGTTAAAATTTCTATTAGTGACCTTGGCACAAACCTCATGAGTCGCTAACGAAACACGCCAACGACGTAGACCCAAGAGCTGCTGCGGTCACAGGAACGCCCTGGAACACCCTACGGAAAGAAGAGGAACACTAGGAGAGTCAATGGGAGAAAGGCCAAGTTGGGCAGGGAGTTGGGCAGAAATTCCCGTTAATCCCAAGGAAGCCGGGGCGAGCCGGGAACCCACTCGTCCCAGGCGCTGGGTGAAACGACCCCGGCGCCGCCTTTCACGCGCGGAGAGCGAAAGCGAAAGGGCGCCCTAACGGCGCCAACGGTAGCCAACGGTCGCCAACGGCCGCGCTCCGCCCCTTCCCGCAGGTGAGCGGCGCCTCCGGGGGCAGCGCGGGCTCCGCGGGGCCGGGCGGGGNCCCCCGGGGCCGCCGCCGCCGCTGTCGCCGGGGCAGGTACGTGCGGGGGCGGAGCGGGGCCGCCGCTGCCCCGGGGGGACTTTAATGCGGCTCCAAGGTCACGGAGGAGGCGCGGGGTTGCGGCGGGTTTTACCGCAGCGAGGCGGTTCTGGCGGTTTTCGGGGCGCGCGTTGACTCGGCGAGGAGGGTTTGGGAGCGTGTGGAGGAGTTGGGCGGGTGGCAGGCGGGCCCTGAGCGCAGAGCCCTCGGGTGCCAAGAGCCGAGGTTGTGTTTTAGCTGTTGGCGTTTCCAGGGCGCTTTCTGAGGGTTTAAGCTTTTTTCATTAAAACTTAAAAGGCTCTTGTACGTGATCTGTGGCTGTGGGACTCCTGCAGTCTCTAGTGACCAGTAAATACAGCAGTTTAACTTGGGGGAAGGGGACACGGCGGTGAAGGCGGCAGCCGGGAAGTGCCTTTGGGAACCTGTTCCACTCCTTAGCTGCTGTTTGCATTCCGGGAATACCTTCCGTGCAAACATCCCCCCTCCCTGAAATTCACAGTCGCAGAAGTCACCCGAGGCTCAGACCTTTTAAGGCATTAAGGCAAGGATTTTAGGACTGAGCCTCTCCTTGCGCACTTGCTCAGCAATTTAAACAGCCCACTAAATTTTTGGAGGGAAAGATGTCCACAGGTAGAAGTTTTTCCCAATCTGTTAAGATTAACGAAGTGCAGAACCAGCAATCTGCTGACCTTTAGGCTATATGTTGTGATGATTGCCTTGATTATTATTTTTCATTTATTATTTTTTTCAACACAGATATGTCACTGTCTGCTGCTTGTCATTGAAGGTAGGAGCCCAGGGAGGACAACCTTTTCCTCTGTGAGGCACATCAGGATCTAAGGCTAGTTTTGCCTCTGACTTGTATAACGCTTGATAAGCTGCCTAAAAACAGCATGCCACTTTATTCTCAATTTCCATAGTTTACCACAGAGGGCTTGGAATAGAATTAAGAGGGACAATGATTGAGTCTGTAACTGAAAAACTTCATTCTAAAAGTCATTTTTACACAAATAAGTATCTTATTCCAGGACTTTCAGACGAGAAGATGCAGTATTGGAAAGTGGAACCAACTTTAATAAATGGAACTGACTTCCTAGTTTTGTTTTCCTCATTGTTATAATGGGAATTCAAAAAATAAACTCAGTGATAAGTGAACTTTATTTTTAAAGTTCTCCTGGTTTGGATAAATGTTTAGTGATAATATGACTGAAGAAGTGTGTAGGCAACCTTTTCCCTGCTTCCTTTATGAACTCTTAAGTTGATCTCTTAAGTGTTTAAAGAGAACCATGAAATTATTGTGTGTTTGAGCTGCCATGAATTTATTCATGATCAAGGCTACCTGATGATGTCAGTTTTTATTGGTTGTATCACTTTTAGGTTTAGTGGCTTTATCAGTTAAATTGTTCAGAGTCAAAACTGACTTCGGAGGAAAGGGTTTGTGCATAGTATAGGTGTAAGCGCTTGTGCTGTCTGAATTGGTTAAATTTTGAAATTCAGGTATAGCAGAATAGTTATTGTTTCACAGGTGTTGCATTATTGAAATTATATGGCCTGGTTTATTTAAAAGCAATGGTAAATTCAGTTCAAATTACAAATATATTCATATTTTTAAATGAGACTTAGCAGAACACTATATATTTAGGTTAAGGATAGCCATTCTCCTGACCGCATAAACTGCCATCCCAAATTTTGCTGAGGCTAGAGATGCAGTGTGTCCCTCTGAGGTGGAAATTAGGGAATCCAGGCAGAGGTTGCTACTCAAGGCAGGGTCACGTAGCAAAGCCACTCAGGAGTGACTCCTCACCTTTAGTCTCAGTAGTTTTTGCTGCTTACTGTATTTGCAGTGTTTTTAAATAGATATTTTTGATGGCCGCCTTAGAATGTGTTGGTAAAAGTACTGATTAAAGGAATTGTTTGAGACCTCAATGTGTAAGACCAAAAGGGAATGAAGGTAAAAAGTAATTGTAAAAGAATAGTGGCAAGACCTTTATATTTTAGCAACACTGCTGGGTGTTACTATAATAAGGTGCAAATTCTGTTGTGCATATATGCTATTCAAGCCTGACAGCTTAAAAACTAACAACTTGGTGCCTTTTCAAGGAGACAATTATGAGAAAAGCTTTCTTTGTGTCAATGAGAGACTGGCAGATACTATTAGCAGAAATACTAAAGAATGGCTTAGTCGCACCATCAAATTTTCTCTGACCCAGACTAAAATAAGCTGTTTTATTATAAATTATAAGGCATTTTTAAAAGAAAACTAAATCTAATCATAGGCTTATAATACCTAGTTTAAGAAACAAGAACATTTGAAGGAGGAAAAAAGAAAGCAGAAATGCTTTTCTGCTTCTGCTAGCAGTCTTTTGTTCATAGTTCCTGAATCTTTCATTCTTTATTACTGAATTCGATTTATGATATTGATGCAATCCATATTCCTTAGGAGTTTATCTCTTCCTCCTGCGCACTCTGTCTTTTGGAGGCATAATCTTTGATCTATGATGACAATAATTTTCGCAGCATATGCAGACAGTGACTGCAGATGGGCAATAAGTAGCATGAACTGATGAACATGTAAGAAACAACAGTTCTCTCATCATGCAAATAAGGGGTCTGTGGGATTATACCTCACTTGCGTAAAAAATTGTGAATCCTGTGAGTGCTACTGTTTATTTCAGCAGGGGCTGCAAGTGCCTCTTGCAATCCAAGGCTCTGTGTTCCAATTCAGACATTCAGGATGAGGGGCCAGTACTAAATTGGAGCAGTTATTTTGAGTTTGAGTATGGCAGATTTGACAGTTGTAGAGAACGGGCTAGGATCAGCTCTTCTGAGGGAAATGCTCAGTTCATCTCAGTTGCATGTTATCCCTAGGCTAACTTGGATGTAGTCTTAAAATCATCTACGATAGAGTTCGGTTTAATGACTTACAAAGTATCCCATTGGAAACTGTTTAAGAGGTAAAAGTAGAATCCAAACATTTGATATTAGCTCTGAGGCCCTGTATTCCTTTTCTGTGTCCAAGCTGTACCTTCTTGACAGTATGACAAGAGAGAAAGAAAAACATCTTTTCAATAGAGATGAACAGTTCTCCTTCAGTGTTCTTAAGTCACGTTTTTCTGTGCTGTGTCTAGGTAGGAATTCCATGGAAAGAGAAAATCCTCTTCTGATCCTGTAGTTATAAATGTGGCTTCACATGTACACATACGGACCTAATATATTGTTGAGGTAAGCTTATCTCCGGCATTGGCAACAACTTGAGCGCTAGACATCAGAACCTTTTAGTCCATCTTGTAACAGACTCTGTGACTTTGTGTCTGTATATAAAATTCTAATTAAAAAAACAAAAACTCTGCCATGGTAATTCTGTTTTAGGACATCAAGGCTGAATCTTAAGATTAACCACACAGACACCTGCCTTTTAATGCGATGGAATAACTGATAGCAGTTGTAGGTTGCTGTTTCTGAGACTGCGAGGTATAAGAAATGGTGAGACTGAAGAATCTTGGGTTTCATTTCAGGCTGCATTAGTGGACACAGATTTTCTGCTTATTATCACTGATAAGGATTCATTTAGCTCCTCTCCTATCTCTCCTCTCTTATCTTGTTCAAATCCCATCTCTTTCACTTAGCCTTCTTGGTAGCCCTTCCTGAGTTCTAGTCTTATTTGCATGCTTCTTTTGAAATTAGAAAATTTCAGCCCACAAATCAAGTTGGGAAGAGCGGAAAATAGGGTCTTAGACTTGAATGTTTCAGGGTAGCCTTAATGATACCAACCAGCCTATGATACCAGTCTTGTCCATAATAAAGAAAATCCTCAGCAGTGTTAACTTCATTGCCCTGCAGTGATGTCTGCCTTAAGGGTTGTTTCTTTGATTTGCTCATTCTCAAGATATCTTTTATTCTTTTTCTTATGTTAATATATCCTCAGGATAGCTTTTAACTGTAAATTCTTATTGAAGAGTACAGCTGACACTATGTGTGCTCTGCAGTGCTTGTATTTCGCTAAAGTTTTCTAACTTTGAAATTAACACCTCTGGAGACTTTGGGCTTCCTCTTCTACCTCTACTAACCTGTGCTAACATCAGGGAATATGCTATCATTGGGATAATTTTGTAGGATTATTCTTATAAGCTGCACATCAGAGCTTCGCATAGAAAATTGACCAGGAACCCTCCAGGCGAGTGAGTTGTTCATCCCCACCACATTTTTTTAAACCACACAAAAATCTATTAGTTACTCTGTCTAAACAGTGACATACAGTGGCAGAGTAATGCAATGAAGGTAACATACAGCAAGTTGCAATATATATGTCAGTTTTCCATAAATATATTAAGATGATTTTTAAACTATTTGTTAAGCCTCATGATTATTATTAGAATTTTTTTTACTCTCCTTACAGAGTTTGTGGGTATTTGAGCACCTACTTAGCAGCCCTCTGTGGGGATTTCATCCTGCTACATCATGGATGCATACATGGATGCTACATCCTGCAATACTTAATCATAGCTGTTATTCCATAGCTAAGAAGAATTAGAGAAAATTCTGAGCATCAGATGGCCGAGTACATTTTCATTTATAAAAAGCCATTGAATTATTAAAGAAGAATACATAACCTGCCGTAGAAGAAATTGGAAACACTTAAGATGTTTCCTGTCACAGGCTTTCCACATCCATCTTTTTATTTATCATTCAGGATTTAATCTGACGTTTGAGTCAGAAAAAAGCAAAAAAAGTATATTTTGTTTACTGTATTTATATATATTTATATTTTATATTTACTGGTCTTTAATAAGCTTACACATACTACACAGGTAGCTTAAATGAATTGAAATAATGAGAGAGAAATTTGGCAGGTTCCCACCAAAGTGGGTTTGAACAGAGTCTTTGCAATAAAACCTAATCTCTGTAACTTCAGAAAATAATGAAATTCCTAGCAGCTTGTGCACATTTAGGGCTGCCTTGGACGGGGGATGATAACGCAACATGCTAGAAGTTTTATTTCTTTGTTCAAATATACAGTGCATGTTCTTGGGTACAATGCTTATTGTTATCTGTCAGATGAAATATGAATGAAAAGGCCACTTTTCCAGAGTGGCCTTCCAATCCATTTGTTTAGTGGATTTTTGCTGTGTATTTAGAAACTGAGACCTGACAGGTTCAACCTTTTTGTTGAATCTCCACTGAGAATGAGCTGTGTGTTCAGGACCGGGTGCTACAAAGTCCTCTCCTGAAGCCAAGGGCAAAAACGGTGCCTCACCGCTTGTGCTAAGAGAAGATACAAGAAAGTACGAGGTCCTGAGCTCATCAGGAGAGAGTCTTAGTATAAGAAATGATCCCATGCTGAGGAGGAACATGCCGAAAACATAGGAGTGAGATCCTATCCCAAATTTTTTTGATGTCAGTGTGAGGTTTTTCCTTGGGAAAGAATTTTGCTTTGTGTATACAAGAGTGGCAGAATACAGATAAGGAAGTTTTAATGTTAAACTCGGAACCCAGAAATAAAAAGTAACTAAAAGCTTTGTATTATCCCCCCTTCTCTGATATATCCACTAGATCTTGTTTCAAAGTCTACTTGCAGTGGTAGGAAAATTCTTGTGAGGCAGTGTTACAGTAGCAGAGTTAGTTGCTGTATGTTTGCAGCTTTGTTTGTCTCGGTATCTGGTCTTATTATACCTATTACTTTGCTTGACAGAAAGATTAAACAGATTTGACAAACTCACAGATGTAATCTTATCTTTGCACTCAGAATCCTGTAAGTCAGAAAAAGGATATGTTATTAAGATCTAAGGAGGAAAATATTGAGAGAAAAATGCCAAAAAAAATTGAAAATTTCATGTTTGATTCAACAGCTGTCATTGTTTAGGTGTGCTACAGTACACCCAAACATATTGGTGTTATAAAAATACTAACGATCTTATAGATATTTTTAATGAGTTTCTGAGTTTCTGGAAAGACCTACACTGCTTTCTGCGCTTGGACAGTTTCTCAAAGCAGATACTTCAGTGATGCTACAGGCACTGATGAATGTGAAAGCTAATAAATTTTAAGCAATTAATTGTACTTAGCCTCACACAGAGCATTTGTTTCTGATTTCCCCTGGCAACATGCTAGCTTTTTTTATCCCTTATTTTCTTATCACTTTCAAAAGGCTTCTCTTTCATAAATGAAAGACTCATGCAATGGAATTGTTTAATTACTGAAGAGACGGTGAAGGTGTTTATATATTGGATGGTACTAATTGTGCAAAGGAAATAAATTGTAAATTGGGGAAAAAACTTTTCCTTGGTTTCCTTTTTTTTCTTATTTTCTTTATTTTTTTCTTTCAATCTTTGCTGTTATTGGTAGCAACACTAGTTAAAAATTTTCAGATAGAAATGTCTTTTTAAGTATATGATGCCTTTGAGAGGTTAAAATAACTTCTTGTCCCCTCTTTAGAAGTAGCTGGGTCCAATTATTGCAAATGACTCCCTTCTACAATGCCATCATTTTCAGGACTTCAGATATTCAACATATTCATCTTTTGGTTTCTTTTTTCTTCTCTCTGTTCTTTATGTTCCTTACTAGCAGGCAGGAAGTGTGACTGTATCAGCTTTATAGCCAAATGATCCTTGTATGCGTTTGGGAGAACTTACGTAAAACATTTTCTTCTGAGGATTTTAAAGTCAAATGATGAGAAAAATCTACAGTAATGTTTATGAAGCCACACAAGCGCCTACAGAAGCCTGACTAAATTCAGAAAAAAAAGGAAGAAGGTGATCAGCAGAATTTGTTTACCAGAGAATGAGTGGAAAAGCAATAATACAAAAAGTATTATTTTTCCTGAATTACGTATTTCAGCAAAGCTTGCAATGAGCTCTGCTGCCGTGCCACTACTGACCCCGAGTAAGACGTGCTTCTTTGAGGAGTCCCATTTAGCTTTGCTGCCCAAGTAGCATCAGGTGGGTGCAGAATGTGGAAGGTTTGGCTGCTGCCAACACTAGTCTGGGGGAGCACAACCTAGCCCCATCATAATCCTCTAGTACCCGGGGAGGTCTTGGGAAGGAAAATAGAAGTTTTAACTCAGTATGAGTTAAAGTGGCAAGACCTGACTAGGTGAAGAGTGGCTGAACTGCTTCCTGGTTAATCAGCAGCTAATGCTGCTCTGAGACTGTGATTCATGAAACCTTGAACACGTAATTCATTTTAGCTGGACTTCTGTTATGCGTGTGTTTGAGCTTGTGCTTTATGGCTCTCCTGAACGCTTCCCTCAATCCTGGCCTAATAGGGTGGTATATCCATTTTATACCGGCACGCAGCAAGTGATTTACAGGCATTTGTTCTTGATATATAACTAAAAGTAAGGAAAAGGGTTAGTTTCTATGCTTGGAAGGAGGCAGAAAACGTCAGTTGCTCCATTGCAAGGATGGAGCTTCCAAAACTTATGCTAGATTATGGTTATGCTAAGGGATTTATTTAAAATGTTAGATTTCAAATTATGGCAATGAGAGGAAGTAAGACTCATCTGACAACATTATTTAAAGATGACCATTGTATTGCTGAATAGTTTGTATGTTGCTCCCTGCTCTATGGCCTTGCTGCTTTGGACTGCTCACCTAACAGGATTTTGTCCCCTTGGTTTCTTCTCGAATCTGTGCTATTATATTTACTCGCTGCTTATTAAATGTTTATTAAGCCTATCAAGAGAACATTTTTGGAGGTGTATCGAGTCATAAGCTCTTAGGTGCACAAGCTTTTATTTGAGGTCATCTAAAGGGCTTAAGTACCTGAAAATGTGTGTGGGTTTTTTTTTCCCTGCTGTATGAATTGGCCTAATAAAAACTATTGTCCTTCCTGCTCTGCCTCCTTTGAACTCTTAGACCATCATGCCACCGCAGCTGTAATAGTTCCTCAGGCTATAGCATCAGTAATGACTACTTCAACAGATAAGTAATGTACAATTTCTGTAGGCTTTCAGTTTTTGTCATGTCCTGCCGAGGAGGAATAATGAATAAGCAATGTCTTGTTAGATGTTAGAGGCTGAAGTGAGTGAACCTGCAGCTGATGTGTTTGTAACTTTAAACTGGCATAAAACTTTAAACTGGCATAAAAACTGCTATGTTCCAAAGTTCAAAATGCCACCATTGTGAAGTACATCTGAAGAGCCTTCTAGTACTGTTTGATAGGGATGAATGGACTAATGCCTATGATTGCTATAATACTACCAGTGCTGTATATCTCATGTGGAAAGTAGGGTTTGTTATTTTTCAGATGTTAAAAATCTTTTTCCTTTAGACATAGAATTTGTACATGTTCTCAGGGTGCGGCTAGTGGTAGGAAGTCACAGCACTTGGTGTATAAACAATAGGTAATGTTATAGGACAGTAGCAAGATGATTTTTGTTCAAATATGAAAAAGGTCTGCTAGCAGAATTCTGTTAATAATGACATAATTTCAGTTATGCTTCTGCTTCATTTTTCCCTACAGTCTCTTACTTGATGACTTCTCAGTACCATGCATTAATATAGACAAATAACTTTGGATGAGATAATGATGTCTTCAGGGTGGTAGCCTTTTATAATAGGATAATAGTACCAGAATCATTATTATCGAGTACACATGCAAAGAGATGACTCAGGAATAAAAATGGGATCCGAGATCAAGTAGGGATGTGCAACCCCATTTCTGTCAAGTTAGTCAAAGTGTGCAGAGGCAGCAAAAAAGCATAAATCCACATTGATGTCAACTGCAGGAGGACAGAAGATACCTGATGTCACATAAATCTTGTTGGTATAAAGTAAACCTGCCAAAATTGTTTGGACAAATCTGAATTTGTGGAGTTCATCTATGCAGCTCATTTTTCTCTTTCATGTGACCTCATTTGTTTTTGATCCAGTACTGGGAACTTCAAGGTCAGATTTACTTATAATTGAACCATGACATGAGATGCTTCTCATCCAGATTTTAGCCAGTCTGTTGGAGATCTACGTGCCATGCCAGTTAAGAAAGCTGCACCCATGTGAGACAGAGGCATACTGAATAAGGAAGAAAATGAACCTCGGAGCTATCTTTTAAGCTTTAAGTTTTTTTTTTCAGTCTTTACACTTAAAGATGGAAAGATCTGCTCCTTTCCTCCCCTTTCTCATTTGTTTTAGTTTTCTTCATCTAGTTCCCTATACTCTGTAGTCTTTACAGGACAATATATTGTTCTGCACATTGAGAAATCCTTTGTGCTCTTCCACAAATTATCAAATAGTTTTGCTTGCAGAAAACAGCCACATAAAACAGTGGTTTTTGAGAGTGTCAGTTTTGATGCTTTGATACATTTTGGTGGCCAGGTGATGCTAGAATTGTGAAAATACTACTAAAGTGTTCTTGGCTCAAAAAATACTCAAAACTCTTGAAATATAAAGGTTTCTCAATATTTTGTTCAATTTTATTGTCCTAATGTCCCCAAACGTCCTATAGAAATCTACCCTTGCTTGGGATGTGATTTGAAAAAAAATAAGATTGGGTGGGGGGGATATGCAGATGTGAGTAGAGGTGAAATTTGAGGTGGATTAAAAATCAAATTGTAGGAGGAAGTTGGGTTCAAGGTTAGACCTGAAGCAGCCATTGTTACTACCTGATTATACTGATTTTTAACAAACGTGTAAGCTGTTTTGGGCCCTATAAAGGCCCTTGGCACAAGCAGGTCAATGGCTGCGTTCTCATCTGAACCGGGTGCTGGGGTGTTTTAGCAGCTTTGTTGCACTCGCGCCTTGAACTCTTGTCGTGAAACGCTGCCAAGATTTGCAGTGCTAAATCTCCTACCTTGCCAAGTAAGTTGTGATAAATTAGAAATTTTCTGGAACAAAGTTAATCTTGATACTCAGCACTTAATGGTAAAGTGATTATTTCAGGCAAACAAATGACTAGATCTGTAGCAGACTGATTAAGAAACAGCCCAGTGCAAATGGAGAAACAGTTGAACAGCAGCTGCTATCTTCATTTTTGCTTGGTTTTGAACTGATATTTATAACTAAAGCATGTCGTATACAGCATCTTGTAAAATCCCTTCTAGAATTATGCTGCTTTGCTTTATGATTTAATTTTGGTTTAGCAAGGATGTGTTGGGATGGTGGTAAGCTGGGTGAACTGTAACCATATCTTGACAAGAAGTGGAAACACTATGCTGTGCTACATAAATGTAAAGCAAAATAGTAATTTATTTTAAAAGCTCTTAATTTATTCCAGCCAGAGAAATCCCCGGTGAACAATTATGCAATTAAAAAAAAAACCTCTGTTATCATAACACACTAACCCTTTGTCCAGCAACTTGTCAGATTAATTTAATTAAAAAATGCAGTCTTAAAAATATACTTGTCTGCATTGAGTGTTTAATCTCTTGAGATGGAAGCGCTAGTTGAACATGAGTTCAGCCCAACATAATTCTGCCCCATTAGCGTGTATTACAGCATATTAATTTAGAAAACCAGTTGCATAGATGACTGATCATTAATGTTTATTATGATTACACTGTGGTAATCTTTGTTTAGTCAATAAACATTTACGCTGCATCAAAAAATGGGGCTGGAGTGTGTCATATTGCAGCCATTTATCCATGTTCAGATAATTTTGCCCTAACGACGGAGCAAGTTCTGTTAATTGGTTATACATTAGGCGCTTTTTTCCACGTCCTGTACTTGAGCTGTGCCAGATGAAGGAGCGGATGCGATAAGAAAATAGCTGTGCTGTTTCCAACAACAGAAGAGAATTTCTGAAACCTCTTTGCTCATAATGGGTAGAAATAATCCTTTTATTTCAATGCTTTCAGAACTGGGAATAGCTGATACATGCAGATATTTATATGCAGTAGGAAAACAATTTTTATTTCCCTGACATGCTTAATTCTTCTCCTAAATAGATTTTTGACTCCTTGCAGCAGAGAAGGTGGGGGTGGCTTTGCAGAGATGGGCATTTTGCAGTGTACTTTTAGGCTGAATGTGTCGTGTCACCTGAAGAAACTGTACGGCTTACAGAAGAGTACCACTTAAAATCCATCACAGTGGAAGAGTAAGAAGCACGTTTTACAGAGGTGGATCCTCAGAGTGTACCTAGATGGAGCCAAACTAGGTAGCATATTGTGGAAGGGCTTTTGAATAATTAAAGAATATTTATATGTATATAGGTATGCCCTGCTTCTGTCTGCCTCTGATTATCACCAGATAAAACTCATAAAACTCAGAGCCTCCCAAACTGATTTGATATAATGCAGATAAAGTGTTTGTATGTGTGCCTTTTCTTTTTAAGGCTGTATGCATTTAATTTTATTTTTACTCTTGCCTTTTAAGGGAATGTTTTCGTGATAGCCGTAAAAACAGATAACTTCACACCTTGTTTCTGGGACAGAAAATTGATACTACAGCATAGTGTTATCTTGGACAAGATGGGATGAGTATTGGTATGCAAGAATCCAAATCCTTTTTAAATGTATGCACACATTTAATGCTGACAGTTCCAGAAATATTTACAATATTTTGCCTTAAATTATTTCATAACATTTTTGTGTATTGTGTGATATGAATACAATTAACATAAACATGGTTAAGGGCAGTGATTATACCTCTAAAGTTGATTGAAATATCAATATGTAGCTGAATAATCTCTTTTAACCTTGCATTGGTATTCTCAAGGTGATAGTTATTCTGTCATTTCAGAAATGAATTCTGCAACCCGTGCAGTGACCTTCAAATTCGTAAATAATGTTTCCCTAAGTAACTGATGATCTTTTTTTTTTTTAATGAAGTTTTCAAGGAACATATGGTTATGAGTATTTTGACACTTTAGAAAAATATGACTAGTTCTCAGATTTTAGGCCTGTTTATCTTTACTGCAGCAAAATCAATGGAACTTATCACAGTAGTAAAGTTAAGTGCATCAGAGTGCTTAGTATTGGCATGCAAATTGAAAATTTAATAAAGTCAACGCAACATAAATTTCCAACAAAATTTCAACACTGAATACTGATCTGCAGAAGCAACACCAGAGCATTTGCCCTTACTGGCTCCACAATATTTTTGTTCAGGAGGGTACTGTCTTCATACTTGAGTGCTATGCAAAAGCTGAGGTGCAGCTGTGCAGCCCCTGCCCGTGCGGCTCTCATCCTGGGTCTGCACCTCTCCAAACATGAAATAAGAAAATTACTTTAAGAACAGTTGTGTCCGTCTGTTTCTTTTTGGGCTTCCCATTTCTGTTCTTGTCAGCCTAGTACAGTATCCACATTCCAAGTCTGCACAGCGGCACTGCAGAGCGTTGGCCTTACGTTAAGAGCTGCCACTTTTCAGGGAAGCTGCTTTTGGCAGCAAGTGACACGAGAGTGGTGGATGGAGGGAGCAGGAAAGTGGAGAACTGGGAAGTGTTAGTGGGACCTCTGTAGACTGAAAAAAAGAAAAGAAAAAGAGCTGCCTGATGAAAGGTGAAACTTAGTGGGTAGAAACTTTGAAGAGGAAAGTATTTTTCCACAGTACTGTTATTTTAAAATAAATCTTTAATAGGACATACCCTTAGCTAACCTGCACTCAGGCTTTTGCACAAAATGGGGAGCAGAAGCTGAGAGAGTAGGAGTCAGATGGGGATCTTGGCCAAGTAGCTTTATGGAGGAAAAGAAAATAGAGTTAGCAAAAGGAGGAAAGAAGTGCTGGAAAAAAAGCTCTGTTACTCATGTTATTTGCATGAGTGTACAGCTACTCACTTGCTGAACCAGAGTTTACTTTTTAAAAGATAAATATGAGTGACGTGTGTAGAAAATATGGCAATCCTCCTGATATTTTTTTCTCTTATTTTATATTGCCCTATATAAAAATAGACCTGGAACATGGCAGAAATTCTGAGCAGCCAGATAGGCTTTTGGAATTAGCTGAAGCAACCCCAAGCCCATCCTTGGAATAAAGAACAGACTTGTTCACCCTCACTGGTATCAGGCCTTTTGTTGGCTCATTTTCACCAATGTATTGCCTACGGGAAAGGCTGTTAAATGAATGTTGCTCATACAGAACAACAGCCTACAGAATATTGTTAAAGCAAATGAAATCAGGGACAGCACACACGTGCAACAAACTGCTTATGAGGAATAAGGGTTTTCTTCTTGGTGCACTTCGTGTCAGGAGTACAGTGAGGAAAAGCCTTAAATGATGCAGAGAGCTGATGGGAAGAAAAGCAGAATGTTTTGGCTACACTTTTCACAACTACATCGCCTGCTCAGTTCATGTGTTTGTGATTAGAAATTCCACAGCAAAGTTGCTGCACTATCCTAATACCTGCCTCAAGAGAGCAGCAAGCTGGAAACCAGGCAAATGGCTCCTTCCCCATCTCCCTTCCTCCTCAAGTCCATCTAAATTATTTCTAGCATCTTGGTAACTTTGGGCATTAAACGTTTTGCTATGGTTAATGCTACCATGGTTTTTCTCGCTTGTGCAGTAACTTTGCTCTTTAAAATCCAGGGCTGAACGCATATTTACATCTGTCCTCTTTAGATGCACTCAGCACCCCTAACTATAATGTAAGGAATCAGTATTAGGAAGGCATTGTAGCATCTTCTCCTTGTCCCAGGTACACATATTGAGGTACTAATTACCACTGAGCAAACTGTATCTATTACCGAGGGACCCAGAATACCTGTAGCAAGTTAGTTGCACAGAGAAACACACATTCTCACACTAGTTGCTAATTGTCAATTTTAGAAATGTCTATATACCATTGAGAATAATGATGAAGAAATTAGCTACCAGCTGCAATATCAATTGCCAAATATTTTATTTACTTGATGATTTAAAAATAACAATGGAATTATAATTTTAGTGCCATGTGGTAGGAATAACATGAAATGAAATGTGTTTGGGCCAGAATAACTTTTTTTTTTCTTTTTTAATAAAATTGTTGTTCAGTGAGAAATTGCAGATCTTTTTCTTATTACTGGGACTTTTCTGTGTGCTTCTAAACACACAAAACTATCAAAGCAGTAGAGCCATCTTCAAATATTCTCTCTAGAACATCATGTCGTAGAAATGCATGGTTGCCTTTGGTGCTAATTACTACTCCATTAGTATCAGATCTATGAAACAATGGTGAAAATTAATAGGAAATCTTAATTAGCTACCAGAAGTGCTTTCAAGTATGAGAGTTGTTAGCAAGAAGTTGTCTTACTGTGTAATTTGGGAGTCGTAGTCACATGCTAAGAAGCAACTGTATTTGGCCTGTATAAACCTGAAGCCAAAAGACAGACCTTGTGTTAGCCACTTCCCATGCTGTCTGTAGTTTCCAAATGCAAAAATTATAATCATTCTGTTGTTTAGTCCCTGTAGACCGAAATCTGTAAACATGTGCTTATAGGTTAGTAGATGTTTGCTTTCTTGGTTGATGTAAGCATCTATTTTAGGTATGGATACCAGCACCTCGCCAGCCATCTGAGTCCACTTTTTTAATTTAAGACAGGTTGTCTTATTCATTGCTCAGGGCAGTGTCTTGGTAAGACAGATCTTCTATATTGTATTCTTGGTTCCTGATATTCTCTGTACGTATGTAGCTTAGTGTTGTGTTCAAAAAGGACTCCTAAGAGCATTTGTCCAAAAAAATGCAGTCATTGACACCTCATGCAGGAGGTGCTGGGCTTTTATCTTCATATAAGTTAATACTAAGTTGAAATTTTCATGATGCTTTTTCATGTAAAATGTAAGGTCGAGAACATTTCCTGCAATAAAGCTTCCAGGCGCAATGGCATAAGTGATTTTGACATGAATATAGAGATTTTCTTCTTCATCTGAGAAATAAAATACCTGTAGGTAGATTAAGGAGAATTAGGTTATTTCCAGAAGTGAAATACTCCTCAGTTCTGATGTCTGTCATCAGACAGCATGTGATACATGCTCTGAAGGAAGAAAAAAAATTAAACACAGATCACCTTTGTCGAAAGTGCTGTTATTCAGTATAGCCTTTTTTTTTTTTTTTTTTTGGATGGCTGTATCAAAGGTATTTCATAAGACTTTATGTTGTGAGGAAGTGATGCGCAAATGCATGTAGTTCCTCAATACTCAACAGTATTGGGAAATAGACTAGGGATTTGGGGGCATGTTTTCTTTTTTTATCTGTACAAAACATAACATGTAATGATACCCACTTTTGTTTATTTTACTAGGGTTGACCCAGGGACCGTTTCATCCTGCGAGAATCAGCTAGCAAGATCTGCACAGACTTCCTCCTAAGAGGCAGCATGTCTGAAATTGACTATGAGAAGTTAGCTGAAATAGGTAAATATTTCTTATTATACCTCAAATGGCATCTTTGTGGAGTTGCAGGTGATTTAATAGAGAATCTTCAGTAGGCGAGAAGCTTTACCAGCATTTTGTAATACTTCTTGGAGCAATCCAGTGTGAGTTACAGCCACTGCACTGATGTGTACCCTATGAAAGCCATTAGGGTTGAAGGTTAGTTTAATATATGCAGCATTTATGAATTATTGGTATATGTTCCCAGTGCAATGCTAGGCTATTGGAATATCACCATCATCACATATTGTGGCACAAATGGGAGTCATTACTCCAAAGAGACAAGTATTGAATGAGCAGAGAGATTGCTGTATTGCATGTTATCTCCAAAGATGTTAGTCGAGCTGAGCAATATGATCGTGGAATTAGGAGGCTCATCATTTTGAAAAATCAGCGTTAATTTTTTGTTCCTGTCTTTGAGAATGCCTGGCTGAACCTCAGAGCACAAGTCTTTCAGAGCTTCCTATTTATTTATTTACCTCCCACATCCCCCACCATCTCCTCCTTTCTGTCCCTCACCTTCACTCCAATTTCTCCAAGTGTCACGGCTTTTATCAGGAGGAGACAGGCCTCTTTACTCCTAGAGCCCAATTCAGAATCTACTGAAAGCAGTTTTCACATCAGCCTCGGAAAACTCTAGATCCGGGGCCCTCCATATTCTCTCCTATTCAGGATTTAACACCAGCAACAGTGCAAGTAGTAACAGATGATTCTCTGCTACGGCTCATGAAGCAAGGCAATAAAGTCCTACCATTTGCAGGAAAAAAAAATGGAGTTCAGGTCTCTGTCAGTTCAGAACAATGATTTTTTTTTATCATTTGTGTATGTTATGGAACATGTCTTAAGCACGAGTCCTCTGTTCAAAATACAAAAAAATCTTATGTCAGGGTAAGTAGCTTTTTGGTAGTTGGGGACTGCTGTTGGGATGACAGTTCCCGTGAGTAATTCCAGTATGCATGAGGGTACATGATGACTGTACTTCTGCAGTTCTTTCTCTATCTCATGTCTCCAAGCCAGATAGCTGTCTGTTCTTGATCACAAAGATTTACCCCTTCTTTTTGGAAACCTATTATTTTGTAGAACACAAAATAAATATATACAGAAAGGGTTGGCCTCTGCCTCTCTGTTTGGAATGTTAAAGTTTTAACATGAGTTTCACCATTTCTTCACCTTTTGTGAAATATATTTAAATCATGTACTGCATTATGCTTTCTTATTCTTCCCAGCTCTTTGATCAGAATGATTCAAAAGTGAAAGAATACTGCTCCAGTTAAGTTTACTGTATTTTTAAAGATATGATACACTGGAAAGATAGCAAAATACACATTTGGGAGCTAATACTTTTATCTTTTTCTGTGTGTGTGAGGAAGACTGTAATGACTTATTTCCAAAGGCAGATTTTTCTTCTAGCAAGACTGCTGAATTATTTTCTGTGGAGACTTTAATGTGAATTCAGAGTAGACATAAAGAAACTTAAAAAAATGCAAGTTTTCTTAACTCTTCTTTATCTTTTAAAAACCCAGTCATTAGTGGCATTTTTCATCCTATCAAATGCATTTTTAGTGCAAATCATATTAAAATTAAAAATGAGAATAAAACTTTCATATAGCTGTTTATAGATAGAAAGATACAGGGACTTGTGAGTGGAAAACATTGAGAAATATTTAGTAACAGTTTTTCTCTAACAATTATTAGCTACTGTATATAAAACTGACTGAAATCAATACCTAATATATTCTTTTTGCCCTAGTGTACCTTGAGTAGCGGTCAAGACATAGGAAATATGCGGCGAATGAGAAAGTTAAAAGTTCTCAATGTACTTTTCCAAGTGTCCCTAATGGTGTTGTAGATAAAACTGCTCTTTCCATCTTATTATATAACATTATATATCTTATTATATCTTGCATGATAAAAGAAGCAGATGTACAAGGGGTGGGATACATTAGGATAACAAACTTCAAGGTGGCGCAATGCTGGATTTGGATGGAGCTACAATGGGATTTTATTTGTAGTATTTTAGAGTACTGAGTTACAGTGTCACGGTAGTCTAGATCTTGCTGTGCTACAATCTGTAGAAAATTCATGATGTCTGGTCCAAATGAAGAATTACTTGCTCAGAGGAGTTAGCCCACGGTTAAGTTGGATGTTAAGTTGTGTGTAATTCCCCCTGGGACACTGTCCATGAGCATTAATGGTATCTTTACGTGAGGGAGAGAGCTTGGCTGGCAGGGGGCGTTCGCGTGGGGTGTCAACATGGAGTAGCTGTCAATACACGTGCTAGCACCCTGAATGCTTACTGCCCCTTGTGCACAGGCTCAGAGAAAAGGCACAAACCTGTGGCTGGGTGCAACAAGCAGGCTGTGGGAGTGTAGGAGCTGAGGAGGCAACATTAACAGTTGGGAATAGCGAGGTCACAGTGTGCCAGCTGTCCAGTCGCCGAGGTTTTTGGGAGCATCACAGCAGATCCTAGTTTTAAGGAGGACATGAAGGGGGCTTTGGGGTTGATTCCCCTACATGCTGATGGGAAAAAAAAAAAATGGTTTGAAAATTTAACAGTGGTGTCTGAAAACCTATGTTTTTGCCAGAAGTGAGCTGAAATTCAACCTTTTAATAATGTATCAGAGACAGAAGCTTTTCTTTGTTCATTATCACTTAAGCCTTCTCACTTACTTGTTTAGAATTGCAGAAAGATGAAGCAGAGGATGCACAGTCTGACCAGGAAAAGACATTTATTCCACCACCACCAGTGGATCCTGAGCTAAATATTAATCACCCCTACTATGATGTTGCAAGACATGGCATCATCCAGTTAGCAGGTATGTTTGGAAAAGAGTAGCAGCTTCAGCTGACTAGACACATTATCACATTTTTTCTTACCTTATTCCTCAGTGATGCATCAGAGGTATGTTAACGCTTTCAGCCTTCATCCTGAAAACAGGTGAATAGTAGTTACATGTGATCCAGTGCTTCTCTGCAGATGAATTATGAGCCAAATATTTGAGCTTAATCTTAGTTTAGAGTATAACTATTACACTATATCATAATCCACAGCCTAAATACTGTATGTAACAGGTCTGTGGTTTGAGTGATAAGCTGTTTTGTTTTCTGAATAACCTGAAGTGTTAAGAAGTCACGCATGCAATCATTTTTATAGTCTGCCAGGGAAAGGGAGTGCAAGCGAAGAGCTATGGGTTACTGTATAAAAATTAATAAAAGACATAAAGGAAACTCTTGAGGCAATGATGGAGAGAAGCTGTAGGTACATACCGTGTTTAAATATTGGATCATTCAATCCTTATGGTTATTTACTTTAAAATAGCATATTAATAGGACAAGTAGGTGCATTTGTGATATAAAAGTACCTCTTTAAAGCATGCATCGCATAACTTTTGTACTTTTGGTTCCTTTCTGGCATTAATATGCTTATTAAAATAGCATTGTAATCACACTCCTGAACTTAAGATTTTTTTTTACAAAAATAAATAACAGTATTTAACACTGCTCATCTGCATATTGTGTTATATTGCACACACCTTTTATACCTCATGCTTTAATGTGCCTCAACTGAGCGCTTCTTGGAAAGCCATGAACTGAAGTGTGTCAAGTGGTGACCTGACTTCTGGGACTTCTCTGACTATAGTGGGAGGAGAATTTCACCCATATTGGCTTCTCCTCTTGAGGCTAGTTATACACAGGGCACATACTAAGTTTTACCTTCATCAGAAACTCTCCTGCCAACATAAGATCCAAGGCAAGGGAATAACAGATTCAAACTGTTCCAGATTTAAAAGCTGCTACCTACTGACTCTCTAGGATGTTCCTCTCTCAAGCACCTTTGGGATAGGGGAAATAGCAAGATACAGAAGTCATTGAAATAAAGCTGGCTGTATTTTACTTAGCTTTACTGTGATCATGCTATTTAGTAGCTGTTTGTTGTTGCTCCTCAGGGCTTCCCTGGAACTTGGAATTTTTTACTACATGTGGTATTTGTCTTAAAACAAAAAAGATGAATTTATAGCCGGTGTTGACTATAAAGGGTCCTTGTTGTGTGCCTTCTCTTTGGAGGAATTTTCATGATTTTGCCGCTATAGGCAGCGTGCCTGACGCTGAGCTCAAAGTTCTGAGTCTGCAGTTGAAAAAAATCTTCCTTTCCTTCCCTCATTACTGGAGGTGAGGGAACAGGTTGTCAATCTTACTGCGTTCTGCTCAAGTGGCCGATGAGACATTCCCTGGTAATTTTAAAAGGTAAATGATAAAGAGTTTACTTATTATCAGAACAAACAAAAACCTCAACTTTCATATTCTCAGACCAGCACTGTCCTTTGACTCGAAGGAGATCAAGTGGTAGGGAAACACAGAAAAGGGGTGAAATTTTGGACTGAGAAAATGAAATACACTGGAACAGTATATTCATGCTTTACTGTTGGTGAACATACAGTGGGGACAAAATATTAACTTTTATTTCTGTTCCTGGTTTGGTGCTCAAATAGCTTAATTTTATGCATTTGCCTATACTTTATTTCTGGATTAGAGAATGGGAATGTGCCTCAATATTGTCCAAAGTGAGACCCACAGTTCCATCAGAGCTATGTGATGTGGGTTTTGCAAATACACTGAACAACTTAAATGCAAAGCATACGGCAGCCGCTGTGCTTCAGGATGCAAGACACAAAAGTAAATAAATAATTCTGATAGTAGAAGAGAACACAGAGGTGTGTGTTTGAATGCAGAATGTGCAAAAGGAAAAAATATCGTTGGAAGAAGCACTTCCACAAAATGAAACTTCTCCCTTCCCAGCGTTACCTAGTGTTGAGACAGATCTGAGTGTTTTCTGGGTGTACAATTAAGTGCAGAAAGGGCAAGCTCTCCACACTTCTTTCCAATCTTGGAAATGGCTAGGCTCTTTTGAGAACTAAACATTTAAAAATGATTTATACCTTACCTGTTTACAGTTCTTAATAATCTCTTTGAGTAAGACAAAGTATAATTTCAGTGTTTTGAATGGCTGTTTTAAAGCAATTCTGCAAGCTGTTCCTTCTGTTTTAATTCTGCAATTTAGAGACAATGAAATGTATTGTTTGTCATGACTGAAGAATGAGAACAGAGAATTTAGGTGAAAATATTTGCAGTAATTTATTTATCTCTTACAATGATTTGGTTTCCAATAGTTATTAAAAAAAAAACCACTAAAATTCCATCTCGCTTCTCATAAATTAAAGTGACTTGTACTTGATTTCCAACTTTGACTGTCTTTAAAGGTATTTTCACACTGTATAAATGCAAATGAATGAAGAAGGGGACATTTTGAAGGTACAAGTTTTAATAGTTGATTATTACCTGTGATAGTGATTTTTTTCCCACTAATACGGTTATGTTGACTACTTCAAGCGTACATGAATGGCACCAATGCCATTTATTAAATATTTCTATTATTTTCTATAATTTGCTTTCATAATATGATTGCTGATATTTTTTTCTGGTTCCTTGTTTTGGATATGCACTGAAGTAAAAGGCTATTTCTGATGCTTGTGATTTCATTAATGCCAAGTTGCATCCCTTTATGTATTTGACTAAACCTGCAAGCAAAACTTTGGAAGCAAAGTCCATCTTTTTTATCCATCTGTTTTAAATTAATACTTTCCCTAGCCTTTTAGTCCTTTTCTAGATATATTTAAAGATTTCAGGTATTCAGCCTGTCCTCAGAGAGGGCATTCATATTTTTCTTCAAGCTCCAGTTCATTTCATGGCCATTTCTGGTTTCAGACTAGTGTATTAGAATCTGATTGGAATATTAGAAAGTCTGTGTAGATCAGGCTATGAAACTTTAAATAGTAGTTTTTGAATAATACGCTTAAGACAAAAGTCTTCATAATTACCAGAGTGCATCAATGGCAACTTCAGCACTTCTGTTACCTTCAGGAACAGCTCCATGATGTATAAAATTACACAGAGAGGGGAAAAAAAGAGTTTAAAGCTTTCTTTCCTAAAGGGAAGATTCATTTTCTCTACAGAGTTATTATACAGGCTTCTTTAGCCTCTTCTGCCAGTGGGTGTCACTTCTGAGCTAATCTAATGAGCTTCAGAAATTAGCGATAGGTTGCTCTCATTTATTTTGGAGGCAGACAAAGCAATAGCAGAAGTGCCAGCTCCCACGACATTAAACACCACATTCCAAGAACAAGTCACAGAGATGTGATTTTACTGGAATCCAAGTTCCTAAGGGAGGTTACTTATTCCATCCAAAGAAGGGTCCAGCTGATTTTAATGCAGAGATGTGGTGTCTGCGTTGTGCTCTGGAGGTTCATATTTTCTCTCCTCAATACATTTGGAGCCTGTGGAGGACTAGCTGGCTAACATAGTCAGCTAAATTTGATGCCTAAAATGAGATGTGTGAGTACATTTTAAGAGTTACTGAATAGTATTATTGTGCTTTATTTTTATAAATACACTGCAGCTTTTGAGGCTTTCCTGCCTCAAAAAAATGCCATGTAGATTTTAGGAGAGAAAGGCATTGGGATAGGATGAGGAGGAGGACACACTCCAAATAGGTTAGTAGACTATAGGCGCTACCACTGATGTTTCTAGAAACTTAATTTTTTTTCCCTTTGACTGTGACATCAGCAGCATTTTCCTTACAGCTGCAAGGTGCCTGGAGTTTAACTCTGCTTCTATTCCAGCTGAAACTTGTGGCAGAATTGCCATTAACATGAAGATTTGGCTTTGCTCTCGTGCAATAGTGACAAGCTTCAGTGAAGTAAAATGATTTATCATTTTTCACTGGAAACCAGTACTATATTGTATCATCAGAACCAAAGTTCTTAGACAATTGTGCTAAAATTGCAGCATTCAGAAGATCACATTTGCAAATTGAAATGAGCTGTGTCATTAGAAAAAACTTTTCATTTATAAGAAGCACTTAGTAAGTGCTGTGCCATTCAGATTCTTAATTAAAAAGTAGCATGATCCATTTTCCCACTTGCCCTTCCCTCTGTCATTACTGTATCCTCCCCCCCCTTTTTTTTTTTTTTGGACTGCAGAGTTTGATATCAAAAGCAGTGTGTGATTCCCAGTGGTTGTCTTGTATTTTAATGCGCATAAATCATACTGTGGACAATACACTCCACTTACTCAGTGGGGAAAAGGCTAGATCTGCTGTACGAGATCGACCGAATTGACTCAGCTTGAGCATGGCTGATAAGGCTGAGACAGTCAGGAGTCTGCTGGAGTTTGTGCATTTACAAATGGTAAAGAGAAATCCAACATCTGGCCTTTCTAGTGCATGAGTGCAGATTGTGACCCAGAGATTTTTGCCAAAATGAAAAATTTATGGGGACTTTGAGTGTCAAAGCAGTTAAGATGCTCTGTCTTGGGTAATGCTCCCTTCCTGCATATGGAGAGCACAAAAACAGTGCAGAAGGATGAGAGGAGGAAAGTCTTAATATTGGCAGTGTAGAGGAAGTTACCTAGTTTTCATCTGAAGGTGTGTGATAGCATTAGTCCACCCAATAAAGTATTTAAAACAAAACTGTATTGTTGATCTGAAAGTGACTTTAAAATACACGTTGAAACATCAAGGAGCAAAGAAGAAATTACGCTTCTTCTTGAATTGTCCCCTGTAGAAAGTGAGGCATCCTTCAGTTCTGACTTATGATGCATTCAGCTTGGAGCAGTGTAGAAATTGGCTAAATTGGGGGAATGGCAGTGTATAAAAGAGAGAGAAGAGCTAAACTGTTTACAAGCGGTAAAATAAAGGCTGGAAGGAGATATGATTTCTGTCTAGAATTCCCCTTAGGAAGATAAGCGTTACAAAAGGAGAAGAGCTGTTTCAGCTGGAGGATGTTACTGGCACAAGAACAAATTAGTCTAAACTCACGCTGACTTTTAGGCTGCAGAAAAGGGAAAAGGGGGGTGCTGGTGGTCAAATTGTGCAGTTAAGAAACAGCCTTGTAGCAAGAGGAGCAAGAAGCAGAAAAACCTAACTGCTCTGGAAGATGGAGCGTGACGAGGTAATTGAAGGGATTATAGGATACAGTTGTGATAACACAGGCTTGGAATTGATAGTGGAGAAGCTCTCTTGCTTGCTCTGTGTTCATATGTTTAAAGTCATTAAGTGTTAAACTCCTCCCTCCCTCTCCCCCTTCCACAGCTAGACTGGAATGTGTTTAAATACGGGAGATGGGCATAGAGAGGCCCTGGAGCAAATACCCACTGGGGCTCTGCACCATGGGTGAAGCTGTGCTTTGCAAGAAAGACTGAGGGAATGGACTTCAGGGATCTTCAGGTTGTAAAAACCCGGATGTGTGTGCCCTGCTTGTTGTATTTTAACTGGGATCTTAATATAGCAGTCCTTTTGGAAAACAGTCCCTAAGAATGTTTAAGTTCTCTACAGAAATCTTACTGAAGTATATAAAAGCAGATGCCTTAAGTGCCTGTAGGAAGAGGAGTATTCTTATATATTACAAAAGTAAGGCTTGGGGAGTTTAAAAACAGGCTGCTTTTAGATGGAAAAGCAGTCTTGTTTTATTCTCAGCTTAGTTCCCTCCATTAGCAGACAGCTGCATATTTTCATGCCTGCAGTGGGCAAAGTGATTTTGGTGTGAAAAAAGCAATTTGACAGTGAATTTTGACAGTGCCTTTTAGCAGTGGGGGCTACAAATGCAGCCCCAAGTCTCAGAAGATACGAGCCGCTCCTTCAGGTAATTGAGATCCCACTGCATAAATAAATGAGCATCGTCTTTACTGACTGTTTTGTTCACTAGGTGATGACAATTCTGGACGGAAGGTGATTACTTTCAGTTGCTGCCGTATGCCGCCCTCCCATCAACTCAATCACACCCGATTGCTGGAGTAAGTTTCTCTCAATCTCCTGCTTGGACTACTTTGCATTTTACATGTGAACTTCTATTAGCTTGTTTCTAGGTGAATGAGCTTTTTGGGAGGCAAAGCAGGGGGCCAAGAGTGAGATGTTAATATTAAGTGAATGAGATGCAGATGAAGCCATGAGAAGCAATTCACTGTTTACAGAAACCAACTTTGTGTACTGTAGTGTTGATATTATTAATGAATTCCGATGGCATTTAGAAATGGGATTTATGATGAGAGCCATCAATCAACTGTTCCATCAATATGGAACTTTTCTTAGTCTCACTTTGTAACATTTGTTTTGTTTTGTTTTTTGTGTGTGTGTGTGTTAAAGAGATAGTGAACATTAAAAGGTCTCCTTCTTCTTCGTTGTAAACTTGTGTATCAGTACATGTTTCTACCTGGATTCCCTAACTTGTCCTCCCCACTATAGTGGGGTCTGATTTGTCAGAAGAGCTTTGACCTTATGAAGCGTTTTAAGCCTATTTTGAGTTCTTGTACAGCCCCATCACCAAAGTATTTTAGCACATTTCAAAAGGAAGGGCTGTTATCTCAACTTTTCAGAAAGAAGGGGACTAAAAAAACAGGTTATTTGAGAGATGCAAGTGTTTTGAAACAATGCTGCTTAATTTGTGTGATCTTTGCATTGTTAGCATAGTTCACACCAAAGCTTCATATAGAAGTGTTAGCCCCTTAGAGCAAGGTCCCCAGCACTGACCTCTTCACCTGGAGGTGCTACCTTCATTGATTAGCAGGTAATGTGGTAACAACACTGCTGTCCAAATCTAAGAGCCCTTCCTCAGTTCTGCAAGGAGGCCCCTGGGTAAAATGAGGATTTCCAACCCTCAGACTCTGCTGGATTTGAGTAACTAAATGCTTTTCTATAACTGAGACTACATCAAATCCTCCTGGAAAGTCCCATACTAGGACAGAGAGCTGAAGGCTGCTAGCACATTATCTGTCAGGTGATCTGGGCTTTAAGCAGTTAGATCAAGCCGGCGAGTTTTGAGGTGAAGACTGTGCAGGCTAGATTCAAACTGGTAGGTTGTTTGTGATTGATAATTGGCAATTAATTGATAATTGATTGATAATTGGATTGGTAATGTTTTTATAATGTCCCTGTAATTCTGTTACAGCCTTGGAACGTGTAATGGACTGTACAGAAATTTTGGTTATTTTGTGCCCACAAAACCCTCTCAATTATATTTAGAAGTACAGGCTTTCTGAATGCCAAGGAATTACATGGTATAAAATAAAGCATAAGACCCCCTGGATGTAAGAATACCTTTTTAGGTATATTTTCATTTCAGGCTAATTAAGTCTTGAATAATTGTTACTACTATTTCTATTAAGTTAACATCTAATACACAAGTCAAGGATCAAAACATTACATTAATTGCAGTGGTGGTTCTTGTCCCAGACCGTTCATAATCTGGGATTCGCAGGATGTTAAGGGGAATAAGCAGATAAATGAGGCAGTGGGAGTACGGGCAAGCGGTGAAGTTATGTGCTTATGTATAGGTGAATAGTCAGAGTGGCCTTGATGCTTTGAAATAGCCACAGCCTAATAGAGGCCACATGGAACTGCCTATTTTATTAAATGAAAATGACCTACATACAATTAAGCACAATAGGTAGGGCTGTGCTGCAGAATAACACGAGAGCGTTGAGAATGACGTGAGGAGATTGAAATGTGACCCCGTAAGAGGGGACGCCAGATTGTGCCACTCCATCATTGCTTCATTTCAATCACTGAGTTTGTAATAGACCATACAGACCATCCTCAAATGTAGGAGAAAGAGAAAAGCATCTTGAAGTGTATCATAAAAGAATCAGCACAAAGAAAGCTGCTTATAAAACACACAGTATCATTGCAAGATGGGATAACTAGTGTAGTTCCTTAAATTAGTTTCAAAGGAAATGATCTATAAATGCAGTCCCTGCAATACACAAGAGAAAGGCAAACATATTCAGGGAAAACAGTTTGCTATAACCAGTCCTAATTGCTAGTAATTAGCTGATGGATTTTTTTTTTTTCACGCATTTAAAATATTTTAAATTAGGACGAAAAGGTTGCTAATAAGAAGGAATTCACAAAGATCAGAAGAAAGCAAAATACAAGTCAATTCCAATTGCCAATTAAAATACATCTTTTAAATTTTTTTTTGGATAACATGATCCCATATTGTCTTCATCTTTTAGCGGTCAATGAGTGTGCATTTTGTAACTAAGCATATTTCAAGTTTGGATGATTGTAGACGTTTGAAGTTACTGGTAACACTGCTACTAAAGCAAAATGATCTTGTTTGAAAAATATCTGGAAGCGAACATGAACACTAGTGTTCTGTGCAAAAGCAGTGCGTCTAGTTTCTCAGCTGCTGGTTTAAAAATCTCATCCAGTATACTACCTTAAAGCTAAAATGTGTCTGTCTTCTCAGGTATTTAAGGTATACTCTGGACCAGTATGTAGAGAACGATTATACGGTTGTCTACTTCCACTATGGCCTGAAGAGTCGGAATAAACCATCTCTGAAATGGTTGCAAACGGCCTACAAAGAGTTTGACAGGAAGTATGTCTTGGTTTGCTCTTCCTGTTGTGTAAGGTCTGTCACTAAATTCCACGAAAGAAGCAGATATCCCAGCTGACAGGCTGTTGAGCTTATTTCTAACAGCATCAACAGCACAGAGAATAGTACAGGAATTTGCAATGGCAAAATGTCTGCTATGCAGCACTGATTGATATCCTAGGTGCTGAAGTGGTGATCCCAAGCATTGAAACAAGGACCAAAAGCCTCTGGTTAACAAGATGTTTGTTACCCACTGTTCTTGATTATCTCTCTAGTTGTGTTAGAACCTGCTTGTGTATGATATAATACTACCTTTGTAAAAAAACAATGTTGTTTTTCTTTCAAAGGTATATAAGCCTAATTAAAATTGAGAAGGAAAAATTACTATTGTTGCTACGTTACTCTCTTCTTTCTTTTATGAGAAGATTTTTCCTAGGAGTTTGCAATCATTTCTTGCTAACAATAACCCTTAAACGGTGAAGATTTAGGAAGAGTTTTATTTATTGAGAAAGCCACTTAGAGAATCAGCAACAGTTATATATAGAAACAAGATATTTGATTACTGCAAAATAGAATACAGAAAATGTGTAATGTGGATAAGCTCAGAGTATTTTCATGCAGACTGATTTTCGTTTTTGTTTCAGCCCAGATTCATTATTTATTGTATCGTGATGTGGCACTGCAGAATAAAGCAATGTTATAATGGAGAAAGATTTTTCCATTTTAAAAAAAGGGAGCCATCTGATGTAAATTGGTGCAGTTGGCTTCATCTTTGGTAATTACTATGAAAACAAGGCAGTTGTAGTAAGAAAAGTAAAAGTTTGGGTGTAAATTTTAAATATGAAAATTTAGAAATTTTCTCCATCATGAAAATTCTTCAAGTGGAAATAATGGGAGATGAAGGAAAGTTACTTTTTTATGTGATCAGGTTTTAAAAGCCTTCCTCTTCTTGCCAATTCTTTGTAAGATTGACTCTTCTCCAGTATTTTTCTTTCCCTTCCCCTGTTGTTAAGCCCAGAAGACAAGAGGCACTAGTTGGTAATATAAGTAGTGTAATCTTACCCTACGATTTTATTGTCAAAACTGACCATTTGTTTTATTTTTATTATTTTATCTTACATTCAACTTTCTCCAAATTGAATCATTTTGAGATACTTGAAAAGAATGCTATCTAATGTTCCAGTAATAAAACCTCTCATTCAATTGTAGCTATTCAATTCCACAGTATATGATATTAGGTCTTCTAACAATTTCATTTTCTTTTTCTAGGTATAAGAAAAACCTTAAAGCACTGTATGTTGTACATCCAACCAACTTCATAAAAATTCTGTGGAATATTTTTAAACCTCTTATAAGGTACTTGGCAGTTTATTCAAAAGATTTTCTTTTTATATTTAAGGATGATCTGTTCTGTAATAAGTTGCTTTTTAAAAAAGAGGTAAAATGTGTCAGGTAACCACAAAATACACGTTTAAAATGTGGCTTGAACCAACATATAGGGTGAGCTTAAGTTATGTTTAACTTATGTTATGTTTAATGTTAAGGACGTACATTCAAGTAAGGATCACTTTAAAGCTTAGTTATAGGACAAAAACTGCAGACAATGAATGATTTTTTTGTCCTACTTTACAGCCTTTAGCGCAATAGAACTGGGCCCATGACTGGAATTACTAGGCACTGTGGCAAAGCAGGTGATAAACAGTTAACCTTCAGTCTGAGCTCAAGTGCTGAGATGAATAGGAATGAGACTATTTGTGTGTTCAGAGTTAATGGATATGCCCTGAAGTGCCCATAAGGATTTGAGATGGAGGGTAAAACTGGTGAAGGTGGATTTATTTCACTGGTGGATGCTTTTCCTTTGCCTGATAAGAACTGAGGCTATTTGTAATCTGTCTACATATCTACACAAATGTTAGCAATAAGATGGTTGGGCTTCCTTGGCTTTTGCTCCTGAACTCCTGCTACTTTCAAAATACTTCTGCCCTTTTTGGATTATTTTGAAAATGTCCTCAGGGTCAGAGGAAGTAAACAGCTTATCTTGAGAAGTCGTAATGAACCAAATAAAAATGTCTATTACAGTAACTTGCAATTATTTGAATTTTTGACTTTTAGAACGTTAATGAATTAGAAAGGGTGGTTTAACTTCTAGGCAGATCAATACATGCAAGAAGCATCTGAAAATGTGAATAGTAACCATTGCTAAAAATTATTCTGGAAAAACTGCTAACTGTGCTTGAAACAAGAATTATTATTAGAGACTTTTATTTTGACTTCAATAAAATAGATGCCAAGTAAACTAATGGTGAGAAAAGTGCGACTGAAGCGGGAATCCTGTAGCTCAGGAATGAAATGGTTGCTCGTTCCCTCAGACGAGTATGGAGAGCTTTCTAGAGGGAGACTTAGGAAGATAAGCAAGCAAGCAAGCAAACATGGAAAGCCCTTGGTACATTTGTCAACACTCCTGCAAAACCAGCCTCAAAGCTCCTGAGGCTGCAGAAAATTTGGGGAGAGCAGCCCTAGAGGATGTCTGCTGAGAGGGGCTGTTGCGGGGAGCTTAGGCAGATGGGACCTGTGTGTGCTCTGTCCCAGGGGCCTTCAGAGTGGATTGAGCTCAGCTCTGCGGAGCAGGAGGGCTTTGATGGGCTGCGCTGTGCAGACACAGGTCCACCTCTCTGTAGCCCTCCTTGCTCTTCAGGAGTAACACACCCTGGCTGTAATGCAACTAGCAGACTAATAACTGGACACTGTAGTAATTGGCTGTTAATTCTTACCAAAAAAGTTACAGGCACTTCTTCCAAGTACTCATTTCCCTTGGATCTTATATGATATCATAGGAGATCATAGCATAAGATGAATGCTTCCCCAGTATGACGCCCTGACTTTTAAATCCTGTTTACTTTGGATGTGAAAATAGGTAATGCTGATACATTTAAGCATTCATACGTGACATAAAAAATTGGAATGAGGACTTGTCATCTTCGATGCATCATCTTCATGACCTTTTGAACGCCCAGGATTCTTGTTTGTGTTTGACTTCTATTGCTGTGTACCCACATGCTTGTTTTGGTTCTAATTTAGTACTACGCTTACTCCCTGTTGTTAGAGTATGTGATAAACACCAAAAAAATTATTCATATATTGGGACTGACAAAATAATTAAAAGCATCAGTAACATCCATAAGCCAGAAGGCCAAAATTAGCTGATGCCAATTCAGAGGAAAACACTCTCTTTGCTGCTGAAAATGGTTTAATTATGAAACACTCTTCTGTATTCCTGGTTCGGGTAGACTGTTCTGTTTGTAAAGAAATGGAAAAAGTAAGCATATGCTTTTGTATCTGAATCCATGTCTGATTTGCCTAAACTGCTTTCTCGTTTAAGACTAAACCTTACTGACATGATCAATCTACTAGAACAGTACGATTTAGGGTTTGTTCACTGTGCCTTCTCCATCTGGGTTAATAATCTTACCTCAGCAGGGCATGCTGTTATCTAAATGTCAATATCAAACCAAGGTTCACAAAAAAAGAGTGGAAAATTCTTTGGGCTTTGTTTCCTAACTTTGCTGTATTACAGCCCGTGTTCATTTGTGGACAATAACATTTTCTCAGAAAAATCACAGTTGTAAAATAAATTTCATTGTGAAAAGCATCTGTTTGTTTTCCTATTTGTTAGGAGCTTGATTTGACTACATTTGCATGAACAAACCATTTGCTGCAACAGAATTTTTAGAATGAGGAACAGAAGTAATAAGCATTTTAGCATTGTTGAATTTGAAAAGTAATTAAGAAAATGTAAATATGTGAAATTTTTCACATATTGCAAAAGAAACTGGTGGATCTCCCTGGCAATCCCAAATGAGCACCAAGTTAATGCATTGAAGTCAAATGCATTTTTTGTTAGTGGTGATGAAATACCATTCATAGAGAACAAGAAAATCAGGATTGTTTAGGACTTAGTTACAAACTCTCTCTTTTATAACATGTTGTGTATTACTAAGATTGTTTAGAGAACTCAGCCCATTGCTAAGATATTAAAATCACGGGCCATTTTCGAAAAACACAAGCTGAAAATCTCTGAATTTGTACATAGATTGAAGTCTGTCAGTGTTGCAGGATCGCTTTCCTGATAGCAAATTTTAGCAGTTTTGAATTGGCAGCTTGTAAAATGAGTGGTCCGTATTTGTACCATCTCCCACTAGAGGGAGCTTGTGGATGCGTGTTTGACAATTCAGTGATAAATTCACTGATGGAAGAAAATTTTTCACTACCAAAGTATCTTACAGCAGAGTACACCTGTTACTTTTCTTGACACTTAATTACATTTTATGTTGCAGAAAAAATAGGAAATTTAGACTTTACATGTAAATGTATCCCTGAACCATGTTTAAACATCTTGATCTGTATGCACTAAATTCTGATTGAAACTCAAAACCTAACTAATGATACCTGGGTCTTCAAAGTCAGAAGTTTCCGTTGTGCCACTCATTTAAAGAATCTTTTATTCAGGATGGTATTTAAGAAACCATATTCTAAAAATCATCTTTTCCAAAAAGGAGAAAGTTGGTTACTTGGCACTTGGAGGGGTGCACAGTATAAAATGTGAAAATGTTACCTGTCATTTGCTATTTTATGCTATATCTTTAATAGGGAGGAATAGCTAGGGAGGATTAAGCATGTCCTGTTGACCATATATCATTTTTTCCAAAGTTAACCTGAAAGTCTCCTATTCAACATCCCTGTTATAAGCCTTCTAATGCTCTGTGAAAGCTGTTTTTCAGTGGCTTTTAAAGCAATGTTTTTCATATCTATGCAAATCAAAAAACATTCAGATGGCAGTCAGTTATTTTTATTCAAATCAGACTCTGAGGCATGCGGTGTGTATGTTTGATCATATGAAATGAAATGCACCTTATGTCTCCTGCTGCTTCAATTACAGTCTAATTCTGAGATGCATCAGCACTTACATTTTTGTAATAAAAACTAAACCTTTCATAGATGTTCCTCCCATGCTGATTGTTTAACTTCTTCCCTTTTTTTTAGCCATAAGTTTGGGAAAAAAGTCACCTACCTGAACTATTTAAGTGAACTGAGAGAGCATCTCAAATATGACCAGCTTAATATCCCTCAGGAAGTCATCCGGTATGTGGCAAGTTTAACGTACCTTGTTTCACCTTTTCCTGGATGGAGTTGTGGCTTGTTCTTATTCCTGCTAGAATCTAATCAGATTTCTTTAATGAGTAAAAATCTAATTTCCCTAATTGTGTTTGGTTAAATTCAATGCTGAAAGCTGCATTGTCACCAAACACATACTGAAGAGTGTCATATGTTTAGTTCTATATAGTTCTGTACAGATCTGGAACATTTCAGGTCTCTGTTGTGAAGTGCTGTCTTAGTATAATTAGAGCCTCTGTGTGAGCATTAACAAAACCAGTCCGTGTGTCAGTACTGTTTTTGAGTACCAAGTCATGTTTGCGGGCAAAAATACAATCCTGACCTATTTACTTGCATATTATATCACATTAAGTGACTTTCTTTTGCTAAGGGCATTTGCAATCAGCATGCTGTTGACTGAATGGAAAAATTGAAATTAGCTGAATTGAAATGAGCGTACCTATGTCTTCAGCAGAGCCATGACTTTTGTGTTGTGTACGTATGTGTTAGGGAGGGTTGTTAGAGAGGGTAGGGGAGAGAAGAAGAAACGTACAGGGCTGGAATTGTCAAATGCCCATTATACATATCAATAACAGGCTTTCTGACACAGTGGCTTTACGTGGAAATGCTTTGATGTACTGACAGGAAGTGATTTTATGTCACTACTGAATGAAAGCAGCAGGAAGCTTTGATTCTAGCTGTTACTGATGCCTGATGGGTTTTTACACACCTTTTGTGTATATATGGAATAACAGAAAATGCTTTACAGCTCGAAGGTTCTAAAACGAATTGCATGGTTGCCAAAGAAAGGAGAATTCTGTTCTGAGTAGCAAATAGGCTTGAATTTTGCTGTTAAATCATAGCACATTCCTATTCTTCGGGCAAATTTATCGCTGAACTACATTAGCTGAAGCAAAAGAACTCTTATATGCCTTTCTTAAGTATTCTCACACAAACACTACTTGAAAATTTCACTGATGCTCCAATTAAATGCAAGTTCTCTAGGATTTGCACAATATTCTCTGTTATTAGGATCAATACCGGTGGCTGTTCATATAGGTAGTTTTGTCAGCTGTGATGCACAGCAAATCAATGATTTTTTGAATTTTGCAGACATGATGAAAATCTTCGAGGGAAACAGAAGGGAAAAGCGCCGCCTGTGGTGAAGATTCCTCCACCAAGACCACCTCTCCCTAATCAGCAATTTGGGGTCAGCCTGCAATAGTAAGCTATGAGATTGTAAACGAGCCTTCTGTAATGTGTGATTTCACTGGACACAAAATCCGCACATGTTTTCCTAGTATGTGTTTAGTTCCTGTCATCCTCTTTGAGAGCTATAAAACTGTGAGGCTAGACAGTAGCTTTTATGAATTCAGGACAGATCTCAGTCCCTGTGACCTGCCTGGTCTTCATGTTTACAGTATCTTCATAGTACTTACTGCTAGCAGGGCTGCACAATTCTCCCAGTGGACAGAATTTCTGCCCATATGTGACAGAGCTCTGAGATAATCTGTTACTGATGGATGCTGGCAAATAGGAAAGTGCTTTAGTAGTGTTTAGATAGTGGGTAGCAAAGCCACGACAAAGCTTCAGGCTCCAAAATGGCTGCATAAAGCCAAAATGAATGTTTAAGCCTGCATAGATTGTTGCTTTGCTGCTCCCATGTTGTTTTGATCAGAGTTTTATGAAATGAATAAAATAAGACTGTATTCCAGAAATGCCCTGACAGCTGTTTACATAGATTACAGCGCTGTGCATGGTATAAAAAATGATTTAATTTACACAAGGAATGGAATTGCAGTAGTATTTACAGGATTCATTTTTGGATTAAAAAATAAATAAGACCCCCAAAGCCCTACAATAACAAAAAAAAAAAAAACTTCTTGTTTCCTATACATAGTCATTTTTGTCCAAAAGCTATGGCAAACTTTATCTTAATATATTATCCTTCCCCCATGCAGTTGAAGAATACTGTTCACATTGAACAAAGATTATTTTGTCTGTGTTAGAAATGAGTTCTACCTGATCCATGGACATTTGCCAGATCCCTTCCTGCTTGCACTCCACTTTTCTGGTCCTAATGATTCAGCTGTAAAGGAAGTATAAAATAAAAATATCTCTTGGTTTAAATGTTAAACATTAGTCTTCTCTGGAAGGCCTGAAATTAGAACAATTCAGTACCTATGGTGTAAAAGCTGCTCTAACATTAACTTTTATGATACCTCCTTAGAATTCATCCTAACACTTGAAACATGGCAAGCTCACTTTCCTAATTCAGAAAATATCTTTTGGGTGGTCTCCAGTGGGTTGTAAAGAAGGGCAGTGTTTTATGCCACAGCTTCCGTAACACAGATGGATCTACTTGCAGACATCAAGGCGCACACTGTCACGTGCCTCAAGCCTCACTGTCCAGGTAGCTCCAACCTGTCACAGGCTTAACCGCAGAGGCAGCATTTTGTGTGCCTCTCAATGCTCTTTTGCTTCTCTGACTGGCTCTGAGCCCTGCTGATTTCCAGCTGTGTTACTGTAAGCAAATCATACCCTTCCTCGTGCTCTGGTTTTCCCCCCGTAGCAAAGTGTGGGTACTTTATGAAGAGCCTTGGGATCTGTCAGAGGAAAAACATTATTACTTTTAATCTAGTGAGTTCCAGCACTCACTAAGGAGGTTCTGAGTTGATGCCAGCCCTGTGTAAGGTCAGTTCAGAGCACTCACCTTTAAATATCAAGCACACGAGGTTATGCGTTCTTTGGTTGCCCAGCATCATTCCATCTTGCAGGAGAGCTGAAACACTGTTGCTGTATAGAAATCAAAATTTCCCCAAAACATTTAAACAAGAAATAAATGATCGAATTTAGATTGAGAAAATGTAAAGGTAAAAGAGGAGGATGACATGTACTGAAAGCTTTTAAAATCAGAACCAAAAACGTATCAACTGTTATCATGATGAATTAACTACTTCTGCTAAATTCTTTTTTTAATGATCTCTATAGCCTGTAATCGCAAAATATCAATAACTTCATACCTATATAGCAAAGAAGCAGGTTTGAAGTCTTCGCCTCGGTGAGGTTTTCTGCATTTTCGGAAGTAGAATGCCAGGAGACCCTGATTTCATTTCCTCGGTTTATGAGAATACATGTACTGTGTGCTATGTATTTTGTTACAGTCCAGGAAAATGTGTTATCAGAGATGCTACTGAGAGAAAGCTGCTCTCGTTAAAAGACTGTTTCTCTGTGAAGTTTTTTTCTTAGTTTAAGGAAAAGAAACAACACAAAAAGACCTGTAGGCCTGAGGCTTCTTCAGTTTTAATACTTCTGGGATGACTGTTTCTATACAGTCTGTAAAAGGATGGTGAATCGGATTTAACCAAAGCCCTTGTAGATGGCCTAATTTTGATCGTATGTGTAATAACAGTTCCCCGGTGACTTCTGGCTGCTGAACATGTTTACTGAAGACCCCTACTCATACACTAAAATCAAAGGCAGTTTAGTCTGGAACCACTTTCTCATTTTCCTTTTCTCTGAATATATATTGGTTAATGCACTTGGTTTCTAAACATGTAGTTAAAAGCCAGAAAAGCAGCAAGTGACAAACATTGTTTCAGGATTCTCCACTTTTATCTCAGCGGACAGGGGGAAAACCTGTTTCGTTAGGGCAGAAAAACAAAACTTGACAGAGGTTTTCATCTGGACATGAATAAATGATTGTCTAAGACCAGTGCTTCCTCTTAGAGGGATCCATTAAGTCCAGTGGGCATTTGTAACCTTGTAGAGTGGGATTTTCAATGCAACATATGACAGCTGGGCATTTAAAAGTCATGGAAATTCTGTGGGACCTGGGGTATAGTTCCGCCAAATGTCATCTGTACTGAATTGGGTTTAATTTATGAGTGAGGTGAAGAGATTATTATCAGGTTAGTTCAAAGCTTTTCATTCTTATGTTACCCTCAGCAGCTCAGGGTGCTGTATCTGAATTTAAAATGATTGCATTTGATCTCTTTAACCTCTCAATGTCATCTTAACCTCTTAAGGGGAGGGGGGAACACCAAGCACCAAAATGACTTTTATCTCTTTAAAGAGCAAAATGATCTTTATATTTACTCCCTGAGGTGATTGTGCAGAGAAGAAGAAAATCAATGTCTAAATATGTAGGTATGATTGAAGGAATATGAGAGGATATTTGTGGAGTTTTGGCTGTGGTTGGCAGTCACCATATTATTCATGAGAAATATAGACAGAAAGAAGTTATTTGGTCATTCAGTGCAAATGTAAAAAATATATGTATAGCAGTATACTCCAAGCATTTCATTTGTGTTCCATAATTTAAAACATCTATTTTAGACATTTTTAAAAATTATGTATGCTAGCTTTTGTATCCACATGTTATTTTACTTACATAAGTGCAGAGGGAGCCTTAGAAATTAGACTTTATGTAAAAACGCTGTATGTATAGAAAGAAAGATACATTTGGTGTTTTCCCAGGAGCTACCTGTAGTCTGGATCTTGCAAATGCCTGTGAACAGGAACAGGAAGCTGTGAAGGAAATCAAACTCTTGTTCTGGAGCAGATTTTATTAGAATAACTATTTTTAAAAGAAAACATTTGATATAATTAACCCCAATGACCATTTCAAACTTGGAAATATTCCTACACAGTATATTTGAATTTCCCACAGTAGAGCAAGATAGTGGGGATATGAGACTGGGATTCAGGAGAGCTGAGATCTGTTCTGGGCTGTGTCACAGATACTTATGGGATCCCAACCAGGATGTTCGCACTGTGATTCAGCTAAGATCTTAAGTGTCTCTCCAGATTTAGCCAAATTTGTTTGGGATTTAAGCATGTGCTTTACAGGAGGTGCAGACATGAAGTGGAAACCTTTGTCACCGTGAGCTTCCAGCAAATGAGGACTCAGCAATCAAAACTTCATGGAATTTCTGATCTCTGGCTCAGATTGCCTGGGAGGCAAAGTCCACCTGTTTCAGCAGCCTAAAACATAGTTACAAAAAGATCTGATTTTCTTGAAACCACAGAATAACACAACTGAAGCTAGTGCTTAGCTTGATTTATCAGAGCAGCCTTGCACTCATGATCTAACAGGAATCCACCCTCCAATTTGACAAATACTTAATGCATATCTCAAAGCAGACAAGATAAGTTTGCATGTTTGAAGTTTATCATGTCCTTGCCTATTTTGCTGATTCAGGTTCCTTATGCACAGCCATAGAAGTTAGAATAACAGTAACGATGAGCTAGTTTAATGGTTTATCAAGCCTTGAGTCCCTTTCTAAACAGCGGGCAATAGCAGATGCCTAGGAACAGTATTAGACAGGGTAAGTGTATTGTGATTCTTACTGATACTTCCAGCAACTGGAGACTTAGAGGACTGCAGGGTGCAGGAAAATGACCTTCTGTTACTTAGCAGCCACTGACATTTCTAGAAATCCAGATGTTTCAAAGAAAGTTCATGCATTGCTTTTATGCAGCAAGATTATTTTTCTCTTTGTTCAGTAATGTCATCTTCACCCGTAACATGCAGAAGCAGCAGAAGGAAGCTATTCCGAATAGGTCCTTGCTATATTGTGCTGTGTGCTAGGGTACAGAAATGGGATTTTCATTCTGAAAGACTGAAAGTAAATATTTTATATTTAAAAGGCAAGAAACAAAGATAGGGCATAATCTGCTTATGTTAATTATATGAATACATTTTAAGTGCATGAATGAAGTTTGCTAATTTTGCACCACTTTAATAATTGACTGCATGGGCTTAGCTGCATCTATGTGTTTTGCAAGCTGCTATGAACCCCTGTTGCTCTACTCTATTGCCTCTGTAATCGGGGAACACTACAGCTGAGCTCCAGCACAGGGTGACCTTGACTAGCCACTGACATTTGTTTTTTCTGCAGTTGGCTTTTAATTCTAAAATTAAATATCTTTGGGGAAGAGACAAAAAATGTTTTGTTTTTCTAGCTATTGTCACAGAGGGAGAGAGGAGACAGAGAAAAATACACAGGAATTGTCACAACTATACAACTTTTGCTTGCTGAATTGCTATCAGAAATGTATCAAGGTGCTTTCCCTTTGGTCCTAGTCTTTCTGCTTGTGCATGCTGTGCATGCGTGGCCAGGCAAAAAGAATACATTCAAAACCAAACCTCAGCATGTCTCAGCGGGGAAAATGAAAAGGAGAGGAAAAAAAGAGAGAGGGAGAGAAAGATCATGAGCCAAGAATGCTTAATGACACTTCAGAATGAAGTGTAAAGGCCCTCAGTGAGAACTGTCCCCGGACTAGAAATGAGTCATTGGATATATAACATATTGCAGTAACTAATCATATGTTCTATAGTGAGGAGTACTCTTGGCTACTGTGTTTGTTGAAATGAATCCCTTTAGAATCTGACTATATGCAGACCTTTGCATTTGACTTACAGACAACATTCTAATTTATTTTAAAATACCATTTAAGTTGAAGACTTATTTCAGGTACTAGGAATGGATCCTGTTCTTCAAGGGCAATAAGAATCTTGTAGCAAAACTGCATCTTCTTTCTTAGAAATAGAAAAATGATGTGTAGATTTTTTATTCTGACTTATAGCCTAGTTATTTGTCTCACTTCCCTGACAGATAAACTAGTTCTCAGCAGGAGCAAGTATTATAAATAATCAGTTTGCTATTTATACACTGAAATGGGGCAACACATTTGTGGGGAACAATAATAATTAGAAAACATTTATAAAAAGCTGCTGGGTTGCTATTTAGTGCCTCTGGAGTGAGCAGCTGTAAGAAAGTGAAAACGATCAGTGCAACTTGGAGAGACTGAGAATGGGCTTAAATTGTCAATAATAAAGATGTAACAGCTTCCAAGCAAATTAAAGTCTTGATGATGTTCCCATTTAAGTGAATTATTCTTTCCACTAATTTTAATAAAAGTTGTCCTAAATGTTCAGGGTACTGGTAAGAATACATGAAGCAAAATCATTTGACACATAAGGAGTGTGTCATAACTCATCTATTAGGAAGTTATTAGAAATGTTTTTTTCCTTGCCCTGATATCCTGCAAGTTATTCCTCACCAGCATCCCCAACAGAAGTGTTGATCCCCATTTCTTACTTAGTCCCTTTCTGGAGGATCCTCTTTCTGGAGAACCGCCTTTCCCTCGGAGTTTCAGCTTGGCATGCTGTGCAGATGACCCTTAGAACTTCCTTCCAGATACCATTTATTAGCAAGGCAGCACAAGCATTGCCAATTTTGCCCTATTTTTTGCAGCAGGGTCACTCTATGGCCCTGGTCTGCTGTGAGAACATATAATTCACATACAGAAGAAACTTTCAGAACACTGCATGTAGTTCATTTCTCTTGTGTGTTTATGCATCTCTTTTGTTGTTGTTGTAGATAAGTTTTGTGGGGGCTAGTATGAGAGTTCATGGTGTTGCAGCTGAGTTGCTTGTTAGTTCCTCCTCTCCACAATTTAAATGGAAGTCAGGGTTCTGGGCCCAGGTCTGAGAGCACCTGCATGATGGTAACACTAGTGCTGACTTTCAGCCCTACTTTACCACCAGAGTACATGAAAGCACTGTAAGATTATTGAAAGTAACAAGCAGCAAGAAGTAGCAGGTTTGGTGCTTCAGGAATGCTGGAATTCATCTCCTGGTGAATTCGGGAGAATTTTGCTGCTGGGAGAGAGATCTTACTGAGGTACTGCGTTGTCATCTTGGTAAAGAAAAGGTGCTACTCTGAGAGCTAGGTCATAACCTTTGTCCTGATAGCATTTCAAGCCATGGTGGTCTCTAGTTGTATGAATTTCATCATGTAGCACTTCAGGCTGCTGGGTTTGCTCATGTAGACATCCTCAGATGTCTACAGGTCAGGTCATAAGTCTTTCTTCTGTTCATGTTGTTTTGATTACTCCAGCAAGCTCAATACTGTTTTGTATTGAAATTAACAGTGCCTTGATGATGCGTAAGAAAAGGGGTTGCATCATTAGATCTTAAAATCATACCTGCAAACTGCAGCAAATGACGAGTTAATGACCTATAGAAATGCATACTCTTGCTTGATCTTTTCTTCTTCCTGCCAATGCATTGCATATTTATGTAAAGTCAAAACCTACTTCAACAAAAAAGTCCTCTTTTCTACCCAGTTCTTGTTAGATATTAGATGCAACAGATCTGTTATGCAGTATCTATCATAGCTTTGTATAAAGCTAATGTTACTACCATACTAGAGGAAAAAAAATACTGTACAAAAGAACCTGAAAAGCATGCACAAATAGTATTCACAAACATCAGTGCCAGGAAAAAGACTGGATGGTGAAAATGAGAAGGAGGAAGAGTAGGACTGGATGGGAGGGGAAATCAAAAGGGAGAAATGACTCTGATTGCTCAGCTGTGATTCATCCCTGGAGTGAGATGAGTGAGCTCAATGGCTGAGTAACTGAATAGTGTGGAGAATGTTCCCTTCTTATTCAACAGCATAGCAGCGGTAAATCAAGAGAATAATTCACTGAAGTCAGGATCCTGTTCTGAGACCTCACTTGGGAGGAACTCGCCCACCACCACTCTTCATGAGGCCTTGAGGGACCAACCTCCTGACCTCAGGGGTCCAGAACTAGGCAATCTCTGTATGAGGATACAGTTCTAACGTACTTCATAGGCACAGAGAAAGCATCGGGCAGGCGAGGGGGAGGAGAGGACGATTTAACCCAGCAACGTCTCCATACTTCCATGCTAAATTTTGTTGCTGTACTGGTTATTTTAAGTTATGATTTTATGTGTAGTGTAAATACAAAATCAGATACTGAATTGGTCATTCTACATGGCGTTGTATAAACAATTGTAAAAAATACACTTTAATTATTAGTAGTTATTTTATATTAATCGAGTAATAAGCCTAGACAGAAACAAAAAGAATCAAAATATTTTAAAAAGAAAATGAGTCTAAGCATCATTTTCATCTGCAGGCATGACCTCAACTAATCGTAGGAGCTTGAGGATAAGTTCAGGTGTTGTGTGGACATGAATGTCTCATTTGCTGGGGATGGGCTATAGCAATTGCAGTCCCTGACAGTGAAGTCACAGATCTCTGTGCCCTTTTCTGCTGGTGCTTTAGAGTTTGACAGTAAAACCGATCACCTTTGAAATATCAAACATTCAATTGTGCACAAATAAATTTCAAGTATACTTTTAAAACCTGGGTTTGGCCTTTTAATGTGCTGTTGACTACTCTAACAATGCAGCAGAATACTCAGCAAATACTGACCGTCTTTTTTGTTATACTTTGAAAATGCCAAAGTCTTTTTTTAATAAGATAATTGCAGAATTTTCTGTACTGTCTAGATCAAGAAAATGCTGTGTTTGATTTTTGCCTTAACTGCTCGCTCATGAAAGAAAAAGAAATCTCATTTCATAGGAATCAGTGAAAGCTTTAATAAACTCAATCTCACTGCATTACTTTGCCTTCAAAATAAATAGTGCCATATCCCTTTAATTATACATACACAGTGGATTAAAAAGAGACAAACTACGGAGGAAAATCTGCATGATAAAAGCCTCCTAAATTTGCAGCATCCCTTGATCAGGACTTATAATCAAACACGAGCTGCACACTCCTGGTCCGGCTGCCTCTATGCTGCCGTATGCCCTTACGTTTCACCAAGGGCCTATGACCAAATTCAATCACAGCCCTTGTCGTTGTCAGCAGCCCTGCAGTGAGCAAAACCAGAGCAAAAACCTCAAAGATAGCCCAGGACACCCTTCTCCTGTTTCGGCCTTGACCCCCTCTGTTTCAGTGTAGCAAATAGCACTTACTTACTACTCATCCCGTTGAAGTTATTTACAGCTTTCTACAGCTTTCTGAGGGGAAAGAAAGCCTTTACAAATGGCTGCTTGAATAGGACTGCAAGTCACCTCTTCCAAAGGCTCCTTCAGAGCCTTTTGTAATGGTGGAGAGCCCTTGTGCTTGGTGCAGGCTCCTTAGTTTGTGGAGTTAAATTTATGCTTTCAGATAACTGAAAAATCTGCTCTGTTTTGATTTTAGATCTGATTCTTTGTCTGTAAATATCAATTCAACGCTGGATTTTTTTTTCTTTTCTCCTCCTAACAGTATCAAGGACAAAAATAAGGGTGAGCTAATCCCTCCAGTACTGAAGCAAACTGTGTGCTACCTAAAAATAAAAGGTGAGTTGCTTTAAAGGTGAGTTGTATTTTTGTGGGACTGGGAGGACTTGAGAGTGTGGGGATTTTTTAGAACCAGGACAATAGCATGAAACTATCTCACTATCTATGCCTGATTCAGCAAAGTTTGTAGAAACATCCTAAAATTGAAGCATTTGTTAGAGAGCTTTGATGAATAGGGAAGATTTTATTATCAGGTCACTGCCCACTGGAGAGAGGGGAAAAAACATCACCATAAGGATTAGATTAGGGAATGGCAAGTGAGAAGAGATGTATTTTCTTCAGCCCATATTGTATCATTGATTTTAATTAGAACGCCCAGTAAAAAAATCAATTAGAAGTTCTATTTTTATAGAGCCAGTGGCCATAAAAACTCATAGAGAAAACTTATTTTGCAGGCATAAGCATGAAGGCCCCTCTTCACAAAATACATTTGGTGACACTGAGTCAGAGGGCCTTTGACTGCAGTTCACAGCTATAATTAGAGTATATAAAGATACAGATCACCAAGTGTCACATTTAAAATAGGGACTTCTAGTTGCAAGTTCATCTACCTGCTTCCTGTACAAGGCAGAGAGCGGGCCATGGGCTGTGGCATGGGGCGTGCATGACCTGTGACGCCACAGAGGAGGCATCAGGCTTGATTTAGGGCAAGTGCATGCTGATTCCTGTTATTTCTCCAGCACAATGCCATTGCACATTTTGATCCTTATTTTCTTAAGGCAATGACAATAATATTTTCATAGCCTTTTGTGTTCCGAGATCTAAGAGCTTCACAAAAGTTCACTAAACTTTCAAGTATCAGTGACTCTATAAACTAAGCAATGTTTATCTGATAGATGACAGAGGATAATATAGGACTGGCACAGAGCTGCGCAGTGGTAGAGGTGGGAATGATACTGCTGCTCTCTGGAAGAAGGGTGTGAAGTTTTAATAGGTGTGTCTATAGAGACAAGTGAAGAAAATCAGAATGGGTTTGCTTCACTTATTTCAGAAAAGGAAGCATCACTTGAACTTTAATATGCCATTGGTTTTTACAAGGTTTGAGTAGCATTTGAACAGATCTGAAGATGGGCGTAATTTTTGTTAAAACAGAAACCAGGCTCAGATACTTATTTTGCTGTTAAATGTGGTCATTTTTATCCAAGATTTTTCTTATTTAAAAAGCTACTTGTGTTGATGGCATAAAAATAAAGAGTATAATATATATATACCATTTTGAATAAAATTCATCCTTCAGTAGGAAGATGCTTACTCAAAACCAATGTCTCACAAAAATATCAATTTTTAATTGCCACCCTTGAGCTGTCATTCTTAACAACGTGAATTTTGCTTTCACTATTAAAATATATGCATCATTCCTCTCTGTCCATTTTAACTATGGCCACCAGGCTTAGTTTGAGTTTATTTGAACCTGAGTAAGAGATTTCAGGCATCTTTCAAACTTGGACAGAGTAGACCTCACATGGTGGGGTGGGAAGTCTGATTGGGAGGGGAAGCAAAGCACTACCTGGCAACGCAAATGCCAGTTCCCAAGAGAAAACCTGGCTTCATTTAAGTGAGTGCAAGATCAGGTTGATTTAATTGCCAGAACAGACCGTTAATGCCTTGCCCTCATTGCTAGGCTCTGCTCCTTCATATTTTAGTGTATCCTGTATTAAATAAGAGCATTAAATGGCAGCCCATTTGCCCATTTTATTCTTTCCTGTGTTTCATACCTTGAGTGAAGCTAATTTGTGATATGCCTAGGAGAATGAGAGTCAGTTGGCAGATACCTGCTGAGCATTAGCAAGCAGTGGAACATGTCATCCGTAAGGATGCTTGTGGACAGAACAGTTGGCTCCTTTCCTTGTGAAATTGCTGATTTATCCTCCAAATACCTGCTGCAATCAAAGGCCACCCATTGGAGTGGGGGCAGTTCTGCTATTAACACGTTTACTGATTTCAGCAGAGAAAGAGTCCTTAATAGACTTTATGAAATGCCTGTTGGACCAAAGTCAGGACTTCCACTCAAGCTCATGAAGCTTTTTGAATGTGTGACTCCCAGACTAATGTCCAAGATGAAAACTTTGAAGGTGTAGCTTGTATCAGATATCTTACAGCAGGATATGGGGAATGTAAATTGTTCAGTACTGGGAATGTTGCAGGCGAATGACTGGCAGGTTGAGACAATCCCTGTAATTATAACTGTAAGTGGGTAATTAGAGCTTGTATAGTGTATCAGTGCATGCCCCATCTGCAGATGAAAGCTAGACTTTATGTCTTAAATTGTTATGAAACAATCATCCTTGCATATACTGAGCTTATCTCAATAGGCAAATACCCCTTCCCCACTAATCCGCCAGAGCCAGAGAGCTAAAGGAAGGATGAATGTGCACTAATATCATTACTTTTCAGAGCTGTTCCTGCTTGGAAACTGAGAAAAACATATATTCACTAAAGTATTAGTTGATTTAAACCTGGGGATAGCTGGTTGCATATGTGGCCCTTCCCTGGGCCCCTTTAAAGGTTTTAAAGAAGTCGGTGTTTTGCAGTCATTATATTTTGCTGCTGACAAATGTTTCACTAGTAAGTGTGTGCACTGTTTTGATACAAAAAGATTTGACACACATAACTCTGTTTTTGTTCTCCTTTGTTTTGCCTCATCACTACTGCCCCAGTCCCATCCTCTTCCCTCTCACCAAGCGTTGAGTCCAGCTCAGATGCTCAGTTTTCTGAAGCAACAATATGAGGTGTGCAGTATGGGAAAAACAAGTTTCAGTTTTCGTGATTGTGATGAAAAAAGGGTATTTTTCAGCTTTGTCACTGCAGAATTTGTTAGATGAAATATTTGTTATTCTGAAAGAAATCATCATCCTTGTTTTTTTTTCCTCCAGACTTTTTTTTTTTTTTTTTTTTTTTTTTTTTTTTTTTTTTTTTTTTTTTTTTTGGTTTGTGTATTAGTCNTTTGGTACAGTATCAGCACAGTCTGTAAAGGATAGTCTCTAAGGAAATGTGGTGAACAAAAGCTCTTGGGCTGCTCTGGGGATATATGCAAGTCAGTGGCATGGTAATTCTGGTCACTGATACAAAGTCCAGCCATGCACCTGATAGCCAAATGCTCTTTATTTTTTTCCCCAGCTCTATGTCCATACATGTTTCCAAGAATGAAGAGCATGGCATCTGCCAGTGTTGTTATTTTCCTACCAAGCACAAGTTTGTTCAGAGCTGACATATTTTCTATCATAAGGAGATCTCCACAAACCAGATCTCTAAGGAAAGACGGCTTGTCAGGTAGAGGATTTTCTGACATTCTCAGCCAGATGATAGTTGAAAGCCAAGTACCTGCCATGCCAAGGCTGTTAACCAGGAGGTGACAGACATGCATTTTTTTGCACTTGATTATGGTGTGCAGGTATCTGTTGTACCTGCTGTCTGCTATGATTTTAACTCTTTATCCAAATCTGAAATACCTCAGTTCTGACATGAGCCTCAGTGAGTGTCGGCTGTGGCGCTGACAGTGCGAGGAAGCCGACTGGCAGCCGCCTCGGTGCTCCAGGCAGCGCCGCCAGGACCCCAGCTGCCTCCCAGGAGCAACAGAGATTCCCGACCCTCCCTTCTGAGCTGCCAGAGCTTTTGTCCTCATAGAATTAGCTGTGTGGGTGGTGGTGTTTCCTTTTTTTAACCCATTGCCTCCATTTCACATCTGTGTCCCGGAAGTCAGTTTCTGAAACTCTTGGCTTAGATTACAAGCCCTTCTGCAAAATCAGTTTCTCTCTCACATCCCTAACTCCACTCCTTTCTCCTCAAACTTTTATTTCTTAAACAATTCTGACGCAGGAGCTGTGATGGTGCTCAAATTTGGCACCAGCCCTGCAGTTGCATACTACCCTGTTCAGGAAATGTTCAGTCTGTACTGTTCAGCTAGCCCTTTTCATCTTACTGACTCCAATTCCTTTGGCAGGTTGCTGCATATCATATTTTTCCCCTCTGATATTTATGTTTCCTGCCTCAGTTTCAGACAGCGCTATTTGCACATGCCACAAATGTTTGTTCCAGTGTGGAAGCATCTGTACAGATGAGCTAAAATTCTCATCCTTGTGGCAAGTTGCTTATTGGACTCTGAAGAAAACAAATATGCTCTCATTCCAAAAAGCAAAATTATCACTGTGTCAGATTGTCCTCATGTATTTATCCAACCAGGTATATAGATAGCTGTTGCTGGACAAGACCTTTCTAACTGGATCCAGGTATTAAGTCAGCCAGTATCTTAACAGAGACTAAAGAATCTACCGTATAGTAGAAATGAGAACTATTATTGACTGCTGCCTCAGGATCATTATGGTTGGAAAAGACCTTCAAGATCATCGAGTGTAAAAGAAGCTGTTACAATAAGCATGATAAACTGAGCTTGTTAGTATTTTACAATATTTTTCAAGTTATTTTTTCAGCAAAGCAAGTAAAGCATTTCACTACTTTTGTTCTATCTCCACTTCAGAAGGAAAGATGCTTTTAATTCTGAGTTTAAAACTGCTAAATTTATTTCAGTGGCTTCTAACCTTCACAAGGAAATATTGGTGTCTGGAGGTGAGTTCTAGGTGTCTGACAAAATCATCAGCCCATTCAGACTACCTCTTAAAGTCCGTCTTCTGGGCCAAAAGAGGGGAGTACTCTTAATTTCAAAGTAGAAGTGTCAGTGTTATTCTGAAGCCAAGTGGTGATTTAGACGGGCAAAAGTGGAAGAATGTATTTAAAAAAATACTTCTGTGAATAGATCTTCATAGTAACCCATAGACTAGAGGGCATTTCTTTTGCTATGCTCTATCTCAAAACAACAACCTGTTTATCTGTCTGGCTTATGAATACAAGGCTTGACATGGCACTGAACAATACTTTTGTGTGTGCCATGCCATGAGAAGTTGCCTTGGTGAGTTAAATATTCACTTTTTTGTCAGAACAATTCATAAGTATTTCTAACCTAGTGTCATTCCTTTGGTGGTAATGATCTTGATGCTTTTTTTCACAAGCCTATTTTTCTCAGAGAAAAAAAAAGTGCAGCTTATGCCACAGGGTAGTAATTTTCTTTCTCTGGTTACTATGTCCCCACATGTCCTCAGCAACCTGTTGCTGTGAAGTAAGGTTGCAAATGGGAGCTGACACTTGTAATAGTTGTGGTAGCCAGGTATCTAAGTGAGGCTGCTTCTGAGCACTTGTCTTTGTGTGCGGCTTCCATGGTGCTCAGAGACTGACTGGTTCTCATGGTTCGAGCAGCTAGTGGTCTCCAGTGCTGAGCATACCTGGGCTATGTGCCCTGGTGGCAACGTAGACTCCGGGGTGCAAGAGGTGAGTAGCACTGCCCTTCTGCTGTGACACCGAGTTGAAAAGCAGAAGTTTCCATGAAAGGAAAAGCCATGAAAGGCTTTTTTCTTGTGTGTCTTCCTGTAGAAAAGCAGGTTACATGCTATCTATCAGACATGATAAATTAAAGGCTAGGTGGTGAATGGCTGGAGGGGTTGATGCTTGTTTATATCAGCATTAACACAATTCAGAACGCTCTCTTGCTTTTTACACACTGACCCACAGTATACAAATCACGACCGTCGGCACTAGAAAATAAAGTTATATAGCAAATCCATATTCTGTTTGCAAACACCTTGCCAACTGAAGGTCAAAAGAGAGATTTTAAGGGAAGTTTTATTTGATTCAGTATAAACTGCACTGTTAACAGTTGCATCAAGATGTCAAATAGTCTGCAAAGGAGCATGCATGTTGCTGAAGCCTATCTCAAATACTAATACATATTAGTATTTCTAAATAAAAAATATCAATTTGAAATGTATGTACAAGTTTTTTTAATGTATTTTATGCTTATTGAGAGTATTTCCAAAGCTGTAGATTCCATACTTGTCCATGTTTTAAATTTTTAAAGGCAAAACTAATCTCTGGGATTATTACAAAAAAAATCCCAAATTTGAAAAAGTTTGTATTCATAAGAGACTGAGCAAGTAAAGCAGCAGCCATAAAAAATTACACAGAGAACTTAGGAGAGCTGATTACTAAAGATACCATTTGAGATCAACAGCAGCTCAGGAATGATGGAACAGACCAATAAACTCATGGTGAGGGCATTGCGCTACAAAGTTATAAAACAGAGAATATAACCATCCCCTGTAGGAAAATTATCTCATAGTAGTCCCCACTAGAGGGTCTTCCCCTGTTATCTCATCTCTTTTGTTAAGTACAAGCACTTTGCAGCACAAACTTTCCATTCCATGTTGGCTAGTGGTACCACAGGAGAGACCTGGGTGATGACTAAGACTTCCAAATGCAGCAGTAACGACTGTGCTACAGTATTTAATGATAAAGTAATAAACATGCTGTAGTATGGGTATAGTGACAACTAACACTGCCCTTTAACTGATCCATAGCAAAAGCACTAGTAAAAAGCAATTAATCTTTCCTCCCCATACCCTTTGTGGAATACAACAAATTGTGCTGAAGAAGAAAGTTTTGGTTCCATTTTTTTTAATGGGGATGAATGCATCCTGGCAGTGGTCAGAATGGATAGAGATGGATGGTGATGCATTCTCAATGCACTACAGCTTAGTGAATTCACCTCCTGGCCTCCCCTTCTTGCAATCCATCAAATATCTTTTAAACATGCAACAAAGAGAAAGCTTGGCGTTAGTCACAGAAATGTTTCTGAGTTGTTGGCTCTTTCTGTTTTCATGAGAACATTTTGTCTAGGGTTCACAGAGATTAGATAAATCTCAGCAATGGTTCACGTCTCATCAAATAAAAATGAATCTTGTGATAAGCACAGTTTTTGTTTCTGATGCTCAAACATTGTAAATAAAATATGTTCAGAGGTACCAAGTGTAAACTGAGAATATTCATTCATAGATAGAAAGCCTAGGCTATGCCATTCCAAACTACAAGGCCACAAATATACTTTGTTTCTGTGGAGACTGCTGTGCTTTAAATTCTTCCTCTGCTGGTCAGTTTTTCAGTAGGAGTGGAGCTGTACCTTCTTTATCTCTGTCCTTGGTTTTCTTCAAATGAAAATCATCTTCACAAGCTGCAAGCATCACACTTGCTTGTTCGGTGTTCATTGCACAGCTTTCAGGCAAAGAAAAGCTGTATAATATCCTCCTCAGTTTTCTTCTCTATACTAACTTAAAAAAATCTTTTTCTTTTATTTTGATTTTATTTTATACATAAAATTTCACAGTCACTATCACTTTGGAGAATTAAGAGGATAGAGTGAAGATGGCCATTTTAAATATGCTATAAACTCATCTCTACTCAGTATAGAAACAAACTAGTTCTATTTTTTAAAAAGGACTTTTAGAAATTGTTAATTTGCATGTAAATCCTTAAATCAGTTATATTAATGAGAATGAAAACTGATTCCAAGTAACCGTGGATACATACTGAGACTTGGTAGGACCAGTATCTGGAGAAAACATTTCCAGGCTCAAACTGGGACAGAAAGAATTCAGATGCTAACTCTTTGCCACCTCGCTTGTGAAAGCAGACAAATTAACAAAGGTTTGTGATGCCAGCAAGCTTCAAATCAAGGCTCATTGAAAGCAGAAGAATGTAATTTTCTCATCTCTTTTTCTTTGACACGTTTCCAGCAATGTGACAGCATGTGTTGTTTTTAATATATCTTTATTGGTTTTGATTTTCTGTGTTTTTCCTTTGGGACAAGAGATCAGAAGGGTTGAAGGGGGATAAGTATTTTTAGTAGCAATTTTTAATTCCAAGCATGACACAGTTGTGTCATTGCACTTCAAAATTTTGTATACCATGGTAAAATCCATCTTACTTCAACGTGGAATGAAGTACCTGTCTGTTTTCATAATGAGAACTGATATATTTAAATGATTACTCCTAAGTTCTCAATTTTTGAATGACTTTTCATTGAATACAACTGACTTTTTTACTATTCAAATCATTATGTTGTTTTATGTGGTACTTAATATTTTAATATAAAATTTAGTCCTTGGTCCAGAGAACCCAGACTAGCAAAATTTCCCTGAGATACTTACCTATATACATACCTTTATATATATATATATTTAGTTCATATTTTTTATTTATTGCAAGGGAGCAGTTTGTGTTGAGGATCTGCCACATCAAGAGCCTATTTGAGAGTGACATGGAGTGCTGTGCTTGGCAGACCTGGAAAGCAGAGGCAAGCTGCAATGGCACTCACTGCCTGGCAGGGTTACTCTTAGTCCAAGGTCTGCAATCTCTGTGGCTGGACTGTGTTGTCCGTGCCATTAATGGCAGAATAGTTCAGCTTGTATACCCCACCCCCAAAAAAAGAGGAAAAAGAAAAACCCTCTGTAAAAAGATAGCTGACATGACTCCTGCTGTAAAAAACATTTGATGGAAGGATACCACAAAAAAAAATTTAATGGGCTACCTCAAAGCAGTTTTTTAACAGGACAGGAATGAATACAAAGAGCAAGGTTGTCCTGAGCCAATTTTATTTCCTTCTTTCATAAAACTATTGGCCCTGGTTATATATTCCATCTGCAAAAGAAGACCAAATGATCAATTTTGTTTTAGTATACATACCTAGTGCTAAGTATTGCTTAGTTATGGCCAGTGGCAATAGCTGATTTTTTCTTTGTTTGTTTTTTTGCTTCTGCTGACTTAAGAGAAGACAAGTTAGGAAAAAATATCCAGGCTCATCGTTTTTCACCTTCAGTAGCATAATTGCTGTTGACTCATGCATTCCTACTTATTAATAGGCCAAAATTCTGACCCATGCTTTATTTAAAAATTGCTACTATACATTATTTTCTGGTCTGAGCATCTTTCAGGCAAAGGAAAAAGATTTGTTGACCATTTTGCTCTTGCAGTTCTTTATTTTAGAGAAAAATATAGTTTTTTTTTTTTTTTTTNTTTTGACCATTTTGCTCTTGCACTTCTTTATTTTAGAGAAAAATATAGGTTTTTTTTTTTCTTAAGAATTGTTGCACTAACTTAAACACCCTTAATATCACTTCAGTTGGATAGACTGGTTGTGCACATGGGTGTCTGGAAATGTAAGAGGGCTTGGAGATACTTGCTTTGGTAATTGGCTTGTTACCACATACTATCAAACAAATTACCGTATATTGATTCCATTTCAGCTATCCTGAAAAATGAATTCTGGAAGAAGCACAGATAACATCAGTGTTTCAGGTTTTTGCAGATAAAGATAAAAGTTGCTTTTTCCCATTGAAACCTCCAAAAAACATACCCAGCAAGAGTTTAGTATTATGTGCTACCGTAGTATCATTGATGAGATGCTGGGCTAGACAAGTACAGCTACTGTCTGCACTACAGATTAAATTCTTTCATTAGACTCTTTAAAGCATAGCCAACAAAGGAATAAATGTGTTAAAACAGATATTTATTACACCATAGTTTATACAGTGATATCCACATCAGTTAAACGCATTAATTGTTACATTCCTGCATACCCAGTTGTAATCGTTTCTCGTGGCCATTCCCAGAAAGGTTTGTTTCTTGAGAAAGCTGTCTGATCCACTGACAGCCAGCATAAAATTCTACCATTCTCAGGAAATTACTGTATTTCTTGTTTGCTGTGGGCAATGCCTTGATGAACTAGCTACTCAGCACTGCCACTTTCTAAACCATATCTTCAAACAGGATGTGCTATAAATCTAAAGGAACAGTCTTACTCCAGTGGTGTCATTTGCAGTAACCTTAGTTAATTGAATTTGATCTGGTTGGGAATAAAGTAAGAGTTCAAATAGGTCATAGTTACTGTCTGCTTGACTCCTTTAGGAAACACACCCACATTATCTTTCTTGCCATTTGAGAGGTCATACTCCTTCCAGACTTGGGGACATGAGCTAAAGTTTTAATATTCGACTTTGAATTTAACAGGCAAGAATGGTTTCCAAATAACTAGGAGCCATACTCAGCTCTACATCTAGTCAATGGGGCACTTCTAATACAAGTCCCTCTAACAGAACTTTCAAAAGCCTCCTAAATACATCTGTAAACCATTGATTTCAGCATTGATTCAGTATGGCTCCTCAGCTGCTGACAGAAGAGGCAGCTTCAGGAGCCAGGCTTTGCAAATACCCTCTTTTGCTTGCTAAATGCTTAAAGCATTTACAGGGAGAATAGCAGATTTACAAGCTTGGTTTGGGCTTGGTTTATAGGTAAAATCAGTGAGAGCAAGGTGCATTAGGAGAATGGTGAATCTAGATTGTCTGCTTCCATATCATTAAGCTCTATTGAAAGCTGCTTAAAAAAAATAGTTGATAAGATATTCCTAAATATGTAAGGAAAAGTAGTAGTATCTGTGTGAGACAAATTAAAGAAACTGCTTTAGGCACTTCTATAGCATTATTTGATTCTACACTCTATTTTTAATGGCTGTATTACCAAAAAAAAGTGTATGTCAAATGAGAATATTCTTCCATTGAAAGTGAACTTGAGAATAAAATCAGCAAATTGAGTGTGTGAGATATAGTGGTCCCTGAATTTGCTAGGTGTACCCATTACCTAAGGTTCTACCTGTGTTCTGTTTCCTGTTGAACCCATTGAGTAGAACAAGAGAGGGGCAGCTCTCACGGATGGCACCTACATTGATTGTTTTTGCAGGACTCCGCGTAGAGGGCCTCTTCAGAAGGTCAGCCAGTGTCCAAACCATCAAAGATGTTCAGAAGCTCTACAACCAGGGTGAGCCGTCATCGTGCCATTGCCAGACATTAGTAACAGCGTGAGGGCTCTGTTGAGCTTTGCTCGACAGGGAAGCAGTAATGCCAGCGTTCTTCCGATTATTTCATCACAAGCCATTTGTAGCTTAAAATGTCATATGAATAAAGCTCTCCTATAGAAACCTGAGAGATAACAAGCGTTTAAAGCTTACTGAATAGTGAGTCATCAGTTGATGTCAGACCAGAGCTTCCCAAACCTGTATTATCTAATGAATGATGAAGTTTGAGTCAAAAATGGTCTGTTTTTTTTCTAAATGCTTGTATTGCCCCTGTGCTCTTTATGTTACTGCAGTTAGTTAAAAATTACCTAATATGATGTTGTCTTGTCATTTTGCCTCTAGCATTTTTCCATGGTATAAAAAAGGAATATAATTTTACCTAATAATTTATGAAATGTATGGAAGTCATTTTGAAAGTCAATGACTTCCCTGTGAAGTGTTTGTATGAAATGCCTTTATGGAGAGAATCTCTTGCAGCCAGATTAATAAAACTCTATGAAAAATGCAAAAAGAAAATGATAAGGCTTAACAGCAACTGAAAAGCCAAGAGGTTTTCATTTCTGGGATGTAAAATGGTTTTTATATATGAGTTTATTATTTGACACACTTTTTTTCTTTTGTTTTCCCCCTTCTAGGCAAGCCTGTGAATTTCGATGACTATGATGATATCCATATTCCCGCTGTTATCCTAAAGACTTTCCTTAGGGAACTCCCTGAGCCACTGCTAACCTTTGAGTGTTATGATCATATCCTTGGAATCACTAGTGAGTATAAATCAGTTTTAGGAGATTTTGTAGAGCAGGTTGAACTGGCCCTGGCTAATTCATAATTACTGCTGTTTGCCAGCCACGACTGGCTATATATTATTAGTCCTTCACTGCAGCTGTTAATGGGCATCCTTATAATCTTTACCAGAGAGAGTCCATCCAGTAGAGGACAGTGGTTCAAGTATTTCTTCAGGATTTTAAAACATGAGGATTTAAAGCTCTCCTGTTTGTTTAAACATTGTTGGCCATTTCTGGAGTCTGGCAGGTATATACTGGACATAACACTGAGTATATTAGGGGTAAATTTTCCAGCCATCATCACTTTTTTTCTTTCTTGTTTTTGCCTTCACTCTGAGAATGCAAACACATTGTTCAGTTAGATAATGTTAGTGCAGGCACTACAGATTGCATTGTGAAGGCAATAGATAATCTGTATCTTCTCCTCCATTAGTATTGTATCCCCTGTATTTGCTCTGCCTGACATCAGTGTACCCTCTCAGTGATTTCCACTGTTTGTATATTCAGAGGGCTCTGAGAACAAGTAGCCATGTGTCCAACAGAGCTAGTGAAGTACAGTGCTTTGTATCTCAAGCACAAGTTCCCTTTTGGCTCCTCCAATGTCAAATTTCATCTCCATCCCTGGAAAAGTGATGGAACGGCTCATCCTGGCTGTTGTCTCCAAACATGTGGAGGACAAGAGGGTAATCAGGAGCGGGTCAACATGGATTCACCAAGGGGAAATCATGCTTGACTAACCTGATAGCCTTCTATGATGGATTTGACCAGCTGGATAGATGAGGGGAGAGCAGTGTCATCTATCTGGGCATCAGCAAGACCTTCGACGCACTCATAACATCCTCCTTGGCAAGCTCCAGCAGTGTGGGTTAGAGGAGAGGACGGTGAGGTGGATTAACAACTGCCTGGAGGATGGCAGAGCTCAGAGGGTGGTGATCAGCGGTGCAGAGTCTAGTTGGAGGCCTGTGGTTAGCGGTGTCCCCCAGGGGTCAGTCCTTGGTCCAGTCCTGTTCAACTTATTCATCAATGACCTGGATGAAGGGATGGAGTGCTCCCTCAGCAAGTTTGCTGATGATACCAAACTGGGAGGAGTAGCTGATGCTGACACCCCAGAGGGCTGCGCTGCCATCCAGAGGGACCTGGACAGGCCGGACAACTGGGCAGTGAGAAACCTTCTGAAATTCAACAAGGCCAAGTGCACGGTCCTGCACCTGGGGAGAAATAACCCCAGACACCAGTACAGGCTGGGGACCAACCTGCTGGAGAGCAGCTCTGCAGAGAAGGACCTGGGCGTCATGGTGGACGACAGGTTGACCATGAGGCAGCAGTGTGCCCTCGTGGCCAAGAAGCCCAATGGGGTCCTGGGGTGCATTAAGAAGAGTGTCTATAAATACTTCAAGGGAGGGAGGGAGGAGGATGAGCCCAGCCTTTTTTCATTGGTGGCCACTGATAGGAATAGAGGTAATGGCCACAAACTGAAACACTGAAAGTTCCACAGGAACTTAAGGAAAAATTTCTTAGCAGTGAGGGTGACTGGAACAGGCTGCCCAGAGAGAGATTGTAGAGTCTCCTTCTCTGGAGATATTCGAAACCTGCTTGGACCCCATCCTCTGCTATGTGCTCTAAGTGACCCTGTGTGTGCCGGGGAGTTGAACTAGATGATCTCTAGAGGTCCCTTCCAGCCTTAAGGATTCTATAATTCTATGAAATCAGACCTGATGCCATACTGCAGTATTTTTCCAGGTGTCTTTACCCAACCAGCTAATTTCACTGGATTTGTAGCAATATAATACTTTTACATTATTTACTCCTCTCTCAAATGTTGTCTACCTGTCCTAGCACTTAAAAAGTAAACAGTGGGCAGCAAATGACAGGTGACAGCAGCACACATGTAGAGGTCCCGCCTCTATAGAAAAGCAAACTGAAAATCAGGCATTTGACCACCTTTCTCTCTCCTTTTTTTCTCAAGTCTTCCTCCCATCAGTCTGGGGAGAATGAAATCCTGTTTTTATGTACACAAAAAATAATATTTCCATTTGCAAGGAAGAATTTTAAGCATTCTAGAAAACCAGATTTTTTTTTATTATTTCTTTTTATTTTTTCCAAACACCAGAATTGCACACAATAGAGTTAGCATTGTATATCTATCAGTAGTGCTGTTTTGGATGTTACTTTGTTTAGTAAGAGTTACAGAAGCAAAGCAGTAAGCACACACACAGAAATTAGAGGTTTGGTAAGTTTCTACAGTAATAAAAATCTTAATGTCTGATATGTTCGCGAGACCCTGTCCTCTCATCAATTTTAGTTACCCCAAAAGTTAAAGTGTTACTGCAAGCAATTTCAGGTGCATGTGCACACATATTTATTCTCATATGTTTTGGGATTTGTTTAGTCCTTTGTTTTGAAATTGTTCCAGCAAGTTGTCTTTGAGTGTGGAAGGTGACACCTGCATTGGAAATGAGTGATGAGTATTCTGCTCAGCTGTGGAATCTAGCAGGAATTTTGGACGGGACTACCAAGACAAACTCTGGTTTTCCTGAAAGGAAAGACAGTGATTATTTAAAGACTTTACAAATCTACTCATCAAAAAACTTCTATCATGTGGTCCTTGTCAGGCACTGAAAGTTGTAGTGCTGGCTGGGCAACCCCATGTAGTTCAGAATACCTTAGATTTAGTACCCGGTGCTTGTAGAAAGTGGTATTTTGCCCTCCAGACTACAGCCAGGTGATCAGAGAAGTAGTGGATCTTGCAGTGAAAAATCACACATTCTTCCAACACCTGGTTTTTGATGAAAACATGTCTTAAGAGAGTGCACTTTTCTATAGAGTGCATTAGCAAGCTCTTGATAAACCTGAGGTGGTGTTGTGGCAAAGGGTAAGTTACCAATATCAAGTCTGTTGCTTTTGGGGTAGGTGACTAAGATAATTCAAGTTGGGGAGAAATCTCAATTGCTACAAATTAGAAAATGCAGTGAAGATCTAATCCTGAGATTCCTATGTAATACTGACTTTCACGCAGTGGTATTAACAAGTTTACTGCACCTAGATATGCTGTATTCTAGATAAAGTCCTGTACTGCACTCATCAGTGTAGCACCTCCAGGTGCTTTTCATATAATAAACATTATTCATGTGCTCCCTTTAAAAAAAAAATAAATCATGTTCTGAATCTTCCAAAGTTCTGTACTGTTTTACTATTTGAAAGACTTTAGATCACCTCCTTAAAAACACATATAAATCTATCAGCATAACAAATGATGACTTACAGCACTGAAAAAAAATAGGTCTATTCACAGGTAGCTTGTAGAAATAGCAAGAGTAAGAATAGTGACTTCAGGAAGAATAAGGGAAATTTGGATAAAGGACCTATAAATGATAATTATCCTGTGCTGGCTTTCTAGACATCGTGTTGCTTTATGTTAGAGCTAACTGAAAAATGAGAATAAATATTAAAAGAATCTGAAAACACATCATTGTCACTCTCATTGTCTTTGCAACAATGAATTTTTTTTTTGCCTTGCATAAACTTTTGTAAAACATTCACTCCATGTAATTCTTGTTCATTGATCTCTTAAATGTCGATGAAATACATTGAAAAGTGGTGTGTAAGAGAATTCCTCCTTGGGATTTTTTTGTTATGCAGTATAATATGTCCACTGTTGTCCACTGTCTTGGTTTTTGATGGTGATTTCCTGAAAGTAAAAGATTTTCAGCTTGAGAACCAAGCTGGACTGCAGCAAATGCGTGTTCTCTGTGCATAGCACACAGAAAGGAATTTGGAAGAGGTGTGAGCACAGGCAGCTGTCTTGGGACGATTTAAAGTTCATATTCTGTCTTGTGATCATCAGCAGAGCAGCATGCAACATGCATATTATATCTCTTATGTCGAGAACCTAAAGATACACTGGTCTTGCTTTACAGTACTTGAACATGACAGTGAAAGTTTTCATCCCAATGTCTCATCAGAAGCATTTGAAAGAGTTTTTGCTGGGAACTGTGAAATAAATTAGCTGAGTATTGACTAAAAAAAATAGAAATTTGAAAGCTTGTAGTTGATAAAGAATTTCTTCTCTAGTCATGAAATCTATACAAGTTCCTTTATCTGCTGTTGATTGCTGAAATACAGCCTCCTTTGTGGAAGGCTGACAAAAAAAAAATCTTGGGACACAGAGTATGGTGTCTTAGAGAAACTGGCAGTTTTGCAGTAATAAAAACATGACCGTGGCTCACCAGGGTATAGCTTCGTGTACTCAAGAGAGCATTTAATGTGCAGCAACTTTAGGTCTGCACACATCCTCATGTGAACTGCTCACTGTTTCAGAGAGAATGAGACAGGCAAAAGTCACATAACATAGACAAAGCATCAGCTTTTGGTTGGATCAGGCATGGTTGTAATCTTCGGACCCTTCCCCACATTTTTGTTAAGCTTCCACAACTGAAACAATTACTATTTTCAAGCACAATCTTTCTGTCACCTGGAATATCACTTAAAATATATTCCAGTGCTCATGTAAATCTAAGACAGACTATTTAAGTGGTGCAAGGAGTCTTGGTTACTGTTCCAGCATTTGCCTATCTGAATAAATAAGTTAATAAATCTGTTCAGGCTTGTCCATAGAAAATCCTCATTCTCCCAAGTGACCGTCTCATAAATCTTTGTCCAAGATAGATAGAAAAGTTTCCTGGAGAATCAGAAAAATGATTTTATAGCTAGTGGAGAGTAAAAATAGCATTTTGGAGAGGACTGTGTCTCAGCAGGAATGAAATAATTGTATAAAAATTAGACACCTGGATTGAGTCTGTGAAAAGATAACTGGATTTAAATCAAGAATTTTGAAAGTTCTTTTTAGCAAAGAACTTATTAATCTGGCTGTTTCACTGAGTGCAGAAAATACTGGAGAGTTAGACTTAGCTACATATATAATAATCCCAAATGTGATAATCCAAAGAGTTTGTTATTGTGTTGGTGAAGATTTTTAGAGCCAAATTCTGTGATCTGTTCTACACATGCATATCCAAAATAATTCAGATATAAATAAAGCTTAATGTTACTCAGTGATATTTTGATGTTAAATTATACTGATCTTGATGTTACAGGTGTGGAGAGCAGTTTACGAGTAACCAGATGTAAACAAATCATTCAGGGACTTCCTGATCACAATTACGCTGTTCTGAAATACCTGATGTGCTTTCTCCATATGGTGAGTATGGGCAAAATTTCCAAAGTTGGGCCTTTTCTTTCTGAACCCTATTCTTGTTAATTCAACATATTAAATCAACCCAGAAAACGAAATTGAAGAATTTAAAAAGAATGATAAGATGGTTGTGCAGTAATTGCTACTGCAGAAGACTCAGACTGTCCAGGACTGTCAGGACTGTCCAGCAGTAGTAAAAGTCAATGTCAAACAACGGTCTTGACCATACTTTCACTGGTGCAATAAAAACTATTGGGTGAATTTGAACAAAACTGCATCTGCACTGAAATGCTTAAAAGTCTTGTCCCCTTCCACTCACCACTCACACATGTATGTTTCACTGCCTTCCTTTTGGGTGTTTTTTTAAGACTAGAAAACAGAGGTTGGTGAACTTTCAGTACTGAAAAAGAACAGGATGGATTCACCTTTTCTTTCTTCAAAGTGTAAATCTTGGGCTGCCAAAGTGCAAAGTGAATTTGTGTATCTTAGAGAAGGAGCTTTAGAATATTTCAAAATCATAAAATATACATTTTACATACATATACATAAAATAACATTTTCTCATTCAAAAAATACCCTCTCATTTTGTAACTTACTACAGTGTTTCTTGGAAAACTTTGACCATATCATTTTGCAAATATTTTCGGTATGCTTCAGGGTAAATAAATGCTGTGTCTTCTGCCTTAATTTTCTAATTGCTGATCATTTTTAACCCACTTGGGGAAATCACACAAGTTTGGGGTAGTGATATCCTTTTGTTAACATTTTCTGTGTAGAAAAAGACCAGGATAGGAGTGTGAATTTCCCTCCCTTCTGCCTTACCCAATGCACTATCTTTTCCAAGCTGCATTTTTCAAACCCAGATGCCTAAAATTGAGGCTTATGGTATGTACTTATTTGGCACCTAAATAAAGTGATCCTGATAAAGAAATCCTAAGAGGTCACCAAAGCAATGACTTCTGTAGAATGATGCTGGTTTGCACCAGCCCTCAGTAACTCTTCTTGGGCTAAGACACATTTACTGTGGTCTACCCAGTGGCGTATTTCAGAAACAAGTACATTTAATCCCTTTTTATATCAAAATGCTGCAGAAAAGCAAGATTAAAGGAAATAAATAGATATGACCCTGCCTCAGACAGCACTAGCAAGATTCCTGCAATACCCACATGTTCGTTCAGTGTTACTTAGCTGAACTCTAATGCTGTTAAGAAAATCCTCATGTCATTTGCTATTATTTTAGCAGCTGATCTCTCTCCTCAGTGTTATGAATCGTGTAAGTGACTTTGTTCCCATAATAGATGCACCGTTGCCATGCAATTCCTAAGAGCTGAGCACTTGAGGTGTTAATGAGGTGTGCAAAAGTACTACATAGTGTTTCCTGTAATTGGGCAACAGAACATAGCATTATTTTTGAGTATGCCTTATTATGTAAAGCACAGCGGCAAGCTGATCCTAATGCTCAGATCTGCAATTTTTGCTGATCCATAGCTTTTCATCCTTAACATCTCAGGGAATATTTGCACTTGGAGAGGTCAAGGGAACGTGAAACAATCCAGGAGCTGGAGATTTCTATTCACTGCAGATCGGTGCGCTGTGCGAGCTGCCACAATTCAGACTTTAACACACCGCTCTTCCAATAATCCCGGTTTTTACCTACAAGCATCAACCTTCTTACCTTTAAGAGGCAATTTAAATCTTCCATGAGCTCAGCCCTGAGTAGAGCAAGAGGTACTTGTGGTAATTTCATGAAGTGGGATGAACTGTAATCACTGTATGCAGCTTTTGAACACTAAGCTTGATCCAGGCTTGTAGAAACGCACAAAAATCCCTGTTTTCTCTGCAGTCTCACCCCCTTAATGAAACAGCTCCTTCTAATCCAAGAATGCTACACCAGGACCACGTGCTTCCTACAGAAGAAAAAGCCTTGAGTTTTTCGGTCCAGATCCAAATCCTTTAGTCCCAGAAGAGCAGTGAGGGATTGTGCCAGTCATCGAGTGGTGCGACCTGCCTGTCTCCAGTCTGCACTGCTGGGGCACACGGTCCCCTTTACCTTTGAAGTGCCCCCCTCCCCAGATGAGGTCCACAGCCATAATCAGAAGTACAGGGAAAGCAAAGGCTTATTTTCCCCAGTCAGTCCTTTGATTGCGTGTGGAGACACGAGTGTTCATGTCCCTCATGCCCATGTGGTGCAGGAGGGTGAGAAGGCGTGTACAGGTTTGCAGGGCTCAGAGAGGTTTTCCTGCAGATTATGTGGCTGGACATGCTGTGGACTACGGTTTCATAATTGTCAAGTCAGAAACTAGATTATAGTTTTCATGGAAATTGTCTTCTGACAATATTTTGTGGGGATCCTTTGAGCACTGTAACCAAGAAGCCCAAGAGGGTGATGTACTTTTAAATACTGAGATGTGGTGGTACCTGGCTGCTGCTGCCCCTTACCATCTCTGCATGGTTTCCTTGTAGTGTCCGTGAGGGCACCGGGATGCACCTACCGGAAATCCCCAAACTGCCAGTTGTTCTGGGGAAGCTCGGTATTTATTGAGGAGTGAGGATGTGTATTTTGCATTTGTTGTGTGACACTGCAGCTTTGGTGACTACTCGATGAGTTTAGCAACATCCAAGCGTTACCTGAGGACTAAGAAGACGACCTCTAGACTTTCTTTCAATATAAGCTATCATTATGTAATGCTTTTGCTATACATATTACAATGACAGAGAGGGGAAAGCAGGAAACTGGAGATGTGCATTGCTTTCTTGTAACATGTTTCTGTGATGTTCAGATGATTCTCTCAAACATAAGATCTGGCTCCTTGGAGGATTGTCCTTTATTAGCTTGTCAGACTGGCAGAGCGAATGTATTCTCCCTGGACTCCGAGGTGGTGGTTACTAACCATGTGATGGGATCAGAGAAGGTTTGTTCCAGTGCTGAAGATGTTTGTATTTCTTAGGCAGGTGGTGGCTTTCGGGTGCCGTTATTGCGAGGAGCAGCCTGTGGAGAGGGTGTCAGAGAGGAAGTGGGTGCATTTGGGGTGTCCGTGGCAGAGTCGTGACCCTGGAGTCGTGAGAGGTCGGAGAGAGTTGTTCCCTGTGGCTCCGGAGAAGCGGGCGGAGACCTTAGTTTCGAGGGAGCACGATTCAGTCACGTGTGTTTTCTGTGCATCTGCCAAGGAAGGGGTTGCTTGGCATTTTGGAGTAAGCAACATGTAGCATCTCCCTTGAAGTCTGAAGGGACAGCCCAGCTGATGACTCATGGATAAGGCTTAGTAGCTGTGTCTTAAATTTAATCACTACTTCATTTTATCTCAAGCAATTTCTCCTGCAGAGGCAAAAGGTATTTTTGTCGATCCTTTCACGACTCCAACTTTCTCTTTGAAGTGTTCACAAAGTGGGATTCTTCTTCTCTTTTTTCCTTTTTGGAGTATCCATTATTTAGTTGCTCTTCAGAAGAGGTAAGAACTGGTTTCTTGTTGTATTGGAGACCTTCTTTGAGACAGTTGTCCAAGAAAAAGAAAGTTCTCTCAGCAATCCAGAGTGCTGTTGCTTTGTGCAGAAATGTAGGCTGTTGACAAGACCAACTAATTCCCCTGAACAGCTAACTCAGCTGTTGCTGGAAAAATACAACAGGTCAGGGAGTAGGTCATGTTTGTCCACACAAAAACTGTGTGACAAAACAGGGCAGGTTTTGCCCCGTGCACGCTGCGGGGCCCTCCAGTGCTGCCCTGCAGGCTCCCGTGCCTGCACAGGCCTGTGCACCCCGAGGTGCTGCCGTAGTGCAGCAACACCCGGGGCCCCCACTGCGCTGCCGCAGGGCCCTCGCGTCATTTTAGACACTTCCAGATGAAGGAAGCACCAAAAAACAATGCGCCCTAGATCCATAGGGGCTGCCCAGCACAAGGCTCTAGTGTGAGCATGGCCGGTCTGGGCTGTTGGACGCGAGGGCACATCCCCGTCAGGGCTGCTGGACGCGAGGGCACATCCCAGCCCCTGTTACGCTCAGCTGTAGCCAAAGGGCAGCCTCTCTGTGTCTCCCCTGACATGGCCCTGCCTCGGCCGGCGCCTCCTCGTTGGCAGCACCAGCGTCGCGGTCCTCACCGCTTTCCCCCCTTGGCTCCGTGGGCAGTCGCTCAGGATTTGCTGCCTCGCTGTAACGTGACGGTCTCTTCTCGTTTAAGCTGACCTGAAGCAGACCAGACAAGCAGGATGGGCTTGTTGGTCTTCCCTTACCGTTCAGCAGCGCAATGGGNCTCGCTGTAGCGTGACGGTCTCTTCTTGTTTAAGCTGTTCTCATCTGAAGCAGACCAGACAAGCAGGATGGGCTTGTTGGTCTTCCCTTACCGTTCAGCAGCGCAATGGGAGCTGTGCAGGAGGGCCCGCGTGTGAGGGGTACTCCAGAGAGGATGGTGAAGGTCATGGGGCGGGCATGGCTGTTTGGTCTGTCCGTCTCTCTTGTCTTCACGCTGGGAACTCGCTCCTTTGGAAAGGTGTTTGTGGCCCTGGTATCCCCTTATTAACAACCTCTTCGTTTATCTGGCCTCGCTCCATGGCCTTAAAAACAAATGAGCCTTCTAAGAACGCGTAGCAGACATAGCAGCATTGCAGTGCTGATGGCCCGAGAGGGCAGTGCAAAGATTGGAGGGAGAAACAGTACCTCTGATTGGGAAAGTTAATATGTTTGGGAAGAAAATGCCAAGGAAAGACCCTCCTCCTGTGACCAAAGGACATGAAGTGCCCTCGTGGCTGAGCAGGGCTGAATGCTGAGGAGACTGTGCTCAAGGAGACAGAGAACAACAAATACTGCTCTGCTGGTAGAGGGCCTGCAGTTTATGCTGCACTAAGTGCGCAAGTGATCAAAATGTTCCTTAGGGCTTCTGGGGGCATCAGACTTTCAGTAACACCTCCGAGTTGCCTTCCCAGACGGCTCCACAGCGAGGGACAGTGACAAGTAGAGCTTTGGCTTTCCTATTCCACTTCAGTTGTAGCAGGAAGAACATGTGGGAGACTCTGCCCAATAGTCCCCTATTCTGTTCTGATGGGACAACTTCGGAGTAACCAGAACATCTCAGTTTGTGGCTGGGTGATCTTCCCAAGACAGATGACCAGCCGAGCAGCAACTCCAGCCCTTGACCTGCAAAGAACTGGCTGAGTTACTTAGGCCAAGAGGGATGAAGAGCATTTTCAGCTTGCTGGCTCCATAAATGAGCAGGAACTTGTCAGTTAGGACACCACGGCCATGCTAGGCATTAGATACCTGCATGCAATGCAGGAGGGCAGAACACCAACCAATTCCCTGCCAAACTCTCACAGAAAAAAAATCCTTCGTGTTACCCAGTTGTGTGCTCCCATCCAGAGATCACTAGGACGTGTCACCCAGGAACAGAACAGATTTCAGTGCTGTGCATGTTCCCTACATGTTATTTTCAGCCCCACTGCTTTGGAGGAATTGAGTCAGAGTGAGAGGATTTAGACACATAGTTCTGCAGCAGTGGGAGAAAAAAAAAAAAGGCAATCTGAGCCCTTGCAAACAACTTCAGAAATCCTAGGGGCCTATTCTGTAAATAAAGTGGTGCAAAGAGATGGAATAGCCACCCATTCCCACTGCCTTCCCCTCCTCTTCCATCGCAGATAACAATAGATGCCGAACAACCTCAATATGTGTTGCTTTCCTAGCAGGAGGACATGATTCAGGGTGGGTTTTTTTGTGCTTGACTTGGTGACATCTGAGGTTGGACTGGATGGACACAGATGGCAGTGGCCCCAATAGTCCAGGTGAAGCTGTTAGGAATGGGGTGATGCGGTCAGGGTCTGCTCTGCTTGCTGTGGCACATGTCTACATACTCTGATGTGCTTGTGTTTTTCCAGGTTTCGCAGGAGAGTATATATAACAGAATGACAGCATCCAACCTCGCCTGCGTCTTTGGTTTGAATTTGATCTGGCCATCTAAAGGAACAGCCTCTCTGAGCGCGTTGGTACCGCTGAATCTCTTCACGGAGCTGCTCATAGATTTCTACTCAACCGTGTTCGGCGCCCGCTCAGTGCCTGGCGAGATCCTGCCGTAGCGCTCCCGGGAAGGGAGGCAGAGTGTGGCAGCCAGGAGGAAGGCTCTGAACCGCGGGAGCTCCACGTGCCGGGCGCTCTCTTGCAAGGGACACTTTCAGTATGCAGTAAGGTGTCTGTAGCCTTCCAAATACCAAAGATGCTGGGAGAAACATGCTTTCCCTTATACTCTGTTCACATGGGAGAATATGAATAGAAATGTTCCCAAACCGCTAGCTAAAATTAATTCACACTCCTGGGTGCCACTTTGTCATTTCCTTAGGGAGCTGAAGACCTCACTATGTCACATTTTTCTGCATTTTCTGAGGACATGCAGAGCTAAGTTCTGGACCACCTCCGATTGTACAGATTTTTTTTTTTTTCTTGTTTGCTAACAGGTTTGTTACAAATTTATCTAATAAGTGAATAAAGATGAGATTAGTTTTTAAGATACTGACATTTTTACAACTGTTTTTCAATATATTTGAGTGCCTTTCTTGTGTACACACAAATGTGTACATGTGACACATCAAATTTGCAGCTGCCATGGAGAGTGAGGTATTCCCTGGATAACCTGAGCTGTGATATTGCAGATATCTAATATGTCCAGTTAATCACTGTAGCTGCACATATGACGTGTCTAGAAGTTCCAATGGAGAATTCAAATCTTAAGTTTTTCTTTAAATACTTGGACATTTTGCTTCTATCAGCGACCGCATAATTCAGAATATAGAGCAACTTCGAGAAGGGCATTCCTTATGTTTGGGCTGCATCATTTTGCAATTTGAGTTGATGATAGAAATTCGCTCGTCAGACCACGTTCTCTAAAAAGCAGCAACAGCAACAACTTGGTTAATACGCCTGATGTCACCTAATGCTTTATATGTTTAAAGTCTGTTATTAGTCCCGATGTCAGTAATTAGTGAGGGAAATAGCAAGGGAAATTCCCTATTTTCTTTCTAGTTGTGCCATTAATGCTGCTTGTGCTCCGTGAGCTTGTCCAGACTCTGCTCGGCCAGTGTTTAACGCTGCCCTGGTGCAACGGGGGCATCGTTACAGCCACCTGCAGGGCAAGAGCCAACACGGTCGTGGTGCCAGAAGGAACCGAAGGCAGACGGGGTTTTCCTTTGGGGTCTGCGCGCCCTGCCCTGTGCAAAGCTGCTCAAAGAGGGAACATTCAGGCTGGTAAAACTGGAGGGTGATTTAGCCACCCGCCTCTGCAAGCACAAAGCCACTTCTCAGCCTGCAGCTCCTGGGCAGGCGGGAGTTTGTATTTCTTGCCTTCACCTCAGCCGTTATGAACTACCCGCCTGTGTAAAGGGGGCAGCAAAACTGCACAGCACTGAGTGCGAGGGGATTTGTGCTTGTCCGCAGCGCAGGAAACAGCCAGGCACTTGGAAAGCTGCGCCGTGCTGGATGTGTCAGGCCTTCATTTGCCCAGCAGGTGTCATCTGCAGCATTGAGCAACCACTAAAATTTGAGGAATATGGAGGCTTGGGAGCAAGATATTTTAGGACAAACTTTTCAAATTGTCATTGTGCCTCTTGCCTGGTTCTTCAAGTACCTCAAGGACAACTTCTCCCTCTTGAATGTCCCTAAGTCATAAGCAAACACTATTCCTATTTAAATGTGAAATACTGCACAATACAAGGAGAGTGCTGCATTTGCAGAATGCATTGCTGCATTTCAGCAGAGAGAGGCTGCAGAACATGAAGGCAGGTTTTGCACCGCAGCCAGTCCCGGTTTTAGACGTGGCTCATGAGGGGCCGCATGGAAGTGAGCAGAGACCAAGGCATGTGGCGCCACGTCCTGCTGTGCCAGGTCGGTCTGTGCAGCAGAATGGGGGGATCTGGCCTTGAGCCCGGGCCCAGACGGGAGTCAAAGAAACCTGCGCATTTTGCCACTTCAGAGCAGGTACCTTCGTTTCGCTGCCTGGAGAAGGAAGCAGCACCTGGCATCTGAGAGGTGCTTTGGGATTAAATGCTGATCAGTCCTGCGAAATAGTTGTATTTCATTTCCCATGCTTTCCTCCAAAATTCAGCAAAATTAAAGGACATTTTGAATGTAGCAGTTCTTGGGCAAAGTTGTGTAATCTGAGTCTGGAGCAGCTTTGGCAAGGTGACACTCCCGAGCCCTTGGGTGAAATCCCAAGGCCCTGGAGGTCAGTGCTGTTTATGAAGCTCCCAGAGCCCTCAGACTGGTGAGTTCACCTCATGATTTTAGTTTTCCAGCTCCCTGGGTCTGGAGAGAGTAGGAATTTGCCAGATTTGGCAGCGTGCAGCAAAGTGGGCAGAGCTGCTCTGAGCCCTGCAGGAACTGCTGCATGGCTCCCTGGCCATCTCTTGCCTTCCCTTCCCTGGCCATCTCCCTTCCCTTCCCTGGCCTTCCCTTTCCTTCCCTGGCCTTCCCTTCCCTTCCCTTCCCACCGGGACCCGGGACGGCTCCTGCCTTTTCCTGCCAGGCAGGAAGGGGCTTCCCCGGATGAAGGAGCAACCCCCTCCTGGTGGCAGCCCCTCTCTCCTCCTGCCCCAAAGGAAGCGGCAAAATCCTAGAGCTGCCGCAGAGCCCCCCATCTCCGGCCGGATTTAACTCCGGCATTAAATCAGCTGGCATGAATTATTCAGCAGGGTTTGCGGTGAAATTCGTGTGCGAGAAATATATGTTTCAAATTTCCTGACTCGGAGAGGAGTCCTGGAGGTGTCCCCTGCAGTTACTTTGATAACAGTTTCTCTTTACAAATGGTAATTGCGCGATTGGCGCTTTTGTGCAGCGCGGCCCTGTGAACTCTTCCCGCGCATCAAAGAGCCATTTCCAGATCATTTCCATAGCAAAAAGAAAGTGATTATGGAGATAATCTGTTGGAAACACACATGCTGGATTTCAGTTTAAAACAATAAAATGCAGTCCTGAAACGAGGAATCCGGTGTTACAGAGCTGACTGCGCAGAGAATAAATTGCCCGGGTATTTTAGTTTACTGAGCTGTTTTAAAATTGTTCCCAAGATTAGTCTGATTATCAGATGCCTCTGGCAGCAAGTGCCAAAGGGGGAAGGGAACTTCCATCCTGGATCTGTGAGGAAATGCAGGAAGACTGAACCATGTTGTCAGGCGAGGGAGTCCTCAGAGCCCCTGCAAAGGCCTCGCAGGTGACGGTGTCGCTCTGTGCAGCCGCTGCACTCGTCCTCCTGACTCGGGCCAGCCCCACAGGCCGCAGTAGAGCCACCCCCCCACCCCAGCCACCACCGGGCTCGTAACAGAAAAGCGCCAGGAATTTTAGTCGTGCATTAAATGTGCACTTGGGTAAAGGAGCAAGTCGAGCTTGTGATGAGGCAGGATCCTGAGCAGCTCGTTCTCATGGTCCCCAGGAACACACGTTTGCCAACACCTTCCCAACTGCCTTCCCCTCAGCAGCAGGGGAGCGAGGGCTGGAAATTCGTGTTCAGTTGAAATCCAACAGGTCAGTCGCACTCTTACCCCTTCTCTGTTCCTTTCTGAGTTGTTCTTATCGTCCAGAAGAAGTTAGAGGAAAACACTTGTCAAGGTCGTCACATCATCGCTGAAGCCGCAGCTGTGGCTGTGAGAGAGGCAGGAGCCGTATGTGCCGCCCGTGTCGCTGGCTGGTGCCGGGGGCCTCTCTGCCTTTCCCTTTCATTTTCACCATCTGAAGTGCCTCGTGCTGATCTTCATCCGTGCCATTCCAGTGGATTGCATGAAAAACTCCAGTAGCATCTAAGAGCAGCGTGGGATTAGAAAGATATGGAGTACTATGAATGCTTTCATCTTTCCTGCCAATGGAAAGGCACAGCGAGGACTCTGTTCAGCAGTGAAATCTCTCCAGGGTTCAGGGTTCTGTCTTGGACACAGAACTGGCCTGCAGGCCAAGAACAAAACTTTCAGATACAAATGCCAGGAAAAAAATGCATTTCCACTGTGTGGTGCAGACCTGTCAGTAGCCAAGAAGCATCACTCAGAATTATTCCTATAAGCAAAAAAAGGAGTGATGGTTAAAGCGGCCACGTTTTGTGGTCACGATTTCTGCGCGGTGCAATAGTCTTGCAGCAACTTGTCTAGTGAGGCTGCTTGCGACCTTGGACACCAGCTTGTCAGCAGATACCTCCTGCGCTCCGCTTGTGTCTCAGGATTGTAGCATATGTTAATGCCCATTCAGAAGCATCTCCACAACAGACATTGCCTGAAACCCTCCAATCCTCACGTGTTTAAGTACAACGATGGGACTGAGTGAATGGATCAATATGAAAGTGCCTCTTAAATTTGCCGCTTTCTACAAGGCCCCATTCCTGCAAAGGAGAAACTGTAGAGTACATCATAATTAGTTTACATAATGTAAACCAACATATAGTATAGTTTCTGGGCTGTAGCTTTCCTCAGAGGCCGCTGAGCATTCTCCCGAAGCTACCAAAGGGTAATAATAAGGTGTCCCATCCTCCCGGCCCTCCTGCCTGCCTTGCCTTCCATAAAGCACTTCCTCGCGCCATTCACTAAATGGGTTTTTGTCCACAATTTGGCAATCAAGAGGGCAAAGAAGAAACGCAGCTCCCTCCCAGACACAAGATACAGAGGGGACTAACGTGCCTGCGCTCTGGGCCGGGAGCAGAGGCTGGGGTGGGCGTGCAGGTAGATGNAGACATTGCCTGAAACCCTCCAATCCTCACGTGTTTAAGTACAACGATGGGACTGAGTGAATGGATCAATATGAAAGTTTTGCTGCTTTCTACAAGGCCTCATTCCTGCAAAGGAGAAACTGTAGAGTACATCATAATTAGTTTACATAATGTAAACCAACATATAGTATAGTTTCTGGGCTGTAGCTTTCCTCAGAGGCCGCTGAGCATTCTCCCGAAGCCACCAAAGGGTAATAACAAGGTGTCCGATCCTCCCGGCCCTCCTGCCTGCCTTGCCTTCCATAAAGCACTTCCTCGCGCCATTCACTAAATGGGTTTTTGTCCACAATTTGGCAATCAAGAGGGCAAAGAAGAAACGCAGCTCCCTCCCAGACACAAGATACAGAGGGGACTAACGTGCCTGCGCTCTGGGCCGGGAGCAGAGGCTGGGGTGGGCGTGCAGGTAGATGCAGCAGAAGTCACCGCAGCCCGTGCCGATGTGAGCGGCTCCTGGGAGCGGCGCTGCCTCTTCTTTCTGCCTCCTCTTCTTCCGGCGAGAATTTCCATGCGCCTGTGCATGCTTTGTAGTGTTTTTTTTTTTTCCCTCATGACAATTTAATTTTTTGCTTACTTTTTTAAGGGAAAACAGCCACGTTTGCTTTAATGATCTTCGCCATGGCACACTCCAGAGCCAGGCGCTATTTCTGAAGCAGAGTGAGGAGCTGCCATGAGCACAAACCTGATTAAAGCGAGCGGGAGCTTCCCGTGGTGCAGCAGTTGCCGCTCGTGTCCCTGCAAAGCCGCTTGCTTTGACTACAGAGGGTAGAACAGAGCGCGCGGGTCTGCTCGCATCACGACGCCGGGGAAGCTCCCATGTTCCCAACAGGCCGTTGAGCCACCAGGACACGTGCGGAGCGTGAGCTGCGACGCAGCCGCGGCAGAGGGTGAGCAACGTCCTCACACAGACACCAGAGCGGGCCGGGCGCTTGCTGGCCTCGTGCTGCCATCCAACCCAGGGCCCTTCCGGCTCCTTCCGAGAGCAACGTCCTTCCCAGGCCGCAGGACACGGCTCCAGCAAGACGTCATGACCCTGAGGAAGAGCGGGACGGGGGGCTGCTCAGGAGGCAACGTCCCCGGGCCCAGCAGGAAGGGACCCGGCGGCCTCCCCTCCATGCAGCCGTCGCAACGATTCCAACGCCATTAAATCATCAGTCAAGTTTAATGCATCATAAAGAAGTAAAACTACATTGGCATATGTAAGACAAACACTTTTTTTTCCTCTATGCACACTATCCACTGGACAGTCCCCTTTTCAAAATAACTACTTTTAACAGTCCAAGACGCTTCCTCAGCCGTTCTTCACATCCGCAACCTTCCACGCTTTTCCTCTTTTTAATTTGTCTGAGAAGGAAAGAAAATCATTAAACCTGAAAATATTTACGTTGTAAGCCACGTTAGAATGCATACTTGGCATACAATAACCAATGTATAACAATTGTGTTTTACTTAGTTCACTTTGTTCATCCATAAAAGAATATAAAAATCTTGTTCAACCGAGTGTTGTGTATTAAAATAGATTTGTATAGTACTGCACAGTTTCTCCCGGAGTTGTGAAAATGGTTGAAGGGACCACGCGCTGCCTAGTGATGGGCGACGGAAAAAGCCAGTCCCTCGTTTTTATTAAAAAAGAAAAAGAAAGAAAGAAAAAGAAAAGCAAGGAAAGAGTAAAGGTGTTGGGCAGCACGTGGCTCGCTGACGCGGGCGCCTTCGTGCTTCAGCCACATGCCCGTGGTGCCGAGCGCGCGGCCAGGATGGCGGCAGGGCAGGAAGACTAGTGAGACGGGCAGGAGCCTTGCAATGCACTCGGGCCAGCGCCGAACCCCCTTTCAACGCGCTCAAATGCAACCAAAATCTTGAGAAAGGAATCAAGTTTCCAAAAAAGAACACCCCCAAAAAACACCAAACCCTTACGATTTGCCAAGGCCTGTCCCTCCCCCGAGACCCTTGCTATTCTCCAATGTGAGAAACAACCCCTTGAGGCAGTTCTTTTTTTTTCTGTACCATTTTAGCAGACATTTCTGCAAGCAATAAATAAATAAATAAGTAAAAAAAAAGAAATCACAGAAATCACATTACATATTTTTAACAATAAAAATGCAGTACAAAAATGTAAAGTTATCTTTTTGGCATATTATCTGTACTGGCAAGAAACAAACAACAAAAAAGAATATTTGCTTGCTTTCTTTTTTAAAAAATAAAAAATTAACAAACAAACAAACAAACAAAAATCTCCCAAAATAACCCCTTTCATAAACAAAACCCAACCTGCCAAAGATATCCACTATTATGATTTATGCTAAACCTTGCACAAAAATTCCATGAGAAAAATACACCAATAGCAAAATAAGTAAAAAGGACCTGCAAAAAAGTAAGGAGTTTTACAGTCATACTTCTTTTTAAATACTTCGGAACGCATATACAGAAGCATCAGCATGAAAATACTTCAATATTTTACTAGAAACGCTAACTTCGTACAGTTTCTTTATTTAAATATCTGCAATTCTCAACTATAATAATACTGAAAAAAAAAAACAAAACGATCTTTTGTTTCGAAGGCTCTGTGAGTGTCCGTGACGTCTTTGTGGTCAAAATAGACCCATTTCCAGCTCACCTGTGTCCCCGGGGCCGGCACTGGTCAGCTAATGGGAACCCATGCCAAGCCCCAAGCAGTTCCCCTGCTCCGCATTGCACCGACCTCCCTCCCACAAACACCTCTGAGCCACCCAACTACGTCCCTACTAGGTCACTATCTCTCTGCATTTCCAATTTTCCCCCGTAAAGTAGAACCACGTGGTCCTCTTCCTATAGGCCACCTGCTGCCTCTGCGCCCTTATCCATAAATACATTAAGGCCAACATAACAAAACAGAAAATCCACTGAGCGCCGACGGCCCAGCCGCGCGAGGCCACAGCAGGGCCCGTGCGGGGGCGGCTGCTGCCACAGGCGCCTCCAGACTGGCCTGGCCGCTTTGCGAGTTCCCCGCGTGGAAAAAGGGCGGCTTCCTCCTCTGCTCCGCGCCGATCCAGGTTAACGTCCCCTTGCTGCGCGTGTGTCCGGGGCGCCCAGTGCTCTGCGCGGCCACAGCCCTGTCCCCCGTCAGTTGTGGCCCTGGGGGTGCTGCAGGGCCCTGTGCAGGGCGGCCGCGCCGGGGGGCGGCTTTCCCCAGGGCACGGCAAGCAGCGGGGACGGCGCTGCGCTCCGCACGGCCGCCTGCATCAGCTGCTCGCTGCGCATCAGTCTGATGAGGGCCTTGAGGCGCTCCAGCGACGACTGAGTCCCCTTCTGCTGCGCCAACAGGCTGCTTTTCAGCTCCAGGCATTTCTGCCAAATGAGAAGGAAAGCCTCAGCACACGTCCAGCTCGAGCCAGACACCTCCCCAAACCTCCCTTGGCGTCAGGAGCGCACGGCCTTTGCCAATGGAGCATGTTCCCACCACAGGACAGCAAGGGCTCAGCGCAACCAAGGAGAGTTCATGGGCGCCGCAGCCGCTGCGTTCATCCAGGTCAGCACATTCGGAAGACATTTTTGACCTCTTCCTGCCAAAAGCCTGGCACAAAAACCTCATCAATTGCCAAAATATTATGGGCGCAGGGAAGCAATCAGTGAGATCCCTGTAGCCTTCCCAGTAGCACTGCTGAATGCTGTCGGGCCAAGCCTTGCCCTGGTGGGCTCTGAACCTGACACCTACTGTGGGGAGCCACGATTGTGAAGGTAAACTGCAGTATTTTGCAGACAAGAACTTTAATCTAGGCCCATATGACATACCACTAGAGTCATGAGAAAACTGTCTCTAATATCTACTTTTTATACCAAAACATCATGTTTTCTTTCTTCCAGTGAGCGTTGGGATCTAGCCGGCAAACCTGGTCACTCATTGGCAGGTTGTCCCTCTTGGTTTTGGTCCTCACTGCCTGGTGGAGAGGAAAATTCTCCAGTTCTGGGCACATGGCAAATGCTCACCTGAAAATGAGGTTCTGCCTGTTCGAAAGGCGACTGCGTGGAGCTGCTCAGACCTTTGTGTAGAGAGGTGAACTCTCAGCCCATGGATAAAACATTTGTTTTTACCAACTAATACTGCTCCACCAGTGGTGTGCATGTGAATTTTTCCTTTAATAAGATTAAGGGAAACATCAGGAATAAAATATGGTCTGGGCTGGAACATCTTTAACTGCTTCTCTCATTTCAGACAGGGATCTCCAATAAACATAATCACTGGCTGATCTATAATTAAACAAGAAACAGTGTTTCCCTCTGAAGGAATCAGAGTGTGCCTAGATGGGACCCTGTTGATGTTTACAGTCATGATACATACCTAATAGCTGAATGTCTCCCCAAATACCTTTTATTTTCCAGACACCTCATCCCACTGCCCTGTCCTAGTCACACACGATAGTCCATACCCCAGAGCTGCCTCTTCAGGCACTGGTTTGTTCCCAGCAGCGCTGGTGGTGGTTGTGCATATTCAGAGGGAGTATTCCTCGCTACGATGGCTTTTAATCAGCTACTGCTTTTCCTTCCTTCTGTTTTAAATGTGATAAATATTTTAACATGCATCTTCTGGATAACTGCAGTGGTAAGACATGTAGTGACCAGTTACTCTTACAGCTACCACTCTAGTGTTTCTAGGCCAAGGAAGTCTGAAATATTTATTGGGACTGAGATGCAAACTAACAGCTATCCCTTAAGAGTGGGTGCGAGCGGATGTGGCCCCAAACAACAGGAACTTCCCCAATGAGGACAGGAATTAGGGCTTTGAGTCCAGCCCAAATGAACTGGCCATGTGTGGTCCTGATGGCAGAGGATGTGTGGGAACCACCTGCCCCTCTTGCTTTGGAAACAGCAATTTGATGAGTAAAACGGTTGTGAACCCCTCTCCAGTCATGGAGAGGTTTTTGTGAGGGTCACCCTCCCTAACCTTGAGAGTTTGGGTTGATGGACAAGCAATTACCACTGGGACTCACAGCTGTGACTAGGGTTTTCATCGGGAGAATGAAAATGCCTTAAGGGCATTGGGCAGACCAGAATCAGAGCTGCATATGGTACTGAGACGAATGCAGGCACAATTTCATTTTTTTTTTCTTTGTGTGTGTGTATGTGTGTGTATGTGCAACAGGAATTCAGTCGCTGTTGAATTTTCCTCCTCGGTCTGCCAAAATAGCTTGCTTTTATGCTCAAAGAAAATCCATGTGCTTTTTCTCAGAAAAAAAGAAACATACCACATCTGCAGCTTGGAAGTAGAAATCTTCTTCTATCCCCAAAGTGCAAGTTTTTCAAGCATTAATTCTTTACAAGCCTCTCTGCAGGAGGCTGTGTCCCCAGTCAGGACTCCTACCTTCACTGCGTTGTTGAGAAGTCGATCTTTTTCTTCTAACTGCCTATGCTCACTCTTCAGCTCACTGCCTCTCTTCAGTAACTTTCGCTTCTCTTCTTCTTTGACTGTGGAGCAACAGGGTTACGGAGGCAGAAGTTAAGAAGTTATATATGGCGAACCAGTGTGCTTGAGAAGACAAACTAGAAACATGTATTTTTTATGGAGAGTTCCAGATCTGATCAGCCTTTTGTCAGCAAGCACAGCTGAAGAAATCTGGAGTTTCTGCTGTCAATAGCGATGCTGATCCCTACCTGTTTTATGTGTAACATAGGAGTGAACAATAGCCAGGGTTCCAGTCCACGGCACGCTCTCGTCCTTCTTTAACACCTACAAGTCCGGGACACAAAACAAAATTAGTACCCCACAAAGACACACACACGACGCACACACTCCAACCCATATTAATGTTTGTCTTTCTCCAACCTTACAGTTCTGCAGGACCAGTCATAGGGTCCTTGTCTTAGAATTCACCAGCTGAAAAGCAATGAGATAATAATTTGAGTAGCCATCTCCATTGGAGATGTCTCTTCTTCACTTCACTATAAACCCTGCTACCAAACTGTGCTGACAGGGGTTACAAATCCTCTATTTCTTGTTGCCATGAGCAGAGGCAGACCTCTACAATGTCAGGAATATTGTGCAGGGACTTTTGCCTATTGAGCTTGGGAGAAGTTGTTGGACTGTATGAAATTCAGAGCGTGCTGACTAAATCCTGGGCTGCTCTGCAGCTCACATCCAGGAATTTCCCCTGGCCATTTTCAAAGCCATGTAGCAGTGTTCTCCATGCAAAATACACAGAATTCTGAGGCACAAAAAATAAGCCTCCACTCTACAATTTGGTGTATAGTATGTACAATTTTGTCGATGGAAACAGCTTTTCTTCACAGCAACTAGGTAAATTAGTATTTCTGACATGACTGTGATCAGTAGCTAAGTGCAATAAACATGATTTAAAGACAGTCAAGTACTCTCCTTAATACTTTCAGATGCTCTGGCGAACAGTGTCTCCTTCTGACACTGCCTTTCTCATCCGCAAGATCTACATTAGTTGTTTTGCAACCCCACAAGCTGGTGGCTTTATTGTAAGAAGGGAAACAAAAAGGACATCAACAGACACTTTAAATCCTTCCAGGACAAATCTTAACAGATGTTTTTACTGTGAAGTTAAGACAGGAAATGTATATATAAATTCTAAGTTTAGCTCAATGAAAATACCAGAAAGAAAAGCAGCAGGGAGGGTTTTTTTTTTTTTTCTGGCCAACCTGGTAGCCTAAGCTTTGACTGTAGTCTAGTTAGTTTAGGGCCCAGCAGATGCAAGGTTTCAGCCATTTCCTTTCCGTGCTCTACTGTGCTACGAGGCACGCTCCATGCCACTTACCTTCTGTTGGCATTTTGGGCAGATCCAGAGCCCCTTGGGGGCGCTCTTGAGGGGCGGCTCCAAGCAGCTGAGGTGATATGCACGGGGACACGCACCGCAGGGCTGCAGGTTGGCCCCGCGCTTGCACGCCGTACACTGCTCGTCGTGGTGGATCTCGTTCTGCAAGAGAAGGGAAGAGGACGGCCTGGCTCAAGGCGCTCACGAAGCCGTTCTCCCCGGGCAGCACCCACGGCATCACAATCTCGCTCAAATACGAAACCTAATGGCCAAGAACACCCTGGCCACTGCAGAGGGAGCATGAGTAAGGCAGACGAGTAACACATACAGGGAACAGAGAGCAGGGTAACAACAGAAACAAGTGAGCCAGGAGCAAGTTTCATAAATTAAAACAGAAAAAACAAAACCAGCTAATCAAACACGGGAGGGAATCGGCTAACACAGGCAGCCTGCTGTGCCAGAATTGTTTCATGTGCTGTCTGTACCACTCCAGCATATGTGTCGCCATGAGCACATGAAGCGCGGGTCATAGTCAAACGTGTGGATTTGCTTGTCCTTCAAGTGCAAAGCACAAGGAAGCAAGAAAATGTTTGTGGGGGAAAAAAGCACCGTTGCTGGTTTCAGGCACACTGCCTTGGAGAGCAGCGAGGAAAACGAACAGCTCCTCTTCCTCGTCACCCTCTTCGAGAATCCCTGGGGAGGGCTCCAGCTGCCCTTGACTCCCTGGTCCTGAGTGACTCCTGCTGACTCTCCCCACGAGCCTTCCCGAACAAGAGCGATTCGTATTTTGTCTAAAGCAATGTATGGAATGAACTAAGACCCACCAACAAAGTTCCAGTGTCGTGTAGTAAATTGCTATGCTAATTTGGTGGCACCGCTAATTATGCTTTGTATAATTAAGTGCATTTTAATAAAGCAGAGGCTGATTCTGAAGCTCTCATGGTTTGTGAATCATTATAAAAAAACCTAAGTTTTCCTAGTACTTTTCCAGAAAGAATAATAATTTCATACCTTTGTTAATTCCCTAAGTATATTTTCATTTCAAGGGATATTAATTATAATGGTTTGTGACAATTTTAGCCATGCTTAAATTGTAAATTTTAAATAAGTCCTGTCAGAAAAATGGCTCTCCAAAATGTTACTGTGTAAAATTTACCTGCTTAACAAGTCTTCGTTTTAACCTTAGTATAAAAAGATTTAATCTACACAAAGTAGAACATTTACTTCTTTTTCTTAAAATGTTCATTAAAATCACAAATCTGGATGACCGATTTCTCCAGCAGTGGATTCCACAAAGGGATTAAACTCAAGCCTTGAACATGAAAGTCCGTTGAGTTCATCTCTTTGAAATTCAAACTTAGAAGCTCAAAGATTTGCTAAGTGAGAAATGTTTCATAAAAGGAATATGAAAGGCAAACAGTATCCTCTAATTTTGCACCTTGATAGCGACTGCAATAATCAAAAGAAAGCACAGTGACGAGGAAGACACTAGTGATACACGATCCTGCTGAACATACCTTCCAGAATGGATCCTCATTTGCTAGCATGTGAAAGAAGGGCAGAGAAGGGGTTAGTGGGAAAAACATCAGTGCAATGAATGCCAGTTCTCAGCTATATGAGTCATTTTAGTCAAGCTGTGACATAACGTGTCAGGACATTGCCAAAATAACCGTGGGCAGGAAGAAGGCAGCGGCAAGCAATGGGGTGAGCTTCAGTAAGTACTTTCAAATTGAAATTAAGAAATTTACTCTGCAAAAACAGTGTGTCTGAAGGTCTGATGCTAAAATCCCATAGCATGAGGAGCACAGATTCTGCTTGCAGTTTTCAGTAGAAGGTAGTTCTCCATGTGTCACTTGTCAAAGCAGTTTTTTTATGGACTTCACCCTGCTGAGTGAGGTAAAGTCTGGCCCCACACCAGCAAGGGAGGTGGTGGGTGATGCTGCATTAGTTGAGCTTTGGAGGAACTGAGTTTACAGTCATGGTGGCTCACAGGCTGACAGGAGCAAATCCCCCCAGGCCTGACTGGAAAGCAGGCCAAGTTTTTCATTAAAATATTTCAGAAATTCTTCACATTTTGGTCCAAAATTAATAAGGTGGGAAAATTTAACAGCTTTATGGAAAGTGCACATTGGGCTTCAATTTCTTCTGCTGACTCATAAAAGCCTTTTGCCACTGTCCCTGTGATAACAAGCTGATGGAGAGGCCTCTCTTTAGCTCAAAGCGGTAACGACCAAACTGACATTCTAGTCCTTAGCTCCTTCAGATCCCACCTGAGCAGAGTAACCTAAGATTTTCGGTCACCTAGTAAAAGTGAAGTATTTGTTCCCCCATCACCACACACTGCCTGCACATACAGACACGTTCACACCACACTCGCCCACATGTCAAGTCGGGAACATGAGGGTGAAGGTCCTCTGCACCCAGCCAGACCATAGGATCCCAATCTCCATCGTTACGCTTAATATCAAATTTTCTAAATTGGTCTAATTTTCCAGCAACTGTAGCATCCTCTGGCAATGAGTTCTGTAAATAAGCACAGACTTTCAAAATCTGCATATGTCACTTTATATTCACAAATGTACATGTGTGTATATGAGACCATGATTATGAATGTTATGCAGATAAACAGAGGCTCGATAATTGAAGAGTCTCATGTACATCAAGGGATGCGACCTCATTTCAGATAAGACATTTTCGGATGGATTAATTCTGATTAACTGATATTTTGTGGAGAATTTGTGGAAATGAAAGTTATTCCCTGCACTTCGTAGGGATTTTTTATTTTGCTTATTTCTCTTTTCCCCTCACTTTTACATTTTAAAGTATGTTCACTTCTGCCTTCTAGTTTCTGAAAAATTAGACTAAAGATACATATTTTTAAGGAGCTACACACAACAGAAGGGGCAGCCGACTATGCATCGAAGGCAGATGAGGTGACTGAAATTGCAGCAACTGCCTTGGATTGAGTTTATTAAGCACCGAGCACAACAGTACCCAGTGCCAGTGCTTTAAATTACACGTATGACATACAACTAGCAAACACTCAAGGCGTGGGAAGCTCTGTTATAAAGAAGCTCAACTTAAAATTGATAAAACATGAAGAAGCTGAAAACAGAGCCTGGATGCTGAAAAATCCCTACTAGGACAGGGCTCGCAAGGGAATGGATGGATGAAGGCTTGTGCTGTCTCCCAAGCAGCCTTGTTATAGTCAGATCATCATAACCTTCTCACCTGTCTGCTTTTGTATAAAACAAAGTGGGAAACGTGGAGGAAGGAAAGTCAGGGAAATCAAGCCCTGATTTATGAGAAGCGCGTGGAGAGGCTAAGGGGATATGGCTTGCTAACGTCCACAGTCTCTCTAGATAAACATTTATGTGGGGAAAACAAGGACTATGATGAGACAAAAGATAAATTATAGTTTTAATTTCAACGAGAAAGCTAAGCCAGGCATATTTTGTCCCACTGGCGCTCACAGGAGCATGGGATCTTGCTAAGAAGCACGTAATCGTAGCTGTTTTCTGTGAAATAATCTCTACAGTCCTCAGAGACCCCATGCGTTAGTGGCATGTGGTAAGTAGGCCAAGTGCCTGGTCCTGGCACACGAAGTTTTGAAGGTGAAGAGAAGCACCCAGAGTGTTTAAGCTGCTCACCCTGTGGCACAGGAATGCAAGACAGGGCCAGAAACATGACTCTTAAGCTCTACATGTGACACTTGACAGTTAAATCAAGCAAACACTGAAAACATGTGTTGGCTAAGAACCCCTGTGTTCCCTTAGCTGTGCTGCAACACCAGGGCAAGGATATAATCACATTTCTTTACTGGCTTTCTCTCCTCTTAAAAGCATTCAAGCTTCTCCCTTTTTCCCTAAAAAGTCTTATAAGCCTCCTGAATTCAATTCTTTGCAGTTCTCTCAACTCAACATATCCAAATGCCTCCTCTGAAATGTTCATTCTCAAGGCTTTTACAATCAAATTTTCGGCATCTGAAGTTCTAAAAATGAAGGATTGGAAGGCATCTTCAAGGCCATCAAATCTAGTTTTATGGCTCCAGCTCGTGGAGTCAGAAAAACATTTTTCAGATGTCATTTCTAAAGCAAAAGCCCTGGTAAATTTCTAGTCCTCAAGAACGGACAACAGTTGCTTAAAGCTGACAAGAGACAGCTAAATAAAAAGCCTGGAACACTTCTATTTCTTTCTTTAATCCAAGATTTTTAATATATATTTTTAAGTACTTGGCGTTGGTAATATTGCCTTCTTCAGTTAGTTCTCCTACTGCACAGTGATTACAATGCTAGAGATCAGATTTTTCATTGATTGAAGGGACTTCAAATGAGTTGCTACATAGTTTTGACCTTCAGCCCTATCCCTTATTGTTTTTTGCAGCAACGCTATCTTTTTTCACAGCACACACAGAAGTGCAGGGACCTTACACAGAGTTAGGCCTTATGGTACTCCAGCAGTAATTCCTAAGAAAGGCTACTAATAAATATTTAACATGCCATTAGACTAATAGTGCATTCATCTAAAAATCCGCTTACCTCTTGCTGAAAGAAACAAGGGGTTATTCAAATAATTTGACGCGAGGCGTTTTCGCTGCAAGGGAAAAGAAACCAGAGTCATTGAAAAGTGCTCCATCTCTCTCTTTGATATGAAAGGTCTCTAAAGAATTTCCTTCATTCATAATCAAGAATCCAAAAGCTAATTCTGTGAGTGAGAAGACTTGCTGCTATCCCCTACGTTTGAACAGTCGCATTTTTTACCATTCTAACAAGTCTTTCATAGGGCAGCTTTATGTGTATTAGATTTTGTTAAGGAGAGAGAAACATAAATTGCAAATGGCATTAATTGAGCTTCAGGAGAGAGGTAACAGCGACAGTAACTCCAAATCCAGGAGGTAAGTCATGGTCATAAGGGAAGAACTACACATGAAAATGTGACACATCTGTTTGTGTGTATAGCAATGGTGATGGCCTTCCCACCTGCAAAAAGGCATCATTACCTTGTGTGGCAACTGCCTGCAGCCAGAAGACATTCTGCCTACCAGCTGCACACTGTAGCTTAAGCAAAATATTTCTCCTTGAGAAATTAATATGTACCACGACTAAGACCTGGCACTCATTACAATTTCATGAGGTCTTAGCACATGACTGAAATGTTTAACTAATGTAATGTAATCCATCACGAGCCTGTCAGACGGAAAAAGCTACTGGTCAATGGCAAGCTCGGCTTCATTAACAGTCTATATAACCTCTAATGTTCCTATAAGCAATCCAGTGCTTTTCAGCAGGACTGGGAACAGTACCATTTTCCTTCATTACATATTGTTAGACTCCGTTTGGAAGAAAATTAGGGTTTTGTGCTGACAAATGATTTATTCTGTGGTGAGTAAACTGTTTTTTTATACGTGGGTGCTTGGCAGTCTGTTGATGAATTTTCACCTGGTGTTTCTTTCTTCAAAAAATGTCCAGCCTGAAACTTAAGCCCTTCCTTCCTATGCAAAAAAATAAGCCACTGAGGGTGGAAGTAAAAAGATATTTATCTCAAAAACATAAGAAAGCTTTGGAAAAGAAAAGGAACAATATTCAAGTGAAGACATAAGACTGATCACATTTTTGTAATCAAGGAAGTTAACATCACCACTACAGATGCCGAACTCCTGCCGTTCAAGGGGCGTTGGCAAATAAAAAGTCTAATTTATATGCAATTTCAATTTAAACAATCATGAATTAAAGATCATTCAGCAGACTAACCGTAAATTAAACTGCACCAAAATGCCCGAAATGCCACAAAATACCTCAACTCACTGATTAGCAAATCAATCTGAGCAGCTAATTGATCAGAGAAAAACCATCTGCCTCCCTTTTCATGACAGCATTCCCCATGGTCAGTATTTAATGGCAGCTCCTAACGAGGCCACGAGTGATCAGGCTGAGGGCTCTCTAGCAGGCAATCTCTCTTCATGCCAGCCTGCACTTCAGCATGTGCTTCTGAGACTAGAGCTAAGGAGAAAAATGCACTAAGGGGGCAGTGTAACCAAAATAATTCTAAAATTCTCTGTTCAGGCTACAGCCACAAAACTCGATGGCAAATGTTTTAAGAAACTCAACCGGACGAATCAATATCGGAAGAGACAGCACAAATTTAACACTAAGGTCTAAGGTTCTGGCAGTGTTAAATACTGGATGTATGAACACCAGTATTTGCTCTTTAGAGTCACTAGAAAAAAAAGTTCCTTAGTCTGGAAGAATCCAAGAGTTCAGAGCTGATCTAGGGTGGTAAAATCAGCAAGGCTTTCAAGAAGGAGCAGACACTAAATATTTGGACTGCGCTGGTGGATTTCTTCTTAGCATCATTGGTTTGCCCTATGCCAATAAGGTTGGAAGCCCTAAATACTGGCAGATCAAAAATTCTGCCTTGTTGGTACCTAAACAAAGAGAAATAGCTTTCTTTAGGCTTAAAAACTGTAGAACACCGAGAAATCCTGCTTATACAGAGAGTTGGTTGTAAATCAGTTTAATCTCTGCAGAAAACTAAGCTCTAATAACCTCCATTCTGAAGTTTAAATACTGACCTCAAACTGGGGAGAAATTTTAAAGACAGAATTTTAATACATCAAATAAGTGCATATATTTCAATTCAGAAACAAAATCTAATTTCAGAAAAAGTTATGTCTATTTAGGTGCTGCTTTCAGATGAGTCTTGCAATCTGGTATTGTGCAGCACCAAATTCTTCTACTGTCCTAAATTTGACAGCCTATATATAACAGACATCAGAGATTATCCATATCGATTTTATTTTTATTTATGCATTATTATATTTATTATGCAGACTTTCTTACCACCTGCAGAGCACACCGATTCCTTAACCAATAAATTCCTTTTATGAATATGTTACTAATATGAAAAGCAAAATTCTCCATTTATTCTTTAGTGCATATGAAAAGAAGAAGGACAATACAAAATTCGGTGTACTTTAGTACCAACCTTCTTACTGTATGGGTACAGGAGCAACTAGGACCCATATGAATTCCAGTTTGAAGCAAGTCATGTTGTGGTGTGAAAACCTGTTGTTTAAATACTAAGATAAAATTTTTTCTTTCTTTTGCACATGAGTGTTTCTTTACAAATAAATGCATAATTTTGAATTCATATGTACTTTTAAAATAAGAAGTACTTAAACTTCTTACTGATGTGAAACAAAACTGTGGCAGAAAGAGTGAGCGATGAAGTACCTCTGTTTCCAAGAGTCCACTGTAGGCTGGATTTGCGGTGCTTCTTCTCTTTCTTTCCTGACGCTTGCTCTGGATTTCTGTAACCATGGAAAGAAACATCAATTGTGTATTTCTCATTCAGCAGGGAAAAATGTAGCTCTAACCAGTTAAGTAAGATGCTCTTACCCTCAACCCCATGGGCTTTGGGTTCTAAAGTATAATTGGGTTACATCAGCATTGATATTTGTTGCAGTTCAAGGTCTGGCATTAATAGGCTTTTCCTCGTGAGATTCAAAACACAGGCATTTATATTTTTACTTCCTCCAAGGTGGACTTATGCTACCCTACAAGATTTTTATTATGATCCCTTTAGAAACATCTTTAGTATGCATCAACAAAGAGCTTTCAAAACACCATCAATGCCTGCTATTAACAAAAACGAATCATATAAAACAGTTAAGCCTTTTAAGTCATATCAGATAAAAGAATAAGGTCCTTTTCAATTTCATTTACATTACTTTTCCTTTGCTAAGATTAGGGGAGAAAAAGCAAGGCAATAATGGGGAGGTAAGATTCAGTTCTAACTAGGGAGTGACAACTTATTAATAAAATACACAGCTTTAGGGGTTTGGGCACGCAACATTCTGTGAGCAACACACACATCCCCATTAATGGCAACGGCAGACAAAGCTGGACTAATTGAATTGAAATAGGAGAACTCCCTTGCACTACATGGTAACAACTATTCATGACAGTATTTCCTCAGCCACAGTTAGTCCTAGGCACACTTCTGCAACACATCACAGAAAGAGTGGGCAAAAACTTGCCCCAGTGGAATCTGTGGGTTTAACATTACTTTTAGCTCATCTAGGATTTAGTCTCTATTGTGTATTGAATTTTTCTCTGGTTGTTCATGTCAGCTGAGGACGATGAGATGACTATAATAATGAATTTTACAGCCTACTTTTACTTTTGATAAGGAAAAAGGGGCAGGTGGGCGGGCTTGACGGCCAAGGGAACCTGGAGCGCACCCACCAGAAACGCATGGGGAAAGGGATTCCTGACACACAGTTCTTGTTTCCAGGAACCCTTTCCAAGGCTTGATCCCTTCCCCACAGAGCAAAGGAGTCAAGTACCACAGTAAGCGTTGCTGTCTGCTGTCTTGCACACAGTGTCCCGAGAGATGAGGCAAACACTGCCTTGGTGTTGTACTGCTCTGAGGTCCAAGACACCCATTTGGAGCTTTTCACTCACCAAAAATTGGCTAAATCCCTGCCCTTGGACACACAGTCCTGTCAGCAGGAAACCTGATAGATGTGAAAAAATGCAGCTACCTGCATATTCCCACTAGGTTCTCCTCCTGGCACTTCTGGTGCTAGGAAAACAATCCCCATGGATTTGGATGGACATAGCTCTGTCCCACAGTGAAGGTATTTCTTGTGAAATACTCTTACGGCTATGTGGAAATGATAGTCCTGAAAATTTCAAACCCTTTGGCATCTTCTGAAGGGAATCTGGCCTCAGTAGCATGAGCAGTGGATGAAAGGATCCAGCAGCCCATTATAGCCACATAGATTAAGATGGTTGTTCTTGATGTCAATCTCCATCCTTATGGCGATGTGGGGAATACACAACTGTCAGAAGTGGCAGAGATGTCACAAGAGTGGAAATTGTGCCCCAAGGCCAGCAGAGAAAAAGGCAAAGGAGACCTTTGCTGACCTTTACTTGGTTCTTGAGGCCAGTGCTAACAGCTCAGCCTCTATGGTCACCAGACTCTCCATGGTACGCAAACCCGGGCTTGCGACAAGCTCCGTGCCCTTGTGTAGAGCTGTGAAACAGCTGGAGTCAGCACCCCCCAGTCATAGTCTTCCTCAGAGGCTGTCGCAGCGATTCCATATTGGGACCATCGACTGAGCCAGAAGAAGAAACAAGGAATTTCACGCGGCACCTTCTATGTGTCAGGGTGCAAAACTGGGCTCGGCAGCTTCACAGAGAGGCTGTGACGCATCTTTAGCTCTCTGGCCTCGTGTTCTGGGCTTAAAAAATAGTTTATTTCCTAATACTCTCATCAGCACAACTGTGATGCAGATAGCAGTTCACTGCAACTGACGAGCTACCCCATAATAACTAACTGCATTTAACTGTGATGTAAATTACATTTACATTGCATAATGTAAAATGGATTTACTTCCATCAGAAAATTGAACTATATCAAGTAGTTTTGGAGGAAGGAAACAAGAACACCTATGAATCTGGGTCAAGTTTTGCAATAGCTCCGGCTGAAAACCTTACAACATTTTGCTGGAAAAATCAAAGCATTTTGATATTTTGATATGTTGTTAAATAGAAAAAAAAAGAAAGAAAAAATAATGAAAAGGCCTGAATATTTTTAAAATAGATTAAAACAGAGCTTAATAAAATGAAAGGAAGCAATTTCTTTTTAACTGATTAAAACATGTCATTAATCCAAATCGAAATCCCTTTTTTCTGTCTTTTTCTAAGATAAAAAAGTTCATTTTTACAATGAGTTGAACTGCACAATCCTTGTATCTAACGCCTCACGTCTGGTCTCTGCAGCACATGCTCTGCTTCTACCCAGAGAAAGCCATTCCTCTGGAAGTTACATGGGGAGGCTGCTAAGCTCAGAGAGAACTCTACACAGAAGTGGATCATGGCCCTTTACCATAAAATTAATGAATTAAAAGAAGAAAAGCAGTCCTGCTGTAAAGTAATGATACTGAACGGGCTCTTAGTGACTCAATCTTGGTACAGTTTAATTCCAAAAATGTAACATGGAAAAACACATTAGAAGTACTAAAAGAAACTGAACTGTGTAATGACTACTACTTGACAAATAGCAGTGGCCGATAACAGTAAATATGACATAGCACTAAAATAATAAACCTGCAGCATGTGAAAGCTATAAAGGTATTTTTGACAGCTGTAATCACCAATAGTCATGAAGAAATACCTTTTCCATAAAAAATAGCTCAATGTAGGAACCACTTATTTAAAGCTAGTAGGAATATAAAAAGTCAATTTGTCTGAACGAATTGATTTTTCAGGATTAGTACTGTGGGAGTTAGTTTTAAAACGGGCTCTCTGCTGTATAACACATGGAACAGATCGCTGCTTGGGGTTTTTAACATAAAACACTAAATCCACACAACAATTTATTAGTTCCAATAAAATCAAAGGATAAAGAATTATTCAAAATGAAGTTCTCTGTGTTGCAAGTGTAATTTGCACTTCAGCACCATTTCAAACATTGTCCTATTTTACTTGGACAAAGAAAACAAGAACCTGTCATCACTGGCACTTTTTGGATTAGAATTCTCCCTCCAAAATTGCTGGAGCTTTTTAATTTCCATTTCAATCCATTACCATTAAGGGATTAAAAAGGCCAATGGCTTAAACTTTCTTTAAACTGCCTCAAATTCACAGTTACTAGGACATTAAATGATTTGCTAGAATGCAGATTTAAAGGGGAGACACACTGAAAAAAAGGCAACAAAACGCAGAGAAAATCTGCAGCAAGACCTTATAATTAAGACATTATTTTCTCCCTAATCTACAACCTATTTTAAATACAAGGAAGAGAAGTGCAGAGAATCTTTTTAATAAGAAACCAAGAGGTAAAACAGTAGCTTGGGCTCTTGAGTCAGCGAGATATTGAGGAGTGTGGCTACCTTAAAGCAGATAATCAGTTTTGTAATTAAAAGTCATTTTCAGCTGGCACAGATATCCAATTAGTTACTCTTATATCAATGGAACACATTAAATTATATTGGCTGAGGATAAAACTAAAGCACTGTATCTACTGCTATGTCCATGAGGAGCAGCCCCTTCTGTGAAGAAATGTTCAACCCCTCCTTCACACCTTGGGCATATCTGCTGAACAAGCTCTTTGCTTCCCCTCATCTACATTTTAAGAGGGACGAAACTAAAACAAAGAAAGATGCAGATCTCTTAGCTCTTGCAAGGTATTTTTGGAAGGTTGTAAAAGAGCACTGAACAGTGTGAAGCTCCTGCATTAAAGTTATGTGCAATATTTTCACCGCTCAAAAACTGTACTGCAGAACAATTGCCATCTTACCTTCCAAATGTTCTGTTGTAACCAGTCCTAATGCTACCATAAAGGCAATTTTCTAAGAAAAAAAAATAAATCAGGGTTAGACATTTTCATGTAGCAATCACAGTAAACATAAGCAAACAAATAATCTATCATTGCCAAAATAAATGCAGTAAATATCTTTTATAAATCTCTATTATTTGAATGCATCCTTATGTGAAGAACTATAATTAAAGATTTGCTTCAGATATGTCTGGTCAGACAGGTCCGACTTATACCTACTTGTACCCAAATCCATACATAACTACTTAGAGCCTATAAAAACTACAAAGGCAATGCTTTATGAGTACAACTCATGGTCAAAATTCAACCAATTCAATCAATTCAAATCAATATTGCTTGTTACTGGTTTAAGCCATTATTTTAGAGGCACAATCTTTGCATTATGTTTGGAAATGGTGCTTCTTTTATTGGCAATAAGTAAACAAAAAGAGGGAATGATGCACTTTCAGTAAATGTGGCAGCATCTTCAAATAATTAACAAGGCATATTCATCGTCCTCCCTCACCACACTTATTCTTCCTCGGACACCCAGGAAGGACAGCATGTGTATAAATGAGGAAGGGTTACGCTGACCCAGGATCTGTCCCCTGTCTCTCCCTGACAAGTGCTGCCCACTTGCTGCAGCGTGAGCCACACCACCACTTGGAATTCTTATATATTCTGTAGGCACAAAGCAGGCCTGCAGATTGACAGATCTTCAAATAGGCCAGTGCAGTAACAGGGTGGGGAGCAGAGTACACTACATTTTTTGCCAGTGACTTTTCATTGGGAAATTTTTCCTTAAGGAAGAAGTTTTGCTGAAGCATTTACACACACACACACACACACACACACACGTATATTTAATTAATTTATTCATTTATTCTGATAGAAAGCTGACATTCTGCTGTGTTATTCCATGCCCAAACTGAACTGAACTCCCTGGCTTTGACTTACGCCTGTGGTGCTGTGGGGCCTCAGCAAAATCTTCTCTCTTCTGTGCTACAAATTCTTGCTGGGCCATGTTACCCACATGACAAGTCTTCTAAGATGCAAGTCCATGGAACACACAATCTGACTACAAACACCAAGCTATTAGGAAAGCAGAACCTACCACTCAGCTCTGTCAAAGCATCCAAAGATGATAGGAAAATGTGATTATATTACTTAGCCAAAATAAAATGTGCAGATTTAGGTCAAATTAAAGCAGTATTTAAGTGATAGAAGGTCAAAACATTCTGTTTCAGCCAAAGAAGCGTAAGGGAGAACATGTTGCAGCACTTCCAAGTCAAAATTAGTTTGACCTTTTTGTTCTGTGGAAAGGGTGATGTTTCAGCATTTCATTTCAAAAAGAGATAAAAGCAATGGAGTCAATGGAGCTAATATTTCTGTCGTAATTCTGACCTTGTAACACAGTGAAAGTATGAAAATAAGTGTATCCTCATAAAAAGATGTAGATATGGGATAGGTTCTTCAAAGTCAGGTGGTCAGGATTGGGTATCCTTATATTACATCTCTGAAAATCTCTATCAAAAATGTGAATTAACAAACTCATAAAATGGGAGCAATGTCTTTCCACAGTCTCCTAGTAGGTAATTCTTCCTGTAGATTAAAAAATGGTCACGTGGAATCTCAGCACTGGTAATTTAGATGACACACTATATTTCTGCCTTCGATAACCGTGATAATGACAGGCACATGTGTTCATTTCTGCATCAGATCCTGATTTCAAAAACATCCACTCCTTACATTTCTAAATCACCAGCTAGTCACAGTGGGGGTTCCACGCATGAAGGGGAAGATGAATATTTGATCTGAGATCCACTGTGCAGATCTGAGAAGAAAATTAGTCAACCGAGCTGAATTACAAGCTTCACCTGACCCCCACCGAAAACAACTTTGTGACAGGATAAGTCTCAGAGCTCTGTGCAGTAATAGTGATAGCTGGATTTACAAAGTTGGAATGGTTAATATGGGATTATATTTCACAGTGGAAAAGGGAATGCCTGTATAAATCAAAGATTAAGATGTAAAGGCAGCATACTTTTTCTTACATCTACACGAAAATTCTTTGAGTACTGGAATGCTTTCTAAACACTCTCCTCTCTTCATGCTAAATTTACCTGAACAAATTTCTAATTAAATTTAATGGCAGCATACTTGCTTAGCGTGTGAAGAGCTTTCATAAACAGACTCGATAATTAGCTCGTTATTAAAAACAGGAAGGGTTAGTTTCCATAGATATTTAAAAGATAGGTCCCCTTCAAAATTCCCAGCACAAGCTGTATTCTTTCTAACAAGCAAATTAACAAAGTATTTGAGTTTACAGTTTGCCTTCTGAATATTCACGTAGCTAACTGAATTCAATTCAAAATACAATTTCCTCACCCATTCCTTCCTTCCAAATATCAGAGTAACTAAAATGAAGTGTTCTTCTTTCTCTTTACAGCATTACTGATGCTTCAAGTTCTGCAGGTTTTCATTCTTGGCCTAACACTGGCATTTACCTCAAACTTGCAAGGTGTCTCCTGTCTGTCTTAGGTGGGGTTAAAAATGCAGAATCTTAGCAATATTTAAAAAGAAAAAAAAAAAAAAAAGATTCAACTGTGTTAGGAGGAATTCTGCATCTAAGGTCCTCAGTGGTTATCCCAGGAAGGAGCAGCTCCTTCGCATTCCTTCCTAGCAGAATCCATTCCGGTGGGGGAGGCTGGTGCTGCGAAAGCCCACTGCTAGATTGCTGATTACATGCCGGTAGAGTGTCTGTCCTTGGATCATCTGGGGAGATGGAGGCTCTCTCTCCCTTCTAGGAAAACTGCTTCCACATCTGGGTGCCCAGGAGTTGTGGCTGCCAGAAGAGCAGGCATAAGGAACCCTGCTTTAGCCTCAGGACTAAAGGAGTCAGGGAAGGGAGAAGTCTTAGCCTTGCGCAAAATGCACACGTATTGCAGAGAGACGCCTCCAAAATCAGAACTATATCCTCCCAAATAAAAGAAGCTAAGTATCCTTAAGCTTTTGTGATTATTCCATTACATTCAGCAACCACATATGAAATTCCTGGCTATTTGTAAGCTTGGTTATTTCTGTTTTATTTGTTGTATTACTTTAAATTAATTTTTTTAAGTCCCAGGCTGTCATGACTGACATTAATGTCAAGAAGTACTGGAGTTCCTGCCTGAGTTTTGTGCTTTGAAGATAAATAGAGATGTGGAGAGAAGTGCCTACTGTACTTACTTACTTAAAAAAAAATCACAGTATTTTTATTTTTCTTTGCCTTAAAGTTAACAATCTGTCAAACAGCCTTGCATGCTCTTAGAAATGTGCAGTATGTCTTTTCATGTAGCAAAACAAAGATTTTTACAAAACCGTTTCATTTTGTAATTACATGTTCAATTTATGTCATTACATGTGTTTACACTAATTATGCTGTTAGTCCTAATTACACTAATTGCATAAATACATGATAATCAACTAAAGTTTACTTTCAAAGAACAAAAGAAATTAACTCTAGACCTACACACTTAAGGCTGCGAAACAAATGTATAAAAAGGAAAAAAAAGTCACAGTTAAGGGCATAGTTTTTGCATTCTACAAAGAAAACTGCTTGCAGAGACCTCTTGTATTTGGGGTAGGAATAATGTTTTCAGTTATGTGAACAAAGGAGTCAAAAGATCAGTCAGGAATTCAACAGAAAGTGCATTAAATTTACGATGGCTATACTAAAAAGTGTCCCCAGTCTCACTAGCTCTTCCTGCATCTCACTGGAATTTTTGCTCAATATTTTGGAGAGCATAAGTTACACATGGAGAAAATTGTTTTTTTTTTTTCTAAAATTCTCTTTCTGCTTCCTCCTATTCTAGCTCTCTCAGGATCTCTTAGCTCTTGACAGGGACATGGGAAAAGAAGGACCTCCAGCAACTTTGCTTTTTTTAAGCAGGACCTACTAGTCCTTCTGTCCCTATGGTGCTACACAGTGAAGGAGTATTTCAGAAACGCCTCCGTAAAACAAAACAAGCTCCTGTAATCCCAAATGGCAACAAGGAGGCATATGAAAGGCAGATTTTAAACTTAGGAGATTTCATATGTTTGGTTTTGCAGAGTTTCTGCATAAAGCCATGGTATTCTAGGTGAAAAACCACAGTGTGTATTCTTCAGTGCTATTTTAATTATATGAATTTCTTAAAGAACAAGCCCCCCACATTCTCCTAACTGTAAATTTATATTGGAGTAGTCCTGTTAAACCTACAGCTCCAAGGATGCTTTATGCTACAAATTTATTGAATAGCAAGTTTAAGATTTCACAGGCTCTGAATATTTCCATATGGTAAATAGATTCTGTCTGTATAACTTCTCAAACTACCCCAAAAGTACGCACAATCTAATCTGAATACAGTCAAACCCCCAAATGCCTGTTAAAGATAGGCTCCATTTCTACATGGCTTCTTGATTCATTTTTTAGTTTACATAGCAAATACAGTTCATAAAAGATATTTAGTATTATAACCTACTTCCCGCTTCCTTACTCAGTTTAAAGGATTTTAATGGATTTCAGTCTGGAAGGCATCTTTACACATATGTAAAGACATGTACATAAAAATGCAAGAAATCAGGTTGTTGCACACAATCTAAAAATTGCAAGATTCATTACAAAGAGGAAGAAAATGTAAAATCTCAGCTTGAAGAGAAATGTTAATTCAACCCCATGCACAGCCTGTAAATCCCATGTTACATATGCGATAGCATAAAAGAAAACACCTTAAGCTTGTATATATATATATATACATATATATATATATTTCACAAGAAATACAGCTGCACCCACATGAGGTGCCTGAATCATCATAAGACCCACTACAATTCTTACATTTGGGGAATTGCCAGGCTTGAACAATGCAACCCACATCTATCAGGGCACCTCACAGTGGGAGAAATAATCCCATGTGCATGTGATGACCAGACGGAGGCGAACAACTGGCAGAACTGCAGGCACAAGTGCATTAATTCTGTGCTCACGCAGAAGAACGCTTAGAAATGACCCCTGTAACTAAGCCACTCCGAAGCTCATTTATAAAGATTCAAAAAAAAAAAAAATCACCTCTGGATTTTCCTCCTTTTTCTTTTTGGTAGCAGTGGGTCCCTGAGCTGACTCTTCAGAAGGTTTCTTTGTCTCCACTTTACTTTCTGTCTGGGTTTGGACTTGAGGCTGAATAATGATAACCTAAAAGTACAAAAGAAAAAAAAAAAAGAGTTTGCTACCTGAACCTGGATTTGCCATCTGAAACCTTTGATTCTTCATTGAAGAGTCACTTGATACCCATACAGGCAACAAATGCAAGTCAAAAGCCAAAAATGAGAAAAACTGGATACCTATGTATCTTACTTTATGATTCTAAAGATTCATTTTTACAGATGTATCCTAAACTTATTCCAGCCAGAGGGAGCCATATGAATAGCATCTCTTAAAATTAGGATGCTTTATTTAGAAGGTTTCTAAAACTGACTCAGCAGTATAATTCTAATTCCCATATTGTAAGTTCCTTTCTCTGACTTTTTTTTACAAATACACGTAGGAGAGATGGAACTACTCTATGTTCAAAACCACAGTCCCATCTCTGTCACACCAGTGTTATTTCAGAGCACGTACATGTTGATGAGAAGGAAGATACTCCTCATAACTACAGATACAACCAAGATCAGAGTTCAGTCCTGAGCATTTATGTACTGTGAACTACCTACAGGGGACGCTCAGTTTTGCATAAGCCAAATAAAACACTTTTTTTTATATATTAAAATCCATTCCAATCTAGATCCTTACCTATAGGCATTACTATACAAACCTTTTAGACATGAGCATATCCAGCTCTTGTATTCTTGGAATTACAACATCAGAATTAAATGTTGCAGAAAATATTATCTCAAAATCTATTACATAAAAAGGACAGAATGAAAATTTCTGACCACAGAACTATAAATGTGCTGATACAACCATAACCAAGGCTTCCTAGGGACTATAGAAAACCTTCTAAAGCTCGATTTCTTAATGAAAGTTATTAGATTTGAACACACCTCTTTTTCTATTGCTAACTTTTAATGAATGTTATTTAATCATTGTATATTTTATATCAACTTAGCTGCTTAAAAGATCCAAGAGCATAAGAAGAAATTGTTTTTTAATTACCAACCAGTTAAGTACGAGAAAAACAGAATGTTAGAAAATGTTAGAAAACAATGTTAGAACAACATGCAAGAGAAACCTTCTTTTATTAACCTCAAAAGTCATCCTACATCTTCTCTATTTTTTTTTTTTTTTGCATTTCTACTGTATTAGACCCTGCACTTCAAACAAAATGCAAAATAGTAGTATCCTGGTAACAAATTACAGTAAAGACCTGTTAGGCACATTGGCAGTCTTTACCAAATCTATGTCTAGTGTGAGAATGGGGAAGTTCTTGTATTTCAAAGCTAAAAAGTTGTACAAAGAGAAAACAAATAATTTATAACTTTTTTTTTATTTTTCTCTCTCCTACAGGTTCCTCTGTTTCTCAGTTCTGAATCCCTGAGCTCTCATTTCATTTCACCTTCTCTTGGAAATGTGGAAGAAAATGCCTGATTATTTGATATACTCCCTCAGGATCAGTCGATACAACTAATATCACTAATTGAAGAGAGAGTCCATAGGAAATCTGAGCCTTCGCAGAATTCAGGGATTTTATTAGTGAGGATTGGTTCAACAAAAGGGAAGATCATATGGCACCATTAATATCAAGCAACACAGCAATGCATTTTGTTCCCAATAAATAACTGCATGTGCCCAGAGAAAGGTCTAACATCATTTGCACGTCCCCGGAAGAATTTTCTCATTGCTTCCTGACTATTGGCTTCAAAAGGACCCGCTGACACGAGTGGCCATGCGCTCCCCAGGGAATATCCTGCTTACATCTGCCATGTAGTGTCCCCGTTTCCCCCAAGAGCGCAGCGAACCGCAGAACGCACCTTGCTGTCAGCACTGATGAGCAGTGGCTGCACTTTGATGCCGTCGTTGACCACAGAGACGGCGGCGTTGCTGCCGATGGAGGCCGCATTGTTGGGCGAGGTGGATATGATGGCGTAGGCCACGCCAGCACCGCTCAGCGAGGACGAGATGGGCGCGGGCTCAGGAGCACCTTGTGCCTGGCTATTGGCCACCTGCACATGGCTGACGGTGTTGTTGGCGGTCGGGAGGGCAGGGCTGGGATTCTTGATGCTCACCACGGTTGCCTTTTGGAAGGCAGGGGGCTGTTTGGAAGGCTGCTCTCTACACGGGGAGATGGGGAGGCTGTCTGGAATCAGGGTCTTTGGCCTAACCTACAAACAGAGATGGAGACACTATTAGACACAGTCTAACGCTGTGAGGAGCAAACAGAGTGAACACACACTATCCCCACAGAGCCTCTAACTGCAGCAATCATGGAACAGGAGTGCTTAGAGACCCCTACAGCAACTCCAAGTTGACAGCCTTTGCTTGTAGGTGAATTTCCTCTTCAGTTGAGCCATTTTCAGCCCATAACTCATGGCGATGCTGAGCAAAAAGGAAGAAAAACATTGATTCCTCACTGTTATTAGCACACACATACCCACACACATGATCCTCAAGTCACATTCAGTCTCAGTAGGGATGCTTCAGCCCAAGTCTTTTCAAAGAACGGAAACCCCAGACATAGTAACTTCCTGTTCTGCAGGACACAACATTTGTGTCATAAATTACGGCGTAGGAACAGAATCATTAAGAGACTTGTGGGAAGGCATTTACAGGAACAGTAAGTGTATGCGTATGGCTTACACTGTCAATCAGTGAAGCAAGATTCTTACATTTTTACGAGGTCCCCTTTCTAATGGAGGAGAGATCAATCACTCTAATGCTCACAAAAAGGGGTAAAAGAAAACTCAGAAGCGTCATTGAACTTACTGTTTTGTTGGTATAAGTAAAGAGCTAATTTGCAGCTGAGGGTGAATGCAGAAGGAGCTTCCAGAGATGGAGGGCGAACCTGTTTGCCAACATTTCTGACAGCCATGGTTCCTGCTCTATACAGAGCCATGAGTGACGGCTGCGGGCAATTGTGTTCAGCTGATGTGATGTGTTTCCAGGAGGGTAATTAACGTCACCCTGTCAACATGGCTCTGACTTAACAGTATGTTAAGCACGCTTACAGAACTGCAAATAAATAATTTAAACTGCTTCACATGGAGTTAACTTTGCTCCCAGCTCATTCATTAGTACGACCGCATAAAACCATCAGTCTTTCCCATGCTTACTTTAACCTGTCACTTCTCACACCTTCCATACTGTGAAGCAAAATGACAAGTTATAACAGATAGACATGGGAAACAGCTGTCTGTGCCACTGTACTATACAGGAACCATTCCAAATACACTGACTTCAATCTCGAGCCTAAGTAAGCAATTTAAAGAAAATGCAGGGATTTACTGATGGAGATAGAATCATCTCTCAAGACTGGTCATCATCCTTTCCATAAAGATATTAAGTGCAGCAACATACGAAGTGACCAAAACTATGCTAAATTATGACGTATCTTCTTTAACGTATGCTGACAGCAATTGGAATTTCCTTTCCTCTTATTGTCTATCTCACGTACTATATGTAAAGATTATTTGATTTATTCATTTAAGTTAGCAGACAAATTCTCTGGCCAAGATGTTTAACACAGTTGTCTTTAATTAGGATCACATTTATAATTAGGCAACAGCCTTATTATCAATAGCAGCACACAGAGGGTTGGTTTCAAACCATCCTGGCCCAGGCATGTTGTGAACTAAGCTTCATCAACAGCTCAATGCGATGGTAAACGTAAAGCAGAGCTGAGCTTTCATGCGTGTAACGGTTACAGAAGCTGCTACTGTAATACCCACCTTTCTGTTTTCAGCATAACACCCTTTTCCATCCTGGGTTATTGCTTATATAGTCCTCTCATGTGTAAACTTGTACTTAGCTGCTCGTGTGGTACAACAGAAACACATTTGTAGAAATAGTACCATTTTTCAGAAAAGAAAGTTTAAAGTTTTAGAAATTAGGCAGAACAGAATCAGGAATAATCAAAATGCATTCTTATAGCCACATACTTAAACTTGAATCCTAGGTGTTTGGCCAACATTTAGAATTTACTATCTCTTCTTAAGACAAAATAAATTATTTATTAATTAATATAACACCTCCTATCAATAGAAATACTGTGAACACATACAACAGCTAAACACATATATCACAGAGAAATAGAGAGAGAGGGATAAAGAGCAATTCAGATTCAAGATTTAATACAAGTGTTGCTGAGATCTTAACAAAAAAAATCTGGCAAATTTTTTGTAGTTTCTTTCTACTCACAACACTATCAGGTAGTCTACCAACATCTGTTGTATGCGTCATTCTTAATGACATTTCTACATTTAATCCGAGGTCTAATTAAAACTCAGTGTCTAAATATATATGTTTAAGTATATAGACATCTTTTCTACACTATTACATGTATATTGCTGTCAGCTGCAATCCTTCAGTAAATTCTCTGTTGAATAATACATACACATGCCCTCTATATAATTATGCACCTTCTTCAAGTTGTGTATGAGCACATATTGCTTTGCCATGAAATAAGTTCTTAATACACAAACAATGAAATGGGCTTATTTTTTCCAAAGTAAGGTATCCTCCATAAAGCACCGTTGGAGATGGCCAGCAAGACAACATATGCTGGACATTTTCTGCCACCTTGTGATAACATGGGGGTATAGCGGTGTTCAGAGTTGTCACCTCTGCAGATTTCCTGACGAGTTCAGGTAATGCTGAGAAAACAGATTTATACATTTGCATTTACAGAATAATAAAAAGGGCTGTCTGCAAACAAATTTGAGGTGCTCCAAGCATGAGTTAAATTTAAAATAAGTTAAAATTAAAATAATGTTTATTCCAGCAGCCCCCAGGCGTGAATATGAAAATGACCATAAAAACTCCTCTACCATTATAGTGCTTGGACACCTATGAAGCTTCCCCTCCTGAACCTAAATGCTAAGTTTAAGACTTAATAAATAGATGAGTGGAAAGTCTTTTGCAGAGTTCGCATTATGAACCAAAAAGTAATCTGTGAGAATAAGTAGTTTCAGTTAGGAAGAAATATGAGGGAAAGGGCTGGCATAAAGTCCCTTTCTTCACCACAAAACCAGAGCCTCAGTTTTGGGGTGGAAGGGGACGGCGACATCAGTCTGAAGGCGACAGCATCAAAGACCTTACTTGCAGAAAGTAGTGTGGACAAGATGGCACTGGTTGCCCTTTTAAGGGCCACCATGAAGCAAATGTGTCAAAGTTTAGGAGCAAAGAAGGGAGGAGGAGGAGTAATGGCAGCAGGAACATTACAGAGAGGAAGGTGCAGCTCCGAGAGCCCTGCAGATAACATCTTTCCCCAAACATCTTTCCCTTCATTTGTGACAGCTGTCAAAGCACAACGTTATACTACCAGGCTGTAAGAAGAGAGAGTTTCTTATTGAATATAATGATTCCACAAACCCAGGTTGTTCTTGAATTTGCTCGATACCCACAATGAGGGAAAGACATGATTTCAGGTGGCGATATTCAGACACCTATACTACTTCACACACAGCCTGCGAGTGAGCACACTGTTCAAAGAGGTATTTCCAGGTTTGAGAATTCACAGGGTGACTGTCTGCCTTTCAGACAGAGAAATAACAGAGCACCTGATCCTGCAAGACGTGCAGAGTGCTCTTTTGTTCAACAACCTCTAATTTCACATGTTTTAGAGAGTCTAAGCTCAGAAGGGAATCAGCTCCTGTGATGAATGCAATTTTGGGTATATCCTGAAGGCAAGGGCTCCCAAGATCCTGGACAATCTGTTTCCTGAGTCACATCCCACCACACGAGACACAGCCAAGCTGCAGTGAAGAAAAGAAGTGAAAAAAAAGGAAACCCTTACAGTCTCCAGATCCAACACAAACAAGTCCGGGGGAAAACGAGGAGAAGGGATGGAAAGTGTGGAATCCCTTGCCTCTCTGTGGGCAATCACATGTGGTCCTAAAGGAGAGGATTTAATTAGAATAGCTACCTCAGCGCAGATCCACAGGTGCTGTGAGGATTGTTCAGGGCAATTCTGGTAAGCAGAAATCCTAGCGTTCTCCTTGCAAGGACAAGTTAACGAGTATACGCTGGTTACAAACCCAGTGGGGATCCTCATGATGCTCCAGCTCACAATCTGGCCACGCAATTTCTCCCAGAAACTGCTTTTCAAAGCAAACGCTAAAGATTTCTTAATGATAAACTCATCATCAGCACCCCACCCAAAAAATGTTTTAATGGCCTCATGACCGGCATTTTGTTGCGAGGTTGCATTTCCGTAACTTAAATTTCCAGTGCCTGGATCTTGTTCTAGCTTTGTCAGCAGCGCTGAGAACCCCCCTCCCCAGTATCAGATGTCAGCTGGATGCTGCTCAGCATCAATCAGCCCTTCCTACTGGCAGGGCCGAGGTGTATTAGAGTAAATTTTTCAGCCCGACGCAATATCACATTGCCTTTGAGAGAAAGGCCATTATTCACACTTTATTTTCACTTCACCCTTGTATTCGGTGCTTAAAACCCAAAACTCAGAATGGATTTGGCACAATTCATATGTCACAGAGGCAAAGTGCTGGGAGCCGCAGACAGAGCTTTCATTCTTGAAAAGCTTTAGAGGATCACAGGGAAAACATTAGCAGTGGCTGATAAAATGAGTGCAATATGGGCTAATTATATCCTTTACCAGAACGAACAGATGCACACTGACTTCACTAAAGCTGTGCCTATTTATGCCAGCTGAGCATTGACACTCTCACTCTCCCCCCTCTTTCTTCTTTTTTTTTTTATCAATAAATATTGTGCAAAAGGAAAGGTTCTTCACAAGTTTGCAATGATATCCCCTAGTATTCAGTTGCACAAAGCCTCGACTACACAGGTTGTCAGCATGCTTGATTTTTGGTTCCTCTCCTGCTAAGCCCCCATCAGCTTCAGCTTGCTCTGAAATTGTAATAAAAATGAGCCCAGTTTCTTGACACATAGGGAAGATTTCAAAGCACGTGTGCCTATTGATCCACATACACTTCTCTTCCTCTCCTCTGATGGGGCTACACAAAGTTACTCCATGTGCATCATGAGACAACCCACCCAAGCTGACTCAGTTTATTGAATCCTGCACCCCCTCTCCTGAGCATCTACCAGCCCACCTGATACATTCCACAGGGAAAGCACAGAAGGATGGCAGGAAAGGCAGGGAAAAGAGCAAGCAAGTTCTTTGGCCCACATCTCCAATCATTGGCAGAGTGACCAGTGAGAACCAGGGAAGAAATCTTAATTTGACTGAAAGCAACAATAAGTTTTAATAGACTTCAGTATGGCTAAAACTGCAGCCAGTGCCCTGAAATGAACCCAGGTCTCTCATTTAGCAGGTTACACAAAAAATAAACCCAAGAATCACTTTGTGATATTTTCACATATATTCAAATTATGTGAAGTAGATTGGAGGTTTTCCACAGGACTACACACCCAGTACATTTTGGTATTTCAATCTGTTAGTCACGGCTAGCCTTCTTCAGGGAAAAGATGACAGACAGCTTATGTAACCCTGTGAAATTTTTAAGAAGACAGTGCAATTTCATTTAATTTTCTCCTTCAGAAGCCCCTTTAGCCTTGCTAGACACCACAGAAATGGAAGTTTTGCTGAGAGAGACCTTTGTGTTGAAATTTGCCAGCTCTGCTTTTTGGTGGTGGTGGTATAATGTAGTCAGGTGGGAGCACTTTATTAAAATGTTATCAGTCTTTTGAATGCAAAACTGTATTCACATGAACTTGACCAAATTTTGCTAATGAATGTACATTTTCTCCCCACTTGTACTACCTGCATTTTCTGGTTTGGCATTGCCACTCTTGAGCTGGTGATCCATTAAGTGGCTCTTTTCCATTTACAAAGGGAAAAACTACCATTAAACTACCATTTAGTGAACTAAAATAAATATTCCAAATAATTATTCCAAATAATAACAAGTCAGGGTTGAGGCTGACAAGGATCCCTGTTTTTTTTTTTATTTTGTATGCAATAACTCTGTCCTTGAACATGCAGTTGTGTATGTGCCTCTGAGAACAAAATTTAATGCATATTGTTTAGGATTACAATAGGAATATAAAAGTCTGACTGCAATTATGCACATCAGTCAATAACTTACTTCTATTTTTAATCTTTTCAGTATTACAAGTCAGATACTCATCTATGATTAACTTACTTGACTTTAAATATAAAGTATCCGTGAAGCCTTTATACACAAAAGGATGAACACCCAGCTGCTTTCCCACTATCTTTACATTTTTAAAGGCAAGTTCTGAGATCATGCTTGTGCTGATCATCATTTCAACAGTTTTTCCTGGTTTTAGACAAGAATAGAACACATAGTAATGATTTGGCTATCCTGAATTCCTTTACTAGCCAAAATTCAAAAAAGTTAAAAGGCAAAGCAAATAACCCTACTTGGGATAAGGAGCTGAGACTGGATGAACCATCACTAGTGTTAATCACTGTGCTGCAAGTACCCAAAATGACTTTTTTTTTTTTTTTGTCTAGTAGTCTGAACAGTCTAGATGAAAACACACAAAAAGCTGAGATATCAAGAGATGAAAACTAACATGCTGGGGATATGAAGTAGTGCAGTGAGGAAACCTTTCTGTCAGCCTGCTGTTCAGCCAGAAGCCGACCATGAGATGTCATTAAGACTTAGAGAGCCAGGCCAGTCCAGAATCAGACAGGGATCTAAAGGCACATTATTTGCATGGATGCATGGATGCAAATGGTGTCAGTAGAGAAAAGGGGATATTGCTTCTCATCACCTTGGTAATTTGCAAAGCAGCATTCAACATGGAGAAATAGAAGATTAAATATTTCGTGTGGGGCAGAGATACAATGTCAGGTGCTAAAGTGGCTTGAGTCTGTGCTGTGGGTTGTATGGATACTTCAGATCCCTCATGTCCAGATTCTCATGGACGTTCGTCTTCCTGGGTCCTTTTCAAGGACATGACAGTAACGAGACAGGAGCAACACAAGCATCAGTAACAGCCAGTTTCTCTTCCATGACATACCCTTGACTTTTCTGTACTACTCAAATCACTACTCAAATTTGAGAATTGCCTAATTCTCAAATGAAGAAAGGAAAACTGGCACTTAAACACAGAAGGGCAGATGTGCCAGCGGAAGGCATTTTGAAAACTTGCACCTGGGTGCAGGTCCCTTGGATACATCACACTCTACTCTACATCACACATTCATCTTTGGCCATACCGTAGAAGACTGGATTTCTTATTGCTGCCAGCCTCTGTCCACAAAGAGCAGTTGCTATTACTCCCTCTTATTCATACCTTCTTCCGCGGTGGCTGCATGACAGCAGTGCAATATACTCAGCACAGAACACTTTGGATGATCCAACAAATCCATGATGTTCCTGTGCCTACCTGCAACCCAGGTTACCTATCAAACCTACCATTAGCGAGCAACTCAGATTCCCACAGACTTTCCAACAAAATGCTGTGTCTTCTCAGTCTTCAAAGCTCTCCCTGTGAAGTCTCATGGTGCACAGAGTCCCTACAACAAGGCTGGCGATCAAATAAGATGATCAGATACCTTCTACTCTGAAAACTAAGGACTCATGCCTCCTCACTTCCGAAAATAAACATTTTCTAGCTTTTGCTTCTCTGAAAGAAATATACAATGGCCTGTAATTAATAGCAACATGCCTATTAAAAATAAGTGAAGTGATAAAAAGAAACCCTAACCAGAACTCTGAAATGCAGACACTTCTTCCCATGGGGAAAGGATGAGAGAAGAAATAGCTTACAACAAATGTTAATCTTAGTGCTTAACACATTATTGGAAGGTGCTTCAAATATGGTGACAAGTACAGTCTAAAAGCTTGGATAGAATAAAACTGATTAACAACAATATTTATTAAAGGCTACATTTTCAGCCAGGCATCCACCAACCTGTATTTTGAAAAGCAATTTGTTTCTCTGTTTTCTGCACACATACGGTCAATGAATATTAAATACAGCTGCAAACCCCTTAGCTGGGTTACATGCCATGCTGATTAAGTTACCCTGAATTAGATTGCATCTCTCCTCCACCAGCATTCCAGCGCACAGCCTGCAAGTGCAGAGGTGACATACCAGAAAGGTGCATGACACCCCTCCGGGGATTAGAGTCCTTTCCTCCACTGATGCTGTAATAATGACTTTACTCAATTCAATTACTCCATACTCAAACAATAAAGCAGTCCTGTCTCTCTACGGCACAACTTTTTATATAAACATGCTTTTCTGTTAGCTTCTTTCCCCATTTCAGTAAAAGCTGACTTGCATTTAATAATATCTTTCCCACTTTCTAGTGTCTACGCACAGTCTTCACACATTACACTTAAAAAAGAATGATTTTTTTTAGACTTACAGTGCAAACAGAGAGAACCAATCTGTTAAAACATTTCTCCTACAGTACACAGTAGTGTGATACAACTTGTGTTCTGACTACAGAAGTCATTCTCCTCCCAAGAAGTCTTCTCGGAGTGCTGTCCCTGGCAAGGCTGGAATAGTGGCTGGCTTTGGGACACACGGAAGGAGAAGCATTGGTCACCAGTGGAAATGTGATAATGAAAACTAGGGGAAGACATTTTATAAATGAGCATGTGTATTCAAGTTTTGGAAGCATCAAGAGGCCGCAGTTTCTGCCTGGGCTCACACTGTGCCCAGCGATGAATAAACATGTTGCAACAAAACAGTCCCTGTCTCAAAGCTGCCTACAGTTTAGCGATTCAATACAAACCTTGCTGAATTATGCACATTAAAATCACCACGACAGATAAAAACAAGCAGCATTTGACAGAAGAACTGAGTAAAGCCTATGGAGAAACATGTCTATTTTATTTAAAGCATTTGTGTGTATCTGTTTCTTTCCACTACTACCTGCTTGATAGGTCAATCACAGGCTTCTGCTTGTCAACTGCCTGCTCTAAAGCAATCTGAAGTCCTGCCTTCAACCAACACTGGAAAAACAGGGCAGGGAAACAGCATTAATATCTGACTTAGCTGCTGTTCAGATTATCACAGAGTCTCCATTAATTTGAGCAGGAAGTGGACTGGGCCCAAATGATCAACAACAAAATGGCAGGTTTATTTTAACTTTTTTACTGTTTCATTTGAAATATCTGTTGGAGGAACAGAAACTAGGCTCCTTTTATTTTTTTTCACGTGTTTTCAGGTGGCTACAGCACAACTTTAATCTTTATCTAAACAAGTGCCTAATTAGCAGACTGCTTGAATTGCAGCAAGAATTCAGAATTCCAACCGACTTAAGCCTCCCCCTCAATAGGTGCTACAAAGCTCAGGAACAGCTCAAGAACATGCATCATCCAAGCACTTGAGGGGAAGACCTCCAACATTTCCTTTTTAGAATGGAGAATGAGAAGGAAAAGACAACTGGAATTAAAACCCTAAACATCATAACCCACGGCAGAACTTTTTTCTTACTTCATGAAAAACAAAAATATAACTTCATATTCTGGAGGGGGGAAAAAAGTTCTGCCAGAGAGGCTTGTTTTGGCAGTAATGAATACCTAAGGAAATATTGTTTGTATTGTGTAATGAACTTGTAATTAATGTTTGTTTGCTCTCCATTTAATAGCAGCTCTGCACTAAGTGATGGAATTTTGCTGCCATTTGTGCATGTGCAGACTTTGAATCTTCATTCCCCATATGGAAGGGCTCCCAGGGGGTTGTATCATAAACCCATTCAAATGAACAAAACAAATGACAAGTATCTGTACAATTGTGGAAAATGAGAAAGCTGCATGTATTACTTTAAACAGATATTGTAAGAGCCACAGTTTGCTTGTGTGGTATTTTCCTGCTTGGCTGCATAGACAGAAATCAAAAGAGTCTGTCTAGGTGATGAGAAGTGAAAACATGAGAATAATAAAGCTCTTTCAGAGGGAGGAGTTAAAAGGAGGAGTTCCCTATTCCTCTTTGAATTTGGTGTCACTCAGAAGATGGGAAGTACCTCTGATAATGTGATTTTTTGTAAAGCTACTTACTTCTTTTTTTGTTTTGACAGAAATGAGTCTGTTATGCTGTTATCTTCCATGCTATCTGAAATAGGAAATTCAGTGAAATGCAGCTCAGGACTACTGAGAAAGGTTGTTATTTCATTTGTATTAAATATCATTGCAGAAAGTGGTCTGTAAATAAAGGCTTTGCTAGGAAACAAGTGAAACAAAATGGAATATAAATAAAAACATCACCACAAGCTAAACAGAAAGACAGAAAGTTTGTGTTCTTTTCAAAAAGTTCAGGAAATCAGTCTCCTCCACTTCTTTCAGTTCTTCAGAACTGAAGCTAATATGCAATGAAAAATCTCTCCTTAAAGAATAGAACATTGATGCCTCTGTAAGTGCAGCTTTTGCAATGCATCATTGCTGAAACATTTAAAGTTCCTCTTATAGGTCTTTCAGGTGCTCTTGAACCTTGTCTATTTTCAGGAACAGGCTGCTCCTCTCTGGCACCCCAAAATGGAAAAAATGACTGTGTCATTATGTCGCAAGAATAACTGAAAAGCAAAGTCTTGAACTTGGTAAGAAAACTATAACCTTCCTTCATGTTCACACCTTTGTTTTCCACACAAAACAAGAACAAGTTAAAGAGAGAATTCAAGAACTTCATGTTGGAAATGCACTTTTCTTCAGGCAGATTTAGCTCATAGATCTGTTTCTTGATTCGACCACCAAAGAAATATTAGGAAAATTTTAAAGGAAGCATAGGAAAACCCAACTGTGATCCATAGAAAACTATGTACACATATATGAAATCGTTTTCTAATAGCCACACAGGAAGAAATACATTTACACTTAATAATCATGTGTCCAAGTTTCATATGAAAACCATAGGACACTAAAACTCACTACAAAAAAAAAAAACCAAAAAAAAAACAGTGGAAAATGCCATCTGAAAATTTGGGAAAAGAGGATAGAAATGGGAAGCGAAGTACCTTGGTAGGGAACTTTTGCCTGATGTTCAAAAAAAGCGGGGGGACGTAGGAGAGGCAAGAGAAATTGGTGAATGTAAATCTCCTTATACTTTCATTCCTCCTCAGCAAAGACAATTTTGCATCAGTCTGGCGTCATTTCAGACAACGCCAATTGGTTGAACCAAAATTTTATACTGGGATAGATGTAGAAAAAGCACCTAAGTTGGTAAGAGAATGTACGAGTCTAAATCTTGACCAGAAAGGTTGATACTTACACCTCCTTTTAAATCACAAAACTGCAGAATCATATCAGTGATTTGTGATGAATTTCATAAAAAGCACATATTTACACTTCATTTTTTTCTTTCACAATGAGCACACAGGGGCTTTGATGGCTTTTCATTTTATGCTCCCAAAAGTGATTTTTCTTTTTTTTTTATGACTGTGCTGTTCAATTTTCACTGAAGGTGGCCTGCATGGTAATATACAGCATCTAATAATTCAGGTTTTACTCAGCCAAATAAGTGTACTGAACTATATAGGTATGGGCAGCAGACAGGAACAGAGAAATATACACATAAAGGACAAAGGAAACTTTGAAACTTTATTTGTACCTGAGGTAGCACTGCTGGTCCTTGTCCTGCCAACCTCTGCAAGGAGCTGACCTGAGGAACTTTAATGGGCACTGCAGTGATAGTTCCCAAAGTCTGTTGGAAGAAAAGAGTTGAACAAAATTTGAAACACTCGCAAAGCCGCCCCAGACAGACTCTGGCCTACCCAGCATTTCCCTTTCAGTCATTTTGTTTGCCTCTTCCCCAATTTGTAACAGAAGGGAGCCCATTTAAAGCTCTCTCCTTGCTGTCTTAACAGCAAGTCTTCCTTCTCATCAACCTCCCCTTCAAAGTATCATTTAAAAATGCTATGGTCTCTTTAAAGCATTTTGTGCATCTGAGCGGACACGTCTCACCATTGCTTAGATTTTTTGGTACACACAGGAAATACAAAGGTGCTGCCATGGCTGAGAGTCATACAGGCACTAGCCTGTTTTCATAAGAGATCTGAAGAAAGGTGTAACATGCCTCTAATACGTCACAGCAAAACTTCAAAACCTGTACTGCTAGAATGATGCATTTCATGGTAGTCAGGGTCATGAGAAATGTTCACTGTGTCTTAGTGAAGAGTAAATACTGAATTATTAAAACTGAAAAATACTTTTCTGTCTACTATAGCATACCACAGCACTCAGCATCCATTGTCCAGCAGAACAACTATTATGATTCAAGTTTATTTTCCCTACTCACCCTTTGTTGAATAATAATTTTATTTGAATCTTATCTAAGAGAGTAGCTCCTTCTATTAAAAAAAAACTGTGCTGTAGACTACATGAAGTTTATTTGATAGATAGTGAAGTGATACTTTTAACCCAGTATTATCTCTATGCCTTGTGAATGAATTTGGATACCCAGTGGTAAGTAAAACATGGCTTTGTGATACAGAATCACGTACACACATTTTTTTTCCCTAAAACTATCTCAGCAATGCCAATCCTTAGCTCATTTCTTATGTAGCTATAGAAATTAAAAAAAAAAAAAAACTGTTAAAGCTTCACCCATAGACACTATTATAATATTGGATAATAGTGTATTGAAGACATTGTAAATAACTGGCACTTATCTCTCATACGACAAGGAACTGGTATCTTACAGAGTTAATATGGGCTCCTAGATCTGCCAGGAATGGCTAACGTTTGCCCTTTACCCTCTTTCACGCACTCATCCTCCCACATAGGGTTTGTATTTTGGTTAATTGGCCAGTTCTCTTAAAATAGATTCTGTAATTTTAATCTGAGCTTCTTTAATTATGTTCGCAAGACATAGAGATATAAACAAGTGGAACACTGGCACTGTAAGAGCAAGCGTCCCTCGGTCTCTGGCCCAGTAAACTTACCAGGTTGATAGAAATGTCTAATAGGGAAAGACAAACTAGTTCAATTGGGTTTCTCCATATAATGTAAATATAATGTAATCAGAGCTCAGACAAAGAGAAATTCTTTCAGATTTGTGTTGCCACGACCTTCTCAGATGGCACCTATAGAGTAGTAAAATAATTACCTCATTTTAACTACAGTGTTTGATAAGAATCCTCTGCATCTCCGTGCAGAATATCTCCAATAATCTTGCCCTAAAGAGCAGACATTTTCAGACCCTACCACTCCTTCTGGAGACGTTTAGGTTTGTGATGTATTCAGGAAAGACCAAAATGTGCGTAAGAGTTGGCTGAGTTAACCAAAAAGGGGACCTATTCAGTTATAAACATGCAGATCATTTTCTCTGAGTACTCATGGATCATCAGTACCTTGGATCATCCCTTGAACACACACTCCACTGTTTTGAGCAGCAGCAGGACAAAAGCAGCAATGCCACCCACGGAGGCAAAGGCAGGATAAAGAGAAGGGCAAAGGACCCCTATAAACCATCCAAACGAATGACTTTGTTGCTCCTCTGTCACATCGCTGTCTCAGAATTTGGGATGGAGAATGTGATAAATTCCTGCAGGATCTGGAGAGGAGGAGGGCTTCTTCTCCTACAAATCATTAAACATGTCACTGCTTCCTATTTTATACCAGCAGGAACTCAAATTACTTCAGTCCAGTTATTTTGCTGCTAAGGTGAAGCCCCGAACCAACTTCCAAACCCACACTGGAAGAGCTGAAAATTTGTGACTCAGTATGATCCATGTTTTCCCTGCATCCCCTATTCTTTAAAAACAGAATGAGATTTTTCATTGCAAAGTGCCCAAGTCTTCCCTAGAAACACTGGAGGCCCCTCAACTTCTCTGGGGCTGCAGATGCACCTTCGACAGCAAGTTAAAATAAGTTCTTCCTTCCAGGAGGTTATGCTTGAGAAGTGGCTGCATCTCTCATCATTTTTATAGACCTTGAAAACACACATTCAGATATTCATATCCCTACAGGTATGACTGGATTTGCAGGGATTTTTCAGTCTGCCCAACAGAATAACCACATATTAAAATCCAAAGTGCTGACACTGAATGGATTGGGAATTGACTATAAAGATAAGAATCAAATTATTCAGAAGTTAGATAAGAGAGGGTTATCAGTTGGTAGGATGCACACAACTCCACATGTCTGAGTAATAAATCTCTTTCCTTGTACTACTACAAATATCAATCACAAGCAACAAAATAAATCTGTCAAGAATAGAATGCTTCTCTCCTGTGTGAAAGGAGACCATCTCAGCCTATGCATGTGTGTTTGTGACAACCCTGTTATGTTTGAAAACACAGAATGACTGAGCCAAAAGGAATGTGAATGAGAGAAGACACACGAAACACCATAAAACTGTGCCATTGTCTTAGATTCACTCGAAAACAAAGCCAGAACTTATCGTCTAAGGAAATCCGAGAACAGAACTACCATTAGTTCTGTCACCTGCATTCCCCCCAAACTCCCTCAGATTTATCTTCCTGATGCAGGAGTATTGCGGCTATCTCGAGAGAACAAAAGCGAATTACAGTGTTCGCAGGTTATGAAATTTTCAGTGACAAAGATGTAGCCTACTGCTTGCAAATCTTTTCAAAGAAAGCTGTATGTTATTTAATAGTCAAGGAAATAATGTCAGGGTAAAAATCACACAGTCAAGGGAAAATCCAAAATATTAAACTCAGATTAATAAGAGTACTCTAATATGTCAATACAGAAATATATTTGAGAATCTATTTTATTTTTCACTACTTACATTGTTTCATTATTTTCCCCACTTGGACAGAAAACTCAGTACCCTTCCCGTAATACACATCATGTTTTATCTCAGGGTACCTCACCGAGGCCAGGATTATTGTCTCCAGTTCAGTGATGAAAAACAGTGAGGTCCAGAGGCAGAGCAACATTGGGCTAGAGCCCCACAGTTGCGCAGGTGGAATGCAGTGTGTCACCCACACAACTGATTAACTCCTCTCACCTGCTGAGGCAAAGTCAAACTCTGCTGCGGCAGAGTCAAATCCGAGTAGCCAAATTTTTAGATCCGATTTTAACAATCAGACCAGGATGTCTCCATAAAGACTGGCCTGCTGGATCAAGTATGTGTCACTCACTAATTCCAGCCTATCCTTCTCATCCATGTGAGGCTCTTTCTTTCCTCCTTCCTTTTTCTTTTTTTGCCCGATTTGTCCAAAGAACAAGCTGGTGCACATTCTTATAAACCTTTAATTAACAAGCTGAAAAGACATTTTTCTGGCAATGCCTGACCTTTAAGCACTTTGTATGAATTTATCGATACCAGCAGAAACAATAATTTAAAAGGTTATTTTATGAGCGCCGAATAGTTTATGGCAGCACTTTTGTCAAGATAAATGAGTTTCTTATTACTACATTTACAGCTCTAAGCATTTTAATAAAAAAGGTCCATAAAAGTCAAAGATAACTTCAAACCTCTCCTCCCTTTAAGTCTACTTGGGCTTTTCTAGTGTCTCTCACAATGTGTATGGAAGTATGGCAGGGAGGGAGCAGGGGAATTCAAGGGATGAAGGCTGGAGATGCTTAGAGGATGAAAGGCTGCTGTGGCAGAAACAGGGTCCAGGTTTAGTGCCCATGGCCAGATTAAGGGCCATACAATTGGCTTCCTATTGCCTATTGTCTTATAACTTTTTAGTCAATACCTGAGTTTTTAAACTCATTACTTAGACACATTTGTGAGTTTAGTAAACTCCTGAATTTCAGCCCTGAAGGAACAGAATAAAACCTCTGCTTAGGGAAGATCTTTACATTTTAAATGACTGCTAAAATCACTGCAATCCAACACTGAGAAAAATCAGGCACAATGAGTGGCAAAAGGTTAAATAGCCATACAGTTTCCAACACTTACCTTCCACTACAGCGTGTTACCAAACAAATGCTTAACTCAGGAACATATGGGCTTATTCGCCTTAGAACATTCAATTATTTGAACTCAACTGACATAGCATTCTTATTTTGTTTGCAAACTATTTTATACTGACATCAATACTGCAGCAGAAATGTTGTGTTTGTGCAATGTATTATATATACAACTGCTAATCTCTCCTTTTTTTTTTAAGTACATATGCAGCTCTCTAAGATCTAGGTCTTCTTGTTGCAAATAAGACACCTCGGCTATTAAAAAAATGTTTTTGTCTGTTATGTGTTCAATATTGGCAACAACAGTTTTACAGAATGGATTTTTAATGTGGTAGTGACAGGGGAACAGATTGCTATGGCAACAGCAAAGATGAAAATTCTTAACCTGAATGGATCGTCACTGAAGTAATTGCAAGGTTTTTTTTTTTACCCATTCTACATCCATTTTACAACTTGAATGCTGCATTCAACCTTGAGCTTGCTTTATATAAATGCCGAGCACTAAATGCAACCTCCAAATTCATTTGACTTAAAACTTGCTGCACCTTGCTTCCATAATCCGAGGTGGTTACTGTGCTCTAGCTTCCATAAACACGAGTGCTATTATTTTTCCATACATTCCATCTGTAAAAAAAAACGTGCACTTAAACATAACTTGAGGCTCCTGCAACACATATATACATACACATTTTTTTCTTGCCTTTTAAGTGTTATTGCTGTAAAAATTCATGGAAATCATTCTTAATTTTGTAAAGAATGATGAAATTGCTGTACATGGCATTTCCAAAAATTTGGGGAAATGGTCTGTCTGATACCAGTTTCATGCTGAAGCTGCATACAGAGGCCCCACTTCAGACATTTTGTGCAAATAATAGCTAAATTGGGATTTCACAGAAATTCAAAGATTTCTGTCGCAGCCCTTAGAAGTGAGGGCTCCTCTTCACTCCCTTCCTCTCCGGGCAGGATTCTTTAACCCTGTCCTTATACATGTGCTGGTTGTTACGAGGAGGCAGGCATCCGCTCAGAGGCAGAACAAGTCCCCTTGTTTGCTTTCTTATGCATCAGTATCTTTTGAAACAACCATTTCTGTGGGGACTAAAATTACCCTTTCAAGCAATTGCCATTAGAGCCAATTAGCAAAGACTCAAACTAAGCCAGATGCTGCTGCGGCTGCTCCCCCTGCCTCTCAGCAAGGCCAGTAAGCAGGTAGGAATAGGCAGCAGGAGGCCCCATACCACCTTGAATTGTTCTGACTACTCTGAAAGTCACAGCGTGACCAAATTCTAAGCTGTTGCTGATGCTGTAATATTCATTTCTTTCAGCCGCACGGGAGCATACAGTGATAGCAGAGCTCATGAGGATATGAGAGCAGTAAATGCAGAGATAAAGCAAAGAATTTGCCTGCGCTTTTACTGTGACTCTTACACCTTTCAAACCACCACCTTCACTTCTTGCTACTTATTCCCATCTGAATGAGTCGAAAAATAGAAATGCAGTTTGAACACCTCTTGGACAAGCCTGCTAATGCAGGAAAAACACACTGAATAAAGTTCATGAGTTTCCTTGAAATCCCATCTGTCACTTACACAAGCAGACAGATGCTATGGCAAACATCTAGCCTGAAGTTCAGGTTGCATCACACTATTTATTGGTTAGCATATTTTTTTAAGGGCACAGTTATTTTTAATCAAAAGAAACAGTCAGGATCTTGAGTCAGTCATTAGATCCCATAATAACTTCCCCACTCTCGGAAGGAAGGAAGGAAGGAAGGAAGGAAGGAAGGAAGGAAGGAAGGAAGGGAACTACATTAGCCTGAATGTACCTACTGGTGATTCAGTACTTTATTCAGAAATGAGATTCAATTAATTAAGTTTATTAACCTTCTGCACAAGTGAGTTTCAGCCACACACTGCAGCTGTGATCATACCTACAGCCTCCTGCTCAGCCAACTCCTGAAAGATTTTCTGTTTAGCTCCTGAACCGTTCCAGCTTGTTGTTGTTTTTAATGACTAATGGCTTCAAATGACTGATTCTCCGTTCACAGGCTGCAAAAAATATTTCTGAGGAAAGAAAAAATGCAGGCCCCAAGCAGCAGAGGGCTCGGAGCTGCTTTGGCAGTGCTTTGCTCCAAGCTTTCCTTATACATTCCTCATTCCTGCTGACCAGCTGGAGAACATGAGCACAGAGACAGCCCGAGAGGATCTAACTGTTCGCTGCCATGTAGGCCCTGTTGTCAGACACTGAGCTGAGCTAATTCATCTGGCTACGCAGGGAAAAAGGGAAGTTTTCTGATGTTTAACTACCTTAGGAAAGCCCTCAGCAAGTAGCAGAGGAAGGGCACATGAAACAGTGACGTTTCATAGCTGGGGGCAAGGGAAGGGGAAGGCAAACACAGGATGATGATTGCAAGCTTCTTGGAGGCCACAAGCTATTAGCTCAAACCAGCCCTAATAGCGGGATGTCGTTTCCCTGCCTTGCTGTAAAACCAGTGGGAAGGACCGCAAAGGCTTTGCCTGAATGCCATGCAAAGTGCCTAAACGTGACTGAGGTTACAATGCTACTGTTAATATCATTACAGAGAGAAAAAGGAAACAAGAACTGTCCTGAGCAGTGTTAATTTGCATGTGCACGGCGGTCCATGAGCTTGTTTTATTTGCTTTTAGGCGGCCTCCCCAACACTGTTGAGCCGCCTGCCCATCACCAAAACCCGCTGCAAAATAGTGCTTTAGCTCAGCCTGGTGGAATTGCCATTGCGACTGGATTCCTGCCTTTGGCATGTGCAGTTCAGGGACTGAAGCTGTGCAGAGGGACCATGGCTATTGTTAGCTATGGGGCTACGTCTAGCTAAAGAGAAATGTGGCAAATACTGAAGCAGCCGAGTTCATTTTGGAGGATGATGGACTCCTGCAAATGCAGTGGATTCTTTGAAGAATTACTCAAATAGAAGGGCTGATCTTTTATGTTGATTTGTACAGAAAATAACATGATATGGTAAATTCATATATAGTATGTATATAAACATATAGGTATATACATGCCATATGGATGTGAATACACACACACATAATAATACACTACACATATTTTCCAGAGTTGTAAACATACTGAGATGAGCCAGTATTTCCCCAAACTGACAGAACCAGAAAATCTTACACACCATAAGAAAGTCTTCTGTGCTTCGTAAGGCCCTACATTTATGTTATCACCAGCAGATCCAACCTTACAAAAACTAAAATCAGCATAGGCTCCTCTGTCTCATAGCCCAGAAATCTGGAGTTTCTGGAGGGACAAAATTAAAATAAAATCAGCATTAAAAAAAAAAAAAAGCACAGCTGTCCTTGTATTTATCTAGCTCATGTGACTTTTTCTGGGTCCCAACTAAGAGGTTTGGTCCTGCTAGTCCTAGATAAACCTGCACACTGGAACATCTTCCAAGATCCTGGTAGGCCGAGTTTCAGAGAAAGACACAGTGTAGCTATGTCCAACCTGGCTCCAGCTAAACAGTTTAAAATTATATCCTCAAAGGTTCTGCTTAGCCATTGTCCAGTCTTAAAGACAATTAACTCCTTATTTATGCACCAGATTAAACCAATAACATTTTGCAGGTACCTGTCTTCATTCGACAGTCATTCCCAAGAGTCAAAAGAAGAAAGCTTTTTTAAAATAGTTTTTTTAATTGGACAATCATATCTTACACCTGCAATGACTGTCAGGGAGATGTAGAGACAACTTTACTACCTGAAATTTCTTTTAATTTTTTGAATGAAATATAATAATGAAATATAATGGGTGAGGTATAATAATCATTACTGACATATTAAGCTTATTTTGTTGATGTTCATAAAATGTTAGAGACGTGCTAGTGATGTATTCCTTTAGGTAACAGTGAAACTTTGTGAGTAGTTTTGCTATACTTGACAGTCGCTATACTTGACTGCAGTGGAGATGCTCCAAATTCACATATTTCAAAATGCGCACAGAATTTGTTCACTTGTACTTAGTTACTAGGAAGACTTACGAACTGAAACTTATTAGAGGAAATAATGAGAAAATACTGTAAATCAAGGCCTGGGAGGATTCTGGTTCTGGGTAACAACTTCTAAACTCAGGGGATGTTTTTTGGACCCTGGCCAGAGAAAGCAGAATTGGGAGCTTGTGTTCCTCAAGCCTTGAGAACATCATAGTATTTAGGCCAGCATTAACTTCACATTAACAACACAGACACTCCATAAACCCAAAGTTTTTGTATTTGCTTGTACTTACTAGGGTGCTTGGGCTTTTCTTTTCAAGCAGTACTGATAAATGCAGTGTTATTGCCAATATAACAAGAAACACTAAAAAAATGTGATGGAAAATCATAGAACATAGATTATTCAAACTTCTCAAGTGGCAGTATGTTTTGAAAAGCCAAAGAGGGGGGAAAATGAACACAACACAGTTTCACTTTTAACTACGCACTGTGAGACCAGAGAATAGGGTGGTGATAGAATCATAGAATCATAGAATGCCTAAGGTTGGAAGGGACCTCTAGAGGTCATCTAGTCCAACCCCCCTGCACACGCAGGGCCACCTACAGCACGCACGCGGCACAGGACTGCATCCAAGCGNTACAGCACGCGGCACAGGACTGCATCCAAGTGGGTCTTGAAGATCTCCAGAGAAGGAGACTCCACAACCTCTCTGGGCAGCCTGTTCCAGTGCTCTGTCACCCTCACCGTCAAGAAGTTCTTCCTTAAGTTCCCGTGGAACTTTTTATGCTTCAGTTTGTGGCCATTTCCTCTGGTTCTGTCAGTGACCACCACTGAAAAGAGGCCAGCCCCATCCTCCGCACTCCTTCCCTTAAGTCCCTTAAGGTATTTATATACGCTGATCAGGTTCCCTCTCAGCCTCCTCTTCTCCAGGCTGAACAGGCCCAGCTCCCTCAGCCTCTCCTCATAGGGCAGATGTTCCAGGCCCCTGATCATCCTAGTCGCCCTGCGCTGGACTCTCTCCAGCAGCTCCACATCCCTCTTGTACTATGGGGCCCAGAACTGGACACAGTACTCCAGATGTGGCCTCACCAGGGCTGAGTAGAGGGGCAGGATCCCCTCCCTCGACCTGCTGGGGACGCTTCTCTTAATGCACCCCAGGATGCCATTGGCCTTCTTGACCACGAGGGCACACTGCTGCCTCATAGTCAACTTGTCGTCCACCATGACGCCCAGGTCCTTCTCTGCAGAGCTGCTCTCCAGCAGGTCTGTTTTTAGAGTTTTTAGAGCAACTGCAGTCACCCACCACAAACAGTTTCTAAAATCAAACTCTGCAGTCTCCCTGCCAAATTTCCACAAGACTCTCATTCCTATCATGCTAAAGTGGCTGCCTTTCTGAATGCTAAGGTATTGACTCTTGAAAGAGACATGTGTGTTACATTAAATTAAATAAGGCTGACTTAAGGCTGACTCATATTTTTATTTTACATACCTAAACTGTATTTTACATGCAGCTAGGACTTTTAAATCACCATTAACACTTCAGCAAACTATGGGACATACAATGTTACTTAAATCTTATCAAAACTGTCAGGCACTTTCTAGTATCACCTATTCAATTGCTGCTAGTTCAGTGATCTTGTGTGTAAAAATGATCTTATCTCCAGTCTCGCTGTTTGAATCAGTGAGGGATGCAACAACCAAATTGTTTATAATATCACAATCCATCAATGTATGTGCAAATTTGATGACACAGTCACTGAGCTTACTTAATAAAATCAAACACAGGAAAGAGACTACAGAGAAGTCTGGAATAAGAATCTCACAGAGTGGGGGGAAAAGGAATGCTGTCCCCGTTAACCAAACATCTAGTGTAAAACCAGTGGGGATGTGTTCTTGCTTTCACTGGCCACCTCTCCAAGGGCAAGTTTTGGCCAAAGAGCAAAAAAGACTTTCTGCCTCTGCAACAAGATCCCTGGACCAAAAGTAACACAGCAAATGCTTAGCTTTAAACAACTAACGGGTCCCATGTACCCATGTAATGGGTCCCAGGCAGATTATTTACATAATAAAAGATGAGATCATTACCCCTCTTCCTTGATTCTTTTTTTTGTGCTCATTTGTTTTTGGAGTGATCTTCATCTCTTTTGAAAGTGTTTAAAGATAATCTTAATGATAATCTAACACTAAGTCATAAGCAACTGCATGTAAGAAACTCCACAAAATTGTTTTCACTAATCACTGATTCTGTTTTCCTTAAAAATGTACTTTGAATCAGAATAATCAAAAAGATTAAGACCCCAGCATAGAAAAAATACAAACTCGGTTATAAGTACATGATTAATCCTACTGAAGACACAGTAATTACATATATGTTAAGATCAGGGTTATGCTCAAATGAAGGACAAATATCAATCTGTTCCCTTAAAATATGATGTTGAAGCCTGATTGCAAGATCAAGAAAAAGAATTTTGGCTTTCTTACCTTGCTTGGTACGTGGCCTGTTTTGAAAAGGGCCTATGTTTCAGTTTTCATAATGATAAAAAGCCGAGTCCAACGCTAGCCTTTCTACCTACAGGTCAAAAACGTGACTCAAGTCTACAGGGCAATTTCTGCACGAGAATATCTGCACTGAAGCAAGCTCAAGACCAAGAATGATTTAAAACAGTCAAATAAAAAACAGACCATGATAAATAAAAGTTAGTAACTAGTATTTTCCCACACGTACACACATACGTACAATTGAGAACCACACGATGTAGCCGTTAACAGCCATCCGCCAACATTCTGTCCTTGTCACTGATGGGAATTGAAATACATCCTCTTGCCATTCAGTTTGCCTCTAAATTTAGACATGAGCAAATTTAGTTAATTTTGGATCAGATCACTCTCTGACTCACATTATCCTGCAAGGCAGAAATCCTTCACACCTCATACACAAAAAAGGCCCTTGAATGTAATACATAATCCCTTCCCGTTAAGAGATACTGCATGCAGTCAAAGCAATAAACAGAAAAAATATATATATTATTAAGCAACAGGAAGTCCATACAAGCAATTCTGACATAGACATGAGAAAAGTGCTCCTGTGTTTCAGTATGCACTCAGGGAGCTAGGGCTTTAGTTAATATAAACCCAGCTAACTATATGACTTTTAGCACAACTTCACAGATTCCTAACTTTTGAGGCTCTGATCTTTCATACAGGAATATCTCCATAGGCAGGTTTTTTTTTTTCTCTCACTCATCTGCACAAATACTTTTAATTGCTGACTGTGTAGCAATTTAACTTGAATCTTTATAAAATGGCTGTGATTTGAAGAAAAGATAACAACTGAACCCTAACATCAATAAGTGCTAATAAATATTAATAAAACATAAGCACCACTTTTACTGCAATGTGAAAACAGTTTATTATCCACAGATGAAATCAAATTGTTGCCTTTATTACTGTCAGGAATGACTTCTAAGATATTTCTATTTACTACTTCAGTATTCATCAGCACTCTCTATTTACAACATCTTCTCTCTCTCCCTTTCTTTTTCTCCTCATCTCTCTCTCCCAGTTATACATAAGATAATTTAAGAGCAGTATTTTCTGGAACAGATTTTGAATTAATTTAAATATAGACTCAAATACACATTAGGAGATTAGTACCACACCTACTGCCAAATCTTGATGCAGTTCTAACACCAGCAGGAAATCTAACTATGCTTGTTTTGGTAATGTGAAAGTTGAAAGATGCTGAATAGGAGGGTGCAGCCCAGTATCAACCATTCAAATTCCTAAAAATCATTCAACTGCCCCATAAACTACATGGATAACGAGAAAAAAAGACCTTTTGATGATAAGTAAAGCGAAGACGTTTGGCTATATTCCAAAGCCTTTCATTTCCTAAAGTGGTGCTTTTTATTAAAGTAACAGTGCATGCAGAATAAGTGGGTGTTTTTATGTATCCTGTAATTTAGAAAACCTAAGAGCTGCTTTCCTCACCCCCTCAAGCTGATCATCTCTCCCAATTACAAACCGCGCTTGCAGTCCAAATCACACAGTCCTCAAATTCCCCACCCGTCCCCTTCCATTCTTGCTCACCCCTTTTACACAGGGGCACCTGGGGAAGTGCAAGTCACATGAGCGCTCGTCCAGCAATTTGTGCGAGGCACAGACAGCCTCTAATTACAGCAAAATTGCTCCTGGTTGGGTTTTTTTGTTTGTTTGGTTGGTTGGGGTTTTTTTACCATTTTCAGGGCCTTCTTTGGCTTGCTGAAGGGAAGCAAAGCAAGCGCGAGCTACTCTGATCATCATCCAAGCAATATTGTGTTATAAACCCGTCATATTACAATAAGGGGCTCTGAATTTCAGGTGTTTACATGGAAGGCATATACATATGTATAAAAATACCACAGACACTTCCAAAAGAGGACTGTCTCTGTATTAGTGTATTTTAAGACCTACTAGCAAGTTGACACAGCTCCCTAGAGGTGTGAAACTATTTCCCCTCTTTTTGGGCTGATTCTTTATACACAAGTCAGGCAATTTCTTCTAAACTGTCTAGATGATAGGAACAGGCTGGAGGCTCATCCAGAGTCTTACAGTAGCAGGAATCACCGACAAAACAAAAGTAATTGTAGTTATCATCTCCATTTTCTGTAGAAACACAGTCAGCAAGGTTGCAAAGCACCAGACAGCAGCGCAAGCCCACACCGGCTTGCCCTTTCCTGCTGCATAACTCTCCGCCTTCACTAGAAACCCTTTGCCTGGGGGGCCCAACCCCACGTTCGGCCTCATCAGGTTTTATTCAGTTGTTGAGAGTCACTGGTACCTGTGAGGAGTATCAATACGTGTTATCAGCCAGTTTGATCCTAATGCTGGCCAAGTGGAAATGCAGACTGAGAAAAGCAGGAATCCATTAAATTTCAGATATATTGACCATGTACATGTGTCAGGGATATTCGAAAGGGAAGCCATTTGTAATCAGGAAATGTAAGTGCTTATTCTGAATCTGACATTTAAATATCCCATCAACAGCAACCAGCATTGCAAAACGGTTTAATTAACCTGAAAGGATGTAATTTTATGCTATTTAGCAAGAAATACAAAATTTAAAGTGCTTTTACGCAGGATATATCAGTGTAGTAAGGCCAAATTCAGCTCTTAGCTACCCATATTTAAATGTGGAGTAAATTCATATGCCTCACTTAATATATCTGCAACTAAGAGAGTGTAAATGCAAGAAGAATCTGACACATGTACTCTATAATCCATTTCCTAAAATTACTACGCTCTTTGCAGCACTCTAATGGTAGAGTTAAAAGTTAGTAAAACCACAATGACAGGATGGGGGGTTTGGGGAGGATTCAAATCTTTGGGTTTCTCTCTCCCCGGTCCTTTTTTGAGTTTCTCTGAGACATCTCTCCACAGCCGCATTTACAAATACACCCTAAGACTACTTGCCTTTAAGCTATCAAAGGTTGATCCAAGAGATTCTGCACTTCTCTGTTCTGTGATACTGCACAGGGCGCAATGGCACTACAACCTCACTCTTGCACTTGCCTGCTCAGAACCTTCCCACCACAGGCTTTTTGTGTAGTTCTCTCTCATATTGCTGTTTAAAATAGAATGCTCTTAGCACACCACATTCTCTACCTAAACTCATTTTTTCCCTGTTCCTCTTATTCCCAAGGAGGCTGCCTGCCGTGCGAACACGTCTGAGAGTGTGGAGGCCAACATAGTGATCCTGCTCAGTGCAACTCCTGAGAGTTTCTGACGAAGGAGAATAAATGGACCCTTTATCTCGCAGTTTTCCAATGGTAAACTGTGGAATAATAGTCCTAATAATTCTATACTGTGAGGATAAATTAACTATTGCCTGTACTCGGACACTACAGCAGCATGGATCATAGAAGAAAGCTATATATAGCCATATAACCAATACGGAGAAATATAACTATAAATAAAACCTCCAAGTACTACTGTACTGCAATACTAATAATAAATAAAAGGCAAGAAGACTTAGTCATACATGCAGGTGGATTTCCAATTACGGAGGAAGCACTTTTACAGAGAGCAGAATAGAGTACATCAAGTGGGATGGAAAAGAGAAAGGCAATAAATCATTCTGCAAATAAACTATTTTGAAAAAATGGCCATAACAGGCAGAGATATGCTCTTAAACTTTTGGAATGCATTTTTTTTCTGGTAAAGCAGATAGGTAAGAAGTATATATGAGCATCCACCTACATGTATAAAAGCCACTTTTTTCCTGGAAAAAAATACCCATGTGGCCTGCTCATGTTAAAGAAGGATTCAAGCAGTTCCTTGAGCTGTGGAGTTAATGAAGCATTAGTGGAGAAGAGTTTACTATCTTGCTAAGAATTTAGAGCACTATTAAATCCTCATGCTATATTTTACTTTCAAATAACCCCCCTGCACAGACGAAGGCCCAAGATGTAACAGCACATGTGCATGGGGCAGCTTGCCCAACTTTTCTCCAGCTGACGCAGGGCTATTGATATATGCATGGGAAGAAAGGAAAGGAGAGGTGCAGCAAGCAGATTTTAACTAGCCGTGCAAGCACAGTAGCGCAGCAAAGGCTACCTCAAGCGCCAGCTCCCAGGGCACGAAGCACTTCTGCAAAGCCCCTCTGTGCATGCTGCTGCAGGGCTGCAGTGTGCCAGTCTGCTATCTCAGGGCTTCATGGCCCAATGTAGGCAGGCCCTCTCAGCGCTTTCTGCCTCTCATCACAGTTCCTGGAAAGTAGTCGAGTTGTCTGACAGCTGCACTCTCTGCTCCTCATTTGTTCTCCCATAGCTGGGTGCTCCAACTGCCTTTCAAGCGGCCAAAGGGCCTTCTGCTTTTCCCATACAAGGCTCCAGGATGCCTGCTGGCCCTCAGTTTTGCCGCTCCAAAGAGAACGAGGAGGTGGCAGAGGGCATTTTCTTTGATTGGTGCAGTGTTCCAGGACAGCAGATGGGACTCTGTCCTTCAGCAAAGCAACCTCAGATCCTGATTGCAGTTAGGAAACAGTGGCTAGAATAGGAAATACCAAATGCCACACACAATTCCAATCAAAATACAGCTTAAGAGGTTTATATTAAAAGCTCTTTATAGTAGGAGCACAAGTATGCCGGTATCCTGCACCGGTCCAATAGCCACAGGGTATTCTGTGTGCAGAACAACAGTTACTCTTTAAAGGCAAAGCACCCCTAGTGTACACACAGAACATGCCAGCAAAATTCAGTCAAAGTCAGCAAAATTCTGCTTTTGCCAAAATATCTTGCTCCAGCCCATCCGAATGAAGCTCTAGCTTCAGAAAGAACTGCTGGCCTGATAGCACTGCCCTATTTCCTCAATGTAGCTCCGTGAGTCATATCTTCATCCACTGAAACGATACTAAAAGTCTGCCAAGGAGGTCCTTACCATAGACATACTACTAGTTTCTGTAATAAACAATTTCTGGTGCTTTCAGGTTCCAGTGATCACTAGCATCGCAGAGTTTCTTCCTTCTAGTAAGAGGTGTGATACCTATCTGATCAATCTGCCAGGTTGTTAGGCATGTACTTATTTAGATACTCTTCTCAGTGCAGATATTGCTTCCATTATGCTCAACAATGTTTCAAAAATACTTTAAAAATCTGCTGTGTAAACAATAGCCTGAAACCGAAGGGCTGACCCAGAGCTGCCCAGATGAAACTTCTATCACCAACTCACATTTAATCCTATCTATATTTAAAAGTTGTGTGTTTAGATGATAGTACCTAATACCCTATTTTTTTCCTGCTGAATTTCATTTAGCATATCTTCTTCCTGATAAACACCCCTTGAGATGATCGTATGCACAGGCTGTTCCCCTTAAATGCCTTTGAGCAGAAAGCACTGCTCAGAAACTCCTAATACTGCATTTCATACCCTTGCCCCTTCCCTCGCCTCACAGATGCAGAGGAGAGGGCTACACTACACCAGTAATCTCATTTGCTCCTATCAGCTCACCACCTTAACCCAGTTTGCAGGAGGTTGTCATCATCTGCCAACTCGCCAACTTCATGCATTCCAGTAGGAAAAAAAAAACTAGTTTTCGGAGCCATAACAGTGCCACAAAAAAAAGAGAAAGCAAATGCTTATTAATAAGTGGCAGCAATGAAATTTCTCACTGATGTTACAGCGCTGCTGGCTAAGGCGCTGCTGGTATTGATCTGTAATCACCACACTGGGAGCAGCCAAGAATACTGAGCATGAAGTAGGAATGGATTTTTTCTTTCGTTGGAGCAGAAAAAGAAATCTTGCAAAACAAATTTAATTTGGGTAGAGGAATGATAATTAACTTACAAGCCAACACTGAGCTTCCTGGCAGCACAGGCCAAAGGCCAGCTTGCTTTCTTATACATTTACAATTCAATCCTTCTAATTGTTTGCACCCAGTGCTTGCTGACTCGCTTTCAAAGCGCTCAGTTCTCCCTTTCAGACACTTGCTGTTGCACAGATTTTCTTGCCTGAATTAGTAACTGTGAAGCATCGCAGGGCTGGAGACATGGAAGATGGAAACGGGACCCGTTTGGCCTTTTGAGGAGATACATTGGAAGCACTGAGGCTCATTCGCCAGCCCTATAGCCTGCCAGACATCCCTTACCGAGCCACAAATTTGCAGCCAACGACACAATTCAGGCTAAAACCTCAAATGTGGTTTCAAGCTTCTTTCATTACTGCTTAGAGTCTTTTCTTCCTATGGCTTCTGCCAGTGATAGTGAAAGATAGTCCTTCACAAAATGACAGACCACTGAAAAATTGAAACTTCTATCATTTATATGATTATCATTTATATGTTTATCATTTATATGTTTACTTTCCGAGAAATATCTGCTGGAACATCTTCAGGCATCTTTTCAATATAGCACAAAAACCACCTTCAATAAAGAAAATTACCCGGCGTGAAATTCCAAATCAAATGCCCTGCAACGTTACTGTATTGTTAATAGCTAAAGGCAGTGTCATTTCTCCAGAAAAAGTGACAGAGTGGTTTAGCTCCTGAGGTGGCTGCATGAACTTTCCTGTTTGCAGACTGATTTTAAGGGTGACGACATTCCCGCTCTAGAGTTGAAGAGGAGGCTTCAAGGGTATGAGAGAGCCCCATATATGTCAACATAACCTGGATTTTGGGGTGACAGTTGCCAGCTCCTTTGCCTATTGCCCTAATACACATTTTGTTCTCCCATCCTTAGTGTTGGCAATTAAATCCCTGAGGAGCCTGTGAAGGAGAACTGGAGTAGCAAAAATACATTCCATGGCCTCTACATGCAGAAAGGAGGAAAGAGTGCCACTTTTCAAGCCACAACACTTTACATCGTCTGGCCCTAAGTTTCAGGAAAAGCGTCTGTGGCCCTCTTGAGAGAACTTTAGGATTCCTTAGGATCATTTCCCTGCCGCTACATGCTCCAGTCAAGGTAAAACCATCCCTTTGGCTGCTGCTGGCTGCACAAAATGGCATGCCCAGGACAGAGCTGCCCTAGCCCTCCTTCCTTTCGCTAATTCAGTCATTCCGTTTCACATTCATATGAGTACGAACACAAGCATTGAAAAAGAAGTTTAAAAAAGCATTGTAAAACAAGGCAAACCAAGCCCTCCTCGGGCAGGAGGGGGGAAACGCGAGCCGGGGGCCCACCCCCGGCCCCACCGCGAGGGGGTCCCCGGCCCGAGGAGCAGCCCCAGCCCCTCCGCAGCCGCGACCCCCGCCGGGCGCCGGGCGCTCCTTCCCCTTCCCCTTCCCCGGCGCCGTCCCCGCCCCGTCCCGCCCCGTCCCGCCCCGCTGCC
>VWPW01023288.1:142599-215698 GCA_013389825.1 Crypturellus undulatus
GACCCACCGCCCGCCCGGGGAGCGCGCGCGGCGGCGCCGGCGGCCCCTAACGGCCGCCAACGGCCCTAACGGCCGCGCGGCGGCTGGCGCGGCTAAACCGCCGCCAACAGCCGCCGCTGAAGGGCAGCGGCGTCGCTTATTGCTGCTGCTACCGTTTCTGTCTTGAAGGACGGGCGGGAAGGAGGCGGCTTCCTTGCGCTCTGAGCACTTCGTGTAGGGTTTGTGGGTCTCGGGGGTCTTTCTCCTGCTATTGCTTTTTTTTTTTTTTTTTTTTTCCTTCGGTACATGTTTGTGGCGAGAGCTAAGGATCCTGGTTTAGGTCTAGGTATTCCAGCAGCTCTAATTAATAATAATAAAAGATTTTTTTTTTAGACATAATGTTATTTTTCAACTTTGCCTTCCTTTGGAATGATCCCTTGCTAGCCTCATGCTCGACATTCACTTCCTTCCTATACTTTCTCAGCTCAATTTGCTTATGATTTTTTTTTTAATTTTCCCTTGATTTTCTTACATTTTTCCTCACAAAATTCCAATGTTTTTTCTTTCCAGTGGCTTCTTGAAGCAAAGTTTTCTGTCTAGCCCCCATTATTTGCGGCAGTTGTTGCTATTTTTCCTGACAGAGGCGCTTTTCTGTCCTTCGGAGTGTGACTACGTTGGTTACTGTCTATTTGCAGCATCTGTTGCAGGACTTGTAGCTGAGATGTGGACAGCCACTGTAAAGCTGCTATATGGTAAATATCCATGTCCGTGTGAAAACGCTCACTTCTGGAAAGAAAAAAACTTGTACAGACTTGTACTTAAGAAAATACCTTTTCAGAAACTGCCCTGGCTAATGCTGCTGAGGCAGGTTAGGTATATTTGGAAAAATATGACTGGTCAGTCCTCTTTTGATACTTTTAACATCTTACAAGAGTTTATCTATCTCAAAGGTACTTAATCTTGCAAAGACTTGCACCCGCATTGAGCTTTCTTGCCTGGGAATGTCCTATCAATCAGCCTCAGTGGAATTACTTCTAATGAGCCTTTGAGGAAATGTAGACACATTTAGAGATCGGCTGCGGTACTGTTGAAGTCATTCAGTGTTATGTTTGCAACTTTAGTAGTTCAAATACAGTCTGTATAAAGTCATAAACGTGCCTGGCCCTTTCCAGAATCAAGGTTAAAAACCTTCTTTCTGGGAATAACACAGCTTTGGAGTACGCAACTTATTCATCTGTCTTTTAAGAAAATACTTTAAACTCTGTTACATACTATTAAGGTTGAAAATCTTTGCCGTCAAATTTATTTGCTACAAGGACTAGAGTTATAAGCATCCATCTTATATGTTTCATATTTTAATACAAAGAAGCATTTTTATACATCATCTTTACCCTAGCAATCATAACTTTGTGTAAATTGAAATCAAGTTTCATTCCTTTTTGCTTTCATATTTTATTCTCCAATTTCTAATCAGTCATCCTAAGGAATGCAATGCTTTCCTAAGATAACCTGCTCTGTGTATCACAGATACTTTGAAGAGGAAAGGAAAACTTTGAGTATAGAAATATCTGTGAATTTAAAAGTACTGTAATGATAGTCAAGAAGCTCAGGTGTATTGTAGGGAGGTGGAAAAAGCTGCGTATGACAAAATACCATTATACTCCTGTGCGGCTATTGTGTTTTGGAGCAGTTTCCCAACTGTATTCCTTGTATGGCTTCAGCATACTACCATGTAGCTGCATGCGTGGAAGAGATACAGAGTAATACAGAACTCTCAGACTGAGATTCCAGCTCCATAGTTATACTTTTCTTTCATTTTGTCACCCGAAACAGATTAAAAGCTCACAGGGGGAAAATAAAAAATAAAAAAAATAAAAAAAAGCTATAATTGGATACAATGATATAAATCCATTCCCTAGAAATAAATGGATACAATGATATAAATCCATTCCCTAGAAGTAAATGGAGTTACTCCAGGAATGAAATCTTAGTTCTGCTGAACACAGTGGAGCTCTGTTGTTGATGTTAGTGTCACTGCGATTTCTTCTCTGAGGACCTAAAACCAGTCTCTATCCCCAATACTTATTATTTCTGTGGTCTTCATATTGCAAAAGTCCATGCTAGTCTTTGTCCTCAGAAATGCAAATATTTAGATTGCTAAATGAAAAACTTCTCACACAAACATTCAGTGTTCCTGTACTTATTTACTTTCCCTTAAAGGAAATACAGTTTTACTTTTCTTTGATCGGTTCAGTAACAACAAAAATTATCCAACCAAAGAAAACACCATGATCCCAAAAGATGCACAATACTCAGTAGCTAAATGGAAAAGTCAAGTAAATAAAGAGATTATTACTTTCCTGGCCCAGTTAATAGCCAGTATTTTTTTGATCTTGTTCTAAAGGAGGAAAGCACACTAAGAAGTACAAAAGGGGAAATTCTGCAAACACAAAACACTTGTTTTTCTCACTGTTCAACCTAATGTCCATCCATTCTGCACTGTACTCCCTACCGTACAATTATTAGTAAATTGCTCCTGTGTGTCTGTGCTGTAGGCTGGTCTTTTCCTAATAGGCTGACCAAGCTGTATGTTCACAGCGACAACAACAAGAAAAAGAAAAGTTACGGCTTGTTTCAAAGTCTGACTTGGGATAAGTTTAAATGCTTATAAAGTAAGTCAACTCTTCATCTCCTAGTTGAAAACTTCCATTTTCATCAACTGCAAATTTCAGAAACAAAGTAGGGAAGCATATATAAAAGGCTTCAAGATTATCTTCCAAAAAGGGTTGCAGAAAAAAAATGGTCTATTTGAAGACAGAAAAGCAGCGAGAATTTCCCTTTTGTGTCCCATTTAATCACTTTGTGAAAATGTACCTACCATAACTCCAAAAACAGCCCCGTTAATCAGATTATGTTTGCAGGGGAAAAGACATTATGTAGTTTTGCTTTGTAATGACTTTTATTTTATACTCCCATGAAGACTTTAATAGAGGAGTGTTGGCAAAAACACAGATTATGATATGAGAGGTTAAAAAAAAAAACCTCAACAAAACCTACATCTGCTGCATTCTAATTCTGCCAGATTAATTAAAAGAATAGTCTTGGTTTTTTGAAGAGGGGGAAAATCTGCATTTTGCAGAATCAGGCAGCCTACCGTGTCCTCTGACACTTTTGGAACGGCGCATAACAAGACCCCGAGCGCACTCTGGACACTGCCGATGAAAACACGTCCTGATCGAATGGAAAAGCGAAACAAAAAGAGGGGGGAAACAGCGGCTCATGGTGCTGGAGAGCGGGTAGCAGCGGCCCTCCCAGCACTGCCGTTCTGAAGCAGTGCCTTTCCTGCAGCAAGGCGACTTCCATCTTCCCTGCAGGCCAACACAGGCAACGCGGAGCTGGGAATGTGCATGCCAGTCACACACTGCAAATGCACCACAGCGCTGCAAAGCTGCTGCTCACTTGTGATTTCCCGTCCTATACGTGGCGCAGCCTCCAAGCGGAGCTAATATAATTTTTTCCACGCGTGCCAAAATAACTATGGCCTTTCTCGTTACTTCTAGGTGTAGCCCCCTCCTTACAGCCCTCCTTCCCATGGAGGTCTGCCCTGTACAGATTTGTGGTTTAGGCAAGGGGCGTGCAGCAGTCCCCGCCTCGCTCTCAGCAGTTACTCAAATGCTCGCATGTTTGTAGTTCAACACCTACACGCTGCAGATGGAGACTTCTGTCCATTAATCCCTCTAGAAGGAGGCTCTCCTGACCAAGCAGTTTTGCTGTGAAAAACTGAAATTGTTTCCCCAGCGCTATCAGATCTTGGCCTCGGCACCCCCGGCTAAGTGAAAAACCCTGGGCACGATCCTGCTTTCACTTGGTGTCGGCTTTCCAACCCAAACCATGTCTTGTCGATTAATAATTCAACATTTGCCGCCTCTCTGAGGCCCCGCATGCCAAACAGCTGAACGGGCTCCTCCAGCAACGGGGGCCTTGACCTCTCTTAATTTACTCAACTGTTGCAATAAAACGCACTTGACCAGGAGCATATTTAATATTCCAAGCGTGGTGGCACATGAGTGCACTGCGGAGCTGCCCCTAGCCTCAGTACCTGGAATACTTGAGGCATCTGTGCAGTCCTAGGAACCCTGTAGTATTTATCAAGCATTTCCAAGCCACTGCTCCCATAGAAGGTGGTGGGGAGCGATCTTGCCTCAGCTGGGCAATTCTTTACGTTGCTTTATGTACCAAAGCAGAAGTCAGCGGGGCTGATGCTGGGCACGTCTATGTACACCTAGCTAGGCACCAAGAGGAATTTGGTGGAGACTTATGGAGAAGGGTTCTGGGGCCAGTGTTTCCTCAGCAGAGTCCCACTAAAATGCTTTTCCTTCATGGATAACCTCTGCACCTTGAGATACACACGTCCAAAGAGAAGAGCAGAGTATCTTCTCTTTTAAAGAAATAAAAAAGTCTTCTTTTGTCTGTCGCCTTCTCCTCTCTCTTTCTCTCTCTTTCTCTCTCTCTCTCTCCTTTTTTCTCTCTGACAATTCGCTCCCCGCCTGCCCTTAGTCGTAAGAGCGCATTCACTTTTCCCTATTAGATCTCCGTTAATTAGCCGCCGCTGCAGCAGGCTCCGTCATCTCCATTCCAAGTGAGACTCATTCCAATCAAAACTGCTGCAAACCAGGGGTTTTCTTTGACTCGAACCCGCTAGTCCGATATGGCGCCGCGTTGCCGGCCGAGCGCCTCCAGCACCCCCCTCATCAGCATGGAATATTTAATGGGCACCAGGACCCGGCCAGCACCGCAGAGGGGAATCCAGCGTGGGCGTTAATTTACTTGCAGTTGAAAAGCAGGAAAGCGGGTCAGGCCATGCGGCCTCCCGCCAGCCCCTCTCCCAAACAAACGCCCAGCACATCAGAAGAGTTTTTTGGAGCAGTGGGAGGCAACCTGAGAGAAGAGTCAGTCAATAAATCAGTCATTGCTGACAAATGCCACCTGAGATAGAAAAGGGGGAACCCTTTTCTATCCTCCTTCCCCTACACTAATTACATTGGACTAACTGCTTTTCTGTCTTTTTTTTTCTTGTTCTTTTACTGTTTTCAAACTAAAAAGATGGCTGAGCGATCAGCCCTCCAGTGGACCATGGTATGAAGGAAAACCAAGCACACGGCAGGGAGCAGCGAACTGGGCTCCGCATTAAGGTGCAGTAGCACTAGGTGCCCTGACCAGCCCTGGCCCGGGGAAGCACTTTCCTTACTGCTGCTTCTAAAAATCTCCTTGGGATGTATTTCCAAGCACTCTGACACATCAGCAGGTGTTGGATATTGCAGAAGGATGTACAATCAAGCAAAACTTTTTCCTGCTACTAAATTTACCCATGTGTTTTTCAGCTTCCCTCTCTGGAGAAGACCCAGCTGCATTTACGATGAATAGATCAATTTTTTTCACTCACACCAATTCACTTTTCATGGTCAAACCTCCATGATCTTACAAAAAAATGACCATAAAGAAATTCAGTAACAGGCAAAAATTAAAGTTGTGCAACCCCCCTGCTTGTTGTCAGGCTGTCATCAGCAAAACTCGCGGAGCGGCCGCTTTCCAGGGCAGGTGATGGAGAATTAGCGGACCTGCGCACGGAGAGAATGTTCAAAAACGGGAAATACCCTGGCAGTGATACATCGCCCCTTACAAAAGCCAATACTCACTCTCAAGTGCAATTAGGCTTTACTTTCTGAAACCATCAGACAGCTTGCTGACTTAAACAAATAAATTAATTAAAAACAGAAGGGCATTTCCAACTGCATTTCCAACTGGCCATTCGCTCACCAAAGCGCCGTATTATCTGCTCCGTGACTTGCAAGCCGCGCTTCTTAACTAATGAGGAGTAGGGGAGGGGAGGAGGGAGAGGACGCGATTTAAGGAGGAAAGTCGGGATTCGCATCACAGAACATTCTAGACATGCCGGAGCATCTGGAAGGAGGGCAGGAGGGGGAGCCAGGGCTTTCTTTTTTTTTTTTTTTTAATAACCTCACATATAATCCCTCCTCCTTCCTCTCCCGCAGCCCCGTGCCAGCGATGAGGGAAATGAGAACGAGGAGCTTGGTTCACAGCTGGCTCCCTGTTCAGGTCGCATCACATCAAGGAATCGCTGCTGGAGCGGGGGGATTTCTGCAAGGAAACACGTCTCCACGCGGATGTTTTGTCTCCGCAGCCTGTTAATTTGCCCGCTTTCCTGCCCGAGCGCTGGGTTTCTGTGTCCAGCCTCACTCTTTCCTTCTCCTTCACAAGGATGTCACTGAAGTTTCCTTCCTAGCGTGTCTCCAAACTGAGACAGGAAAGTCAGGGGCAGCTGTGCTTTCTGCAATCCAAAAAGAGATGCAACTGCACGTGATTAAAAAATAATAATAAACTGGAGTAATTTATTAAGTCCGATTTCAATGATGGTGTCTCCTGGTTCATTTTCCCACTCCCTATTTGGAAAAGCGCATCTTTGGTACAGCAGAAAGAACCATCAACGCAATAAATTAAGCCAAATCCTCTTCACATTTTCGTCTTCCCAGATAACACAGAATCCTCTCCAAATGAACAAATGTAGCTGTGAACAGATACAGACTTCCCACGGGATCAAACCATCCGTTCCTCGGTATACATATAAAGAAGAAAGAAGTTAAGTGGTTGCATTTCCCCCAAGGGAAGGTAGAGCTTTAGCGGTGAAGTATTCCCGACAGAAATTATGAATAAGTTGCAAAAAAAAAAAAAAAAAAGAAAAAGAAAAAAAGTAGAAAAGAAAGCTGCCTCCTCTCCGGACAACCTATAGCCGTTTCCCTGGGAATTTTACATGCAACTGTGCTTGCAATTTTGTCTCTAGAAAGAGATGCTGCGCATTGGAGGAAGGCAGATACCCACGGAAACTGGAAGGTGCAGGAGAGGAGTTGCTCGAGGCCAGAAGTTTTTGCTACAGTTTCAGCTAGCTAATGCACAGGAAAGGGCTGAAGTGGCAGATCTCTTAGAAATGCTCCTCCTATATCATGAGATATAAAACCATTTATTATAACATGCAATGAGAACCATGAGCAACTATGAGGGCCCTTTGTAGGTGCAAGTTGGAAGGGTGAGTTGCCCATCAGCTCCCATTTTAAGGCTCCCAACTTTCTGACACCTTAATACACAGAGGGTGACAGCCTGTCCCTTCCCAGCATCTCCAAGCATCCCTGCATCCCCCATGGAAAATCCTTTGTCCTCATGAAATCCTTCCAGAGGCAGCTGCTCTGGATGCTGCTGTGCGAGGAGAGTTCACAGGACTCACACCAAGTCACCCCTAGGCAATGAACTTTGATGTTCTCAACCTAAAACTTCAGTCATCAAGACAGCACCACCTCCTTTGCCCTGCGCCCTGCTTGGGGCTATCCAAAATGTGAATTTGTCAATACGCAGTTCGAACCGCCCTGCTTCTCTGAACTCCTGGCTGAGTGTGAAGGTGGGGTGGCTGCTGCAGACCCGCAGCAGTGAACTTTCTTTTTTGTCTTTCAAGAATCTTCAAGAAGGTTGATTAGCCAAGAGTGGACTGACAAAAGTACAGGGTGATTTTCAACACTTGGCTGAAAATCCCACGGTCAAACTTGCACAAGCAGGGGATGACACAAACTAGGAACTCTCACATGCTCAGACCCCTGTGTGAAGCACAAATATGTTAGCAGGAGGAAACAGGGCAGCCTTGTGCTTTCACTGTAACTTAGTGGAAATGCAAAAGATAGCGTAATGTTTAAAGGCAAAGCAAGGTAAACAGCAGCAGTGGTAGGAAAGAATATGGAAAAGAGACAGAGGAGCTGCTAACGAAGGAGTGTGTAGAGCCGAGGAAGAACCTAAGCCACTCCACCAGCATTATTCCAGAGGGCTGAAGAGCGAGTGACGAGCAATAAATAATGCAGATCATGCCAATGGCAGTAAATAAAATGGTAAGGAGAAAAGAGAAGGAGAAAGAAAAGCTGGGGCCCACTTCAAAACAACAAGAGGGAAGAGCACAAAGGAGGAGGCAAGGACACTCTGCACAGTAACTCTGCATTTTCCTTCACAGCCGAAGATGGTTAAATAACACACGGCTAAAATGGAAATTACCTGGAAAATTTAGAAGCTGGTCTGCAGTTGTTGCTGCACTAGTTTCTAAACTCCTGCCCGAACACAGCCGGGCGACAGAAAGGGGGTTTGTCTGTCTGATTTTTCTTGCTGCGGTGGTAGAAAGCACTCCGATTCTTCAGCACTGGGGCTGTGGTAGGCTAGAGATCTGTGCATGTACTTAGAAAGGATTCAAGAAAGACACACAGAAGAAAGGCAAGAAGAGAACCACAGAAGCTTTAGCAAACTTTTCTCAACTTTGTTACAGTAAAGGCTAAGAACAAGCAACATACTCTCGGAGTCCTTATTTCCCGCGGTGCGCTCTGAAGTGCAGAGCACGACAAACTCTACCTTGGTCAGGCACTCAGCCCTTTGCCTGCAACATTTATCATCCACCAGAGCCTTTCTTCTGATAAAAGCCACTGTGCAAAGAAGCTGAACATAAAAAAAGAAAGCTATGGTGGCCAGCAAAACCTGCCACGTGGCTTTCGGGTGCAGCAGGACACTCATCTCGTTATGTTTCCATTTGGGCTATCCATGTTTTCATGCAAGACTGGCCCACGTCTCAGCTCTCCAGAGCAGGGGGCAGAGATTAGGCCACATCTGGGGAGTCTGTGGCAGGTTATGCAGCAGCCTCCAGAGATCCAAGTTCAAGTACAGGGCAAGCTCCAAGTGGGAAAGAAATCAGAAGGTCTTGTCCTGGTTCCCATGGTCCAAAATCATACTGGGTGTGATGCCCCTTGCCTAAGGAGCTGGTATGAGAATCTCAAAGATGGGATGCAGAAGAAGAACAGGGAAGTCAGGAAGGAATAAACCAGGAGCTGCTGCTAACTAAAACTAACCTAGTCAAAGAAGGCACATACTCCATCCTTAGGCCAAGGCACCTTGGCCAAAGGAAACAAGGGAAAACACCAAGTTGCTCCCAGCAGGGATCGGCGCCGCTCTCCTTAGCTCTCCGGGTGCGCACAGGCTGTTGAGAACAGCGCAGCGCCCAGCAGACAGCTGCCTCCAACGGGACCAATAACAACAGGCAGATGCATCAGAGAGGCTGAGGACTGCTCGGCCGCAGTGAGTAAATTACCCTCTCAACCCTTAGAGGATTATAGGTCTTTGTCAAGTCATTTGGATCTAAAATTTGACCCATCTTAAAACATTTATTAGCTTGCTAGGGAATAGCTTCTGAATTCTCAGCAGCCAGGAAGGAAAACATATCTCTTGAGTATGAAAATACAATGAAAATATATTTAGTAATTATAATGACAGTTTCTATCTACAAATGTTACCCAAAAAGTTTTTGCAGTGTAAACTCCTGCTTCAGCTTAATCTACACTAACATCTCCATGTCGACAGGTCCTGACAAACACCGTCCTGAGAGTTACGCTGACATCGGAAATCAGACAGGAACCGCAAGCCCTGGAGGCATCCAAAAACCAACTCGACGGAAAGGAAAATGTATCAGCAAGTGCAAAGGGAGAGAGCAGACAGGGAAAGAAATGCAATTTTCGAGAATTTGGACATTAAGGGAAATGCATTCAGAACTAAGACTTTTTGATAACATACTTTCCAAGAATAAAAAGCTGAAACACAGCGCTGGTATTCAAAACTTGCCGAATTCAGCACTGGCTACATCTATCCACGGGAAAAGCTACCTGCAAGTGGCAAGTTTTCCAAGCTGGAAACAAAGTAAAATTTCTATATATTTTAGTACTGTTGGCAGCACTAAAATATATACTGCACAGTATTTAGTACTGCACAATTGAATTGTCTGATATTTATTATGTCAGTATTATCCATTAACATTACTGCACTTAAGGGCTTATCAGCATTTCCATTATAAAACTCACCATAGTAGAGGTTTATTAGTTGATTGCCTTATCTGGGGAGGGAGTGAGGAATGGAAAATGGCACATATGTTGAAACAGGACACATATGTTCCCAACCAAGAGATTAGATTTTAAACAAAATAATAATGCAAAGACATGTGAGTAATTTCCTAAGAGATTTTGCCTGTTAGCGTGCAGTCTGTGAATATAATAGACCTTGCAGGGCCACCCATGCATAAGCTGGAAAAAACAGGACATGGTCAGTCCAGCACAACCACATATCCTCGCCAGCCCTGTAGAGACACGTGCCCAAATCTACCCATAAAGAGCTATGTTGAAAACATTCTTGTGAGGTAGGGGGGAATAAAAAGAGTCTTTTGATCCTAACAGGGCATTATAGCACTTTGTGCAGCCCTTAGGCCCTTGCAAGAGCAGCATGTATGTCCAGAGTAGCCTCTCTGCCTGTATGAGTGGGAGCTGAGGTGCCTGCTCACTGAGCTGGATTGCAGTTGGACCAGGGAGATGAAAACGGGGCCGCAGATTTTGAGATTGATGCCTCTGCGGTTCCCTCCTTGCTCAACTTGGGAACTGCAGATTTAAAACTGGAAAAAATCCAGCTCCACGCACGGCCAGGCCACAGAGTTGGAAGAAACTCCCACTTTTGTTTATTGATTCAGTGGGGTTTATTCTTCTCTCCTGCAGTGGATTAAGACCGTAAACCTCAGGAGAACTGGGCTCTGGCGTGAGAGCAGAAAGAACTCGAGCTGAATGCATTTAAATGCATAAAAATATAGCAGTGCTAGCTGTAAAGCTGAGTCTGCTATTTGCTCTCCGGTCACTGCTACGACAACAGTTATAAAGGACACCTGCAAGCAAGGCAGACTGCCTTAATGGGAGGCCCTCCATGGCCAACTGGGACAAACATGGAGCAGAGCAGAAGAGTCCTCAGTCACCCCATGAGGCCCTGAACACTCTACTGCAAGCTGAGACCCTTCAGACCTTGGGCACATCCTACTAGAGCCTTTATATGGAAGGAGACAGGCATCTCAGGGGGCAAATCATCCTACCTGACAGTTAAAAGGGTCCTCTGGAGGCGTCTGACTCTCCCCACTGACCTTATTGGGTATATCGGCTTCTAATTTACTCACTTCTCTCAGGTGCTGGAAGTTGGGGTATTCAGGGCCAACACACCCTGCAGCGTTTGGTCATGCAAATTCATTGGGAACTGTGTCAGTATAAAACTGGGGTGTCTCAGTCTCAGGAAATTTCTGCCAAAATCACAAACGAGACTCACTTTGCCTCAATCCAGGCCTTAGGATTAGGCCTTCATCATGTCCTTCTCCAAAATAGCTGAAGTCAGCTTTTATTTTGGTTGCAGACATGTTAAAAATTAGCTTAACAGAATAACAGAAGAGTCTGTGTACTGATCTCCAGCACAGAAAGTCATCAGGTCAAAGAGTGACAGAGCCACGACTGCACAAACCCATCAGCAGCTCCAAACAACCCTGCCACCTCCGACTTGCTCCCCCTGCCCGCACAGTCACCACACGTCCACAGCGACGTGGTTGGGCCGCTGACCAGCCAGCGTGCCTGGACGGGGCACAGAACTGCCTTTGAAGCTTGGCACGCTCGCCTTCCTCATCCCCACGGCTGCCAGTTGCCCATCTCTGCTTCAAACAAAAGGCAAAATACAAATCAACCCCTAAGCCGCGTTGCTCCTGCACGTTTGGGCATGACCTGGTTTGGTCACCCACCTGCCGTGGGAAGTTCTCTCCTTGAGCAGCTACAGAGTCATGCGAGGATGACAGAGGCTCAGAAGGGTTTCAGGTAGGAGGAAGGCTGGTCCTGTCAAGGTTGCTCGAACGGAGCACTGAAACTTGGGCATGTGACTTTATCAACAAGGATTTCTTACAGCTAGGAAGGAGACAGAGCAAAATGATCTGGGCAAACTCAGTGTCCTGGCAAGGAGCACAAGAACAAAACATTATCAAGCCAGCGTTGGCCGCAGCTGCAGAAATCTGCCCTCACACCATCGTGACTAAACTATAATTAGATACCGTGTATTTTTTCTATCACACGTGATTTCTTTTTATGTGTTGGCAATGCAGGACTGAAGTTTCTTACAATTTTACATAGAAATATTTTAAAGTGACCTTTTAACCCTTTTCATACTGAAGGTAAAAAAAATCTCATGTAGCCTATTTCCTTTCAAATGATGATAAGTATTACAACAGATGCTGTAGGATTGGTGCATAAGAAAAGACAAGTAGGTTTTAGGACAACTCTTCTGCATAGTGTTATACTAAAATATCAAGAGACATGTTCAGTGAACCACAGCCACAGCAAATAATACACTTCCCGTGGGAAAAATAAGACAAACTTTCCACAACCCACTGTGGGAACAGGAATGCTTTTAAGCTCTCTCTGCCAATGTGCCTGATTTCCAGGCCAGCAGGTAAAGAGAAGAGACAAGAATGCTTTTATTTTCCTTGTCTTTTCCCTGTGCTCACTAGAAAGGTGGCAGTCCAGAGTAAACAGGGGCTGCACACGTTCCCTAGCACTCAGGTGGGATAGAAGATCCCAGACCGCATTGGACTGCTTCAGCCCAGGTCTGCAGCTGAGTCAGCTTACTTCTTTCCTGGCAAAGGCGCCCATTGCCCTTCCAGTCTCTGTGCCCAACTCAGCACTAGGACAAAAATGAACAGGTCCTACGAACCCACTAGAAAGTTGTGGGGTTTTTTTACCTTCAGACCATTGCAAACACAAGCCAAATGCTCTTGACTCATGCCAGGAGATTTTCCCAGGAGATGGTTGCCTCACATAAAATTAACCCATTATATTAACTAATGGTGTGTAAATAAAACCCATTTCGGTTACATTAAATCTATATTCAGCTATTCATAATAAAGAGCTGAGTCAGAGGGAAGATTGCCTGCGGCACTGTGTTAAACCTTCAGGAAGATGCATAGCTCTTTGATAAAATAGCTTTGCAAACAACTCTTTTATCACTGAATTTGCCTTTCAACCTACTAATGTAATAATAATAACTAGCAACAAATTAAAGGAATATAAGCACATCAACCAGGTACAGGTAACATACACAGCACGCAGACTTTGAAGATTTAACGATGTACTTAATGACCCAGGCCACAACTAAATAGATTTCCATCTGGGCAAGCACCAAGGGTAGCAGAGGTGCAGGAAAACATGCCACGCATTCCTGATTCATGGGTTTTGAGGCTACAAAGGATGAGTCAGTGCAGCTAGTCTGACATCTCGCATACATAGCGGCACCACAGCAGTTGACCAATTAGGGCTTAATAACTTACGTGCAGGTAAAGCTTGACCTTCTGCAGAATGCAGCCTGTCTTGATGTGAAATAGCCAATCCCTTATTTCCTTTGGTTATCCCTTCAAAGAGTTAAATCTTCTCCACTCTTCAAACCTTCAACCTGGTTTCTGACCAGAGTGGGTCAGGAGTTCTACCTGCAGTGGCTGTTAAGTTTGCTAGGGCTATGAGGCCTCTAATAGGGCCAGAATTTTGCTTGTTGCTTTAGGATTTCTGTATTTTAATCAGAGAAGCTGAGTGTGCTGGAGCACGTGGTATCTGTGTGGCATGCCCCATGTAATCTGGCCTTTCGGCAGGCTCTCAAGCATTCACCTTCTGGCAACCTACCTCTCTGAAATCCCCAAATTCCCCAAGCCCAGCACAGAAAAAATGCCAACATCTGTAAAGCCACAGCAGAGAAAAAAAATGGTAAAATGGGAACTTAAAAAAAAAAAAAAAAAGTAAAAGTAAAAGTAAAAGGCCAGCTTCAAAGTTGTTGGATTTTGTGCTTGGGCTTTGAAAAATCTGAAATCTGTCATTTGGAAGAGAGGGAAAGAGGCTGCTCTTTCCCCCTCCTTCTCATTAAAGGGCTCCTCAGAACTTGGGCGAGCTCCTTCTCCTCATTATGCATTCCTCCTTCTGGAAATAAATACTTGTGTGGGTTGTCACATTAGTCAGTCGATAGATGTCAAAAACAAATTACAGCCTGGCCCGGAGCCAAACACTCCGTGTGTTGTAGTGGAGTAGCTGTTCTTAAGAAGGCGGTTGGTTCTGCGCGGCAGAGGGTGGAGCTTCTTCCATGAGCAGAAGCCTTATAATGAGGGGCTTTCTAAAGAAGGAACAGAGAATCACGATCTGGTTTCATTCCTTTCCCCGCGAGGAGATGTTACACAAACTCCCCATATGGCTCATTGCAACACACAGAGAAATATTCCTTCAATGCTTCTTCCAGCTCTGTGAAGTCAAAAACAAGCTAAGCAGTCCCACAGCTCGCTCCAGCCTTTAAACAAACTGGGGGTCTCCAGGGGGATCCGAATCAAAAACTTTTTTTATCCTTTCAAGGTCCAGAGCCTCTATCTCTCTGCCACATCCTTACGTTACACAGCCCTCAAATCACTTCTGGTGTGAGTTATGATGAGCTGCCACACTCAAATTGTTTTTCAAAAAGAGATTTAGAAAAATATACCAAGTGGCGAAATCTCACTATAAACCACTAATCTTCTTGATCTGAGAAATCAGCATCCTGGATTATCATCAGACAGGGCCTGTGTGACCTAGATGAGCCACATGGAACATTCCTCCTCCACTTTTTGCTATTGTGTAGATAGGAGCCAGTGCAGATGTCCAACAAAGTCAACATTTTTGCGCAAATCCTAGTAAGAGGTTGTCTGCTTTTGTGAATCCAGAGGCAATGAGACCAAGCTCCATAGCTAGATTATCATCTGATGTGAAAATTTCAATGGAAAAATGCAGAACTTTCAGCTATACAAGGAGCTGGTAGAAGATCAGCTGTTAACATGACTGCCATGCTCGTGCTGTCTGCAAACAGCTCTGCAAGCACAAGAAAAATTTAGAGTGCTAGAGCTACAGCTTTATTGTTCTAGTGAGAGGTGAGAATGAAACCATTAGCTTTCATCGAAGGCTACCACATACCACATTGTTGGCCTTGTGTCTACCTGTAATGTCACTTGACACACTACAGTACAACAAATACGATCCATCCTTAAAAGGACTCTACCAAAAATATCAAAATAAGTTCCAAAATTTCTGGACTAGGTTACTAGTAGTGAAAATGAATGATCAGAAACAAACAAACAAACAAACAAAAAACAGAAGAAAAAAAAAAACAGAAACATCATCAATTATGTCCTCTCAAGGAAATTCAGAATGTAGCCAAAACCCAGGTGTTTAAATATCATAGCTCCAACTAATCACAAGATCAGTTTTAAAAGAGGAGATTTTTCAAAAGCAATTAGCAAGCTCTTTTTTTCCCCTCTAGTCATTTAGTCTATAAGAGCTGTGTCATCAAACTTTCTGGAATAAGCACTAGAATTCTAATTTTTGTACAAATTAAAGCCGAGAACTTACAATCACAAGATTACAACAGCTAGGGCTTTAAAAATAAAATCAAGTGTTGTGTGAGTCGCATTATCCCTGCTGCGGCTGGTAGTGCTTCGTTTATACGCTCGTAGCTGGGTCAACCTGGGCAATGAGACTAAACCTCTGCATTTTAACTAAACACCTGCATTGCTGCTGTTCCAAATTTGTCTCGCTCGTTCTTGGTTAAGTCGCTGCTTGTCTTAAAGCCTGATCTTTTCAAGCTTTTGGTTTTCACTCTTCTAGCACTTGCGTATAAAAACGGGCCAGGTCTTTGATTACTGCGACTGCTGACAGGGCACTGACATCCCTCTGCATCATCCATGACCACGTGTGCATCTGAAGGCCTGCACATGAGGGCTAAGGACACGAGGAGTGATAATACACATGAACAATTCATTTTTCTTAAAGAAACTGAAACCAATGTTGCACCAACAGAGGATCAAAATCATCTGGCCCTCTTGGTTTTAGAGCCTACACCTAGCAAGGTCTGTCAGCTTAGGACAGTCTCAGCAGGGATATTATGCACTGGATTCACACACAGACCACCTTGAATTCCAAAGTCCTGAATGCTTTTGTGACTCTGGGCCCAGGCACTTTTACACTGCTTAATGCATAGAATTAATTACTAGTGCTGTTATAAATTAATGATATCACACAATTGACAAAAAACACAGATGAATCACTCCTTTGTTAAAAGACACCCACACAGCACTGCAATGTTTGCCTTGCCAGCAATTCAGAGTAACATAGTTATGTTGGTTTTGCTTTTTTCTTTTTAACTTTTCATTGACATGTTTTAAACAAAATGTCACAAAAACATGTCTATTAGCCTTAAATTTCACAGCACCTTTTTTCTTCAGTTAAGTCCTAAAATTGGGTAACATCTTTTCAATGCATTTCAAAAATATAGTGTTGGAAGTATGTATTTATAAATAATAACAAATATGGGCACTAATTCTTTGTATGCAGAGATATTACTGCTATTTTATTCTCTATAGAATTTTGCTATTTGCAGACATTTTTGAGAGTATTTTAAGAGTGGCATGCATTTAAGAAGCATCAAAAATTCAGAAAAAAGACAAGAATGTTAAAATCTTCTCTAAATAAAAATGACCAAAACCCTAGACAACTTTTACCAAAAGGATCTTGGAACCAACAGGTAGGAAAAAATTGGTTCTGTTGCTGTCCTTTTATTTTTAAGTTATCTGAAATTAAAAAGTTAATCAATACGTTTCTTAAATTATGTGAATATACTGGCGACTTGTAGCACTCAGTGTTGTCCTTTCAAAGGGCTAGACTTGCAGAAGTGTTTTTAAGGTGTTGCACTCACCATGGACAGCTGTTGGAAATGAAGTGCTCCCATGTCTGAACATATAAGAAGATTTGGGGATCTGGACTACAGTAAAGCAACTGACATCTCTCACAGTATCATATTTAAAAATATTGTATTTAAAAAGCTATCTGGGTGCTGGTATCAACATAGCAGACTGACTGCCTTTTAGTATATCTGGTTGAACAACACTTTGGGACTGCATTTTTCCTCTTGTCCTTGCATGCATCAGAATAACAGGGGCTTTTGAACTGTAAAATCAGGGAAAGTGCCTGTGTTTTTTCTTCTGTCTAAGCACCATTCTGAGGAGAACAGTTTCAACACTGATTTGGGCCCTGTTCATAAGATCCAGGCTTTATCAGTAATGCTGACTTGCTTAGCAAACCATACATAGTACTTGGGTTTGAGTGCCATGTTTTCAGCATTTTTTTAAAAAAAACCTTGATGAGTATATTTTAAAAAATCAAACAAATTAGGCATTTTAGATCATCCAGTCTCTGCTCTGGATTTGATCTGTGGATCTGCTGCTCATGAAATGAGATTATTCTTACGGTTTCCAACTGTGGTCCTAATTCTGAAGACTTGGCAAGGAAGGCCAGGCATCAGGAAGAGCATCTCACATGACTAGATATGTCAAATGAGGACATGGAGTGGAATTGGAAAATAATAAGCTCAGCAAAACCAATCTAGAGGTGTGTGTCTATCTTTGAGGGTTTATCCATTTAATAGGAGATTTGGCTATGTGGTTATCTTTCAAAGCGCAGAGCCACAGCTTTGCTCAAGGGAGCTGTGTTTTAACAGATATTCTGGAGAACACTGATATGCCCAGGTTTCCTGCCTGTGCACATCTGAGGTGTGTTTTTTTTTTTTTTCATTTGACTGCCTCCTTTCACTGAGGTCATTTTGGCATGTTAATAAACTTAGGCATGATGAGTGTTTTCTTTTTTTTTCTCTTCTTAATTAAGCATTTAAATTTTAGGTTTCAATTCCACCCTTCCACGTTTTATTTAGTGCACAAACTTTCCTACTAGCAGGAAAACTACAGGTTACAGTTTGTGATTATCAGAAGATGCAGGTTACTTGAAGGTTACTTGAAGTTAAAAAAAATACGGTTAAGTAAAAAACAAGTTTTAAAGAAAAAGCTTAAGAAACACATTCAGAACATTTCTATTCCAAAAGTAAGTTTTGTGAGGAGGGAAAATAAGGAGTTGGAAAGCAAGAGTGTATACACAGTGTGCAATGGGAAGGCATCTGCAGTATTCCTACTTCTTGTTTTGTTCCCATTGTTCCACAATGTCTCACCTGTCTCCTCAGTACTATCTCCCTCTTCCTCTAGTGCAGCCATGAGTTCTCTATATTTCCTACCTGTTTTTTTTTAGTTTGTTTTGTTTTGGTTTTGTAAATTAGAAAAACCACTGAAGGGGAGACTCCACTGTAAGCAAGCTCATTCCTCTGTCTGCTAGCCAGATGGAGGGAAAGGAGGTTATGGACTAGGCAGGCAAGTCCAGAAAGCAAATCCTGGGGTCACCCTGGGTACTGCACCCTGTTCTCAGCTGATCATCACACCGGGTTCCTGTGAGGGTTTCTAAACACATGGCAATTTGTCTCATGACCCTTGAGCTGATGTAGCTGGTGGACACTTGTTTTCTGTTTCTCCCTGCACATTCAGTTCTGGTCAATAATATGGACACGATTCTAGCCAAACTCAGGGTAGTCAACCTTTCGTTCTTAATAATAGTATTTAGGCCTTTGGTTTTAAACACAGGAATGGGTTACTGGACTGGAAATGATAGTGTATGTGAAGCTTTTCCAAGTTCCAAAATATTTGATTTTGTGGGTGATACATAGTCGAGAAGATTCACAGAGAGCAGGATAGCTTCAAAATTATAATGCTTAAGAACACTCTTTCTTCAAATGCAAATTTGATTTTGAGTCAGTGTCAGCTAATAAGTACGGGTCTACATGGTGCTAATTATTCTGAATCACCTTTAAAGAATAAAAATCTGGCTATTTAAAAGATATGTGATGAGGAGAAAGAGTTCACTCCTTGCTAATGATGAATAAAGAAAAATCAAAAATATTTTAAGAATTAACAGAACAAGAGTTGCAATTTTCAGTCAGGTGATTTAAGACAAAACATAAAAAAAAGTCAATGAAGGATGAAGATGTTTTTAAAGATTTGGGGGTTTTTTTTGTAATTAGTTGAATTCTGTGTGAAAAATCTTTCTCTATCAGCACTCAGATGTTGAATTATCTATATTTTATTGCACAGCTTACTATGAATGGGCAAGACTAAAGAGAACAGCCAAAGAGCTATCTATCTGAGTTGAGAGTGGGAAAGCAACTGTAAGTTGGCGAAAGTTTTGGAGGGTTCCTCCATCTTCTGCAGCATCTCGCTGGGGTCACCATTTTCTCTCCCACTAAATTCCTATTCCTGATGTTTTGGCTAGAAACCTAAGCTAAAAGCCTGGTAGGCTGTCTACGCTGCCTAAGAGCAGAAATAAATGGAATATCCTTTCTGTGCAACAATGCTAGAAGATGTCAAATCTTGTCCTCATCTAAACTGAGGTGGAGCCGGGGAGGCGCAGAGGGCCTTTTGTAACTACGCAGTAGAAGGCCACATTTCCTGCACAACCTCTACCTTCAACACTCATTTTTTCCTCATTTTTTGTCCCTGGTGCGCACAAGCAACACTTGACTTTTTGATCAAATGCCAACGAGATTGCCAAGAAGCCAAGAGCCCCCTCAATTTCTGCACACGACATTTAAACAGATCAAATCAAGCTCAGGGAAGACTGAAATATTTGACATGTGCAGAACTGGGAGGTCGCAGCCAATTGCCGCACCAGTTATGTCTTACACGCTGCCACTGGAACCATCCTCCTTCTCCTGAAGGCGGAATTTCATCAATAACTGCAATTAGATGGGAAACTTCAACAGCTAGAGCTGCTTTTTCTCACCCATAGCGTGATATTGGGCTCTGCTACTTTCTCCCTGGGTGGTTAAAATGACTACGATGCAGAGCCAGTCATTACTCCATTAGAGAGCTAATAAATAGGTTTGTATTAGATTTGGACTAGTATTGAAAGGGAGTTATACACAAACCTGCAAATGTGTATTATCCCTACTGTGTTGGCTACTAGGCAAAATCGCTCAGTGTACCTTGGTTTTAGGTAATGTAATTATTAGCAGGCACGCCAAGAAGTGACAAGTTAGTGGCATCTGCTGCGCTCGTGCTACACATCCTCATGCAACACATTGATTTTCTCTTGACACATTTTAAAAGAAACATCAGTATATACCTGAGAGGTAAAAATGACTTTCAGAAAGTGAAGGAATAGAAATTCAAGGAAGAGTGTGAAAAAGACTGCATTACGTTGTTCCTGACATCTTCACTGGAAACAAAAAGACTTGTCTACACATGTAGCTGTTCCAGGAGAGCTACTGCAAGTTAAATTTAAAGCCTAACTTAAGCGTAAGCAAGCTGAAACACTGCAACAGACGTCAAATAATGAAATTAAGGACATGTATATGCATGCATGTATACATGCATTTGTGTACATATTCACGTATACACCAACACAACCCAGTTAACTAACGTTAACTGGCTCATGGATTCTTCTGACTACTTTCTATGATGTTTTATTACAAGCAAATTGTACAATGGGGCCCAACACTTGAAATATCATTTCAGTAATTAGCCAATAACTGCACCAGCTCCTCAATAAATGTCTCCCCACTTTCTCTTTGACTGATTTTCTAATACTAATTTCTTCCTCAAGCATAGAGAACATAAATGAAAGAAAACAAAAGCTAGCTCTTCGAATTCGAAGGATTTTTCCCCCAGTTTAATATTCTACAAGTTAAAACTTCGGCTCCGTGGAGTAAAGCAGTGCAACTCTTGAAAGAAATGTCTTAAATTTCTATAGTATCCTTCCTCCAGGGATCCCAAAACTACAGACAGGATGGTCAAACTCTGGACTTTTCTCTGTGTCAATCACCCATCATTCTAAAAGACCTTACATACCTGTTTTTTCTGCCTCAGGTTTTATATTGTGCTTTGAAAATGTGCTTTGAAAAATACACATATATATTTTAAGAACATCCCATTGCCAGAAAACAACACAGATAAAAATAGGCAATGCAATATGTCGTTATGCTTCTTAATCTTCTTTTGGGTACTTCTGTCAGTGTAACTAACAAAAGTGTTTGATTTGAAAGAATGACAGGATAGATGTCTGGCCTTTTCGATCTCTCTTGGCCATATATCCACATAAATTTAGCAAGGAGGGAGGGAGAAAAGCCAGCCTCCAAATGTCATGCCAAGGAAAATGCCAAGTTCATATGTGACAGCATTACGAAAAGGACCCGCATAGCAACAGTAGTGATACATAAACCAAGCATCCTATCACTCTTCCCCCTCTTTACCTTTCTCTCTCACAATTCATGCATTATTTTAAGCTTAAACTCACAAGAAAGATCAAGTTGGCTTAACAGCCCACACCGAACCTTTGCTGAGCCACGAATTCAACTGTGCAACCAGCTTCAAACAGCGCCGCGGAACCGCGGAAGGGTATTTGTAGGCGCCACTGTGTACGCAGCCAGCTCCAGGTTAAGGCAACACGGTGCTAAGCATTCTGTTCTCCCCCCAAGGCGGTATTTTTAGAAAGAACAGCACATTTTACAGCAATTGTGTAGTATGTTGAAAATAAGCTTAAGATTTGGGAGTTAAAATGCAAGAAAGAAAAATCTCGCCTCGATAAATATAGTTAAACTAACTTTTCACAGTTTTCACTTTGCTGAAAGAACCTCCACTATTTTTCCCCTGTCGGGATGAATTGACTGGGCGTTCTCTTCAGGAAGAGCTACAGTAACATGGGCTACTTCACCAGTCTTTTCAAGTACTACATAGAAAAAGCCATCCAGTAGCTTTCTTATGTGAAAAAAAAAGCTTATGTTGCTGAGTTTTTATGCTACAAGCATTAAAAAAAGTAATTTGGTATTTGATGTGTTAATTAAAAAAAGTCTTACGGATATTTATATATTTTTAAACTGTTGACTCAGGACCATTCCCTACACGCTGGAGAGCAGGAAGATTATCTTTATGTGCTATTCATGTTTACTCAAATTGTTTCATATATGTGTGCATCCACTCAAAACCCAATGGTTTTTGCAAATGATGCAGTAAAAGCACTTCACTTTTCTGCCTCATTTAGACAAAAAGTAATGTAACTTTCAATTTTGTTTTCCCATGCAGGAGGAAATTCTGCCCCACTTTCTAGTATTCAGGTCCTACACTATTATACCCACACTATTAAATTTTACCATATGAGCTCCTGCTGGGGAAATACACACTAAAGCTGGAATATATATTTCTATATTTCTGCAAAACTGTAATTTAAGTGTGTCATCATATCTTTCTACACATAGTATCAGATATAAATTTAAATATTCATTTTACACCCTTCAGTATCTCTTTGGCATCAAGCAATCCAAAAAAAAAAAAAAAAGCGCCACTGGTTGGGGACAATATTACATCAATGGAAAGTTATCCAAATTAAAGAATGAAGGAAAAACTGCTGACTATAGATCAAGATTCATCCACGCAAGCAGAGCAACAGTAGATTGATTATTTTTTAGCCTCTTGGCACATTTACAGTTAAATTGCTTCATCTGAGATGAAATCAATAACTCTAATTATGTCAATTACAGTATTAAAAATACAGTGATCTGCAGGGGAGGTGAAAGCAGGATATAAGCTGGTAAAGGATTCTGGGCATGTTTTAGTGTAGTTTTCAAATCAATATACACTGTTTATGCAAATAAAGCAGCAGAAACACAGAAGCTTTTGGGTCCCAGGGACCTTCGGCAGACGTCTCTTCACTTCTGCTCTGAGGCAGGATCAAATGCCCTCCAGTTCATCTAGATGTTCCCCCCAGAGGTTTGTTTAACCTAGTCAGCGAGTGATTCTATGGTCTAATTTAAATGACTGATACTTTTTAATGCTCATTAGAACAAATCTGCCTTTTCACCTCAGCTTCTGAACTAATATTCCAAGCATCCGCTTTTTTTTAAGGAAGGGCAGTTTTTTGGAAGTGGTCTTGTGCGGCAGGTTTAATTGCGATAACCGAAGAAGACCAAGGGCTCTAAATGCTGACACAGACACAAGCATTTGCTGTGTGTGATGATGACACAGGAGATTTCGCCTCTGAAAAACGCTGGGGTTAAGTCACACAATCACCGTGCCCAGAGTGCCTCAGTGTGTACAGAGTCTGCCAAGCACTGGCTGCATTTTTCCATGCATCTTCCTTGTTACATCTCGATGGCTTCAACTCAAGTGGTTTCACTTAGCACAATGGAGTGGCTAAAGAATAAGAAAACCTGTCCCACCATATACATTATTTGCAAGAGATTGACTGGAAAGTGTGGATTAGGGGTTGTTTATGTTTTTTATGGAACATTTTTTTCCACTGCAAAAGCTGGAGCTTGAAAACCCAGCCTCAGAAACACAAGTAGCATGAGCGGACAGATGAACAAAGTAACTCTTCCAAATACGCAGAAATTGCAGATAAAGATACAGAAGAAAATCTATTCAGAGAAGAAGTCGTACTCAGGCTTTGGGATCCCAGACTGGCTATATGACTTCCAAGAGCAGAAGAAGAGCTGAACCAGGGGAAAAAAATAAAACGGTAAATATTCATGACCTTTTCAAGATCTTTATATTTCTAGTTCTAGTTACAGGGTGCTTGTTTGATTCCTACAAAATCAAAGTTTATTGCTTTGTACAATGACAAAGACATGTCTCAGAAAGCAGTCTTTAGTGTCTGGAGAATACATAGGGCCAATGTTGGTTTAGAAGAAGTGAAGCCACTTGGACCATAAGGTCTCACTTGCAAGAACAAGTAATGAGCATTAAGCCTACTCTCCAGTCAGACTTCACACGCAAGTCCCTCTCTCCCGCCTTGCTTAGAGCACACTACAATATACACTTTATCTAGTCTCTGTTACAATATCAGGCTGTCCCAATTTTCTGATTTAAGTGCAAATATCTTTTTCTAGCTAGAGAGCTTTTAGCAGCTCCCCTCACAGGAAGAACCTCAATTCTAGGTCTTGCACTTAGCTCTAGTCATTGCACAGCTGCCTAAGCTCTCTGGTCTGCGTGGGCAAGACGAGAAGAAGGAAGAGAGAATTTTGACATACTCATCCTCTCAATGCTTCCTCTTGAATAGCTCTTGGCTGGCTCTAGGCAACTCCTATACAAGGAGTGAATTTGCTAAATTCTGCTTTGGAGCATTCCTCTCCCAAAAAAGAGTCCAGGTACTTTGAATTGCACCTGTGGCCAAGCTCTCTGACGTGGCCCTGGCTTCTTTTTCCAAGGTGTTTGGTGCCCACAAGTCTCCTGGAGCTCCAGACAGGAGATATAAGCACACAACACTAAGCAAAATTTCCACATACTTGTGGCATTTACCAATCTTCTGGAAAGACCCAAAAAATCAACTTTACCCACTGAAAAATGTATTTGCCCTAATCAGCACCTTTTACTGCTGCAGCATTTTGAGTTTACAAAGATGGGTTGGACTGTGTAATTTCAGCTACATAAACCCCAAATTTGGAAACTCCACGCCCCTTACAAGTGTGCTACAAAGCAGTCCCACACTGCATTTAGCAGCACCCCATTCACTGTACCCACTAATGCCTCATACTCTGTGTCCCACATCAGCAGCATTCAAAATGAAGATCAATCCGAGGGGCTGATCCCAGAGAGAGCCTGATGGTGAAACACTTGGCTTGACATAATTATTTTTGCACCACATAGATTAATCTGAGTACTTAAATTCTGCTTGCGAGTTCCTAACTAACATTACTGGCCTGCAGAATTTCTAATTACAAGTATTACCATTTCTAATCTTCTGAAGCTCTGCCTGCTGTGTCTGCATCCGAGCCACCACATTACAAGGTCCTCTATTGCCTCGCTGAGTTCTTCTCCGTCCTGCAAATGTTAATAAACTAGAATAATGAAATTGGAGGATAACTGTAGGTCTGAGGAGGATGATAGGGCATTTTAATTTCAAATTTTAGGCTTTCTAGTAATGGGGGACAACTGAAAGCTAATGTAGGCTTAACATAGGCCGACATTAGAAAAAAAAATAAGATTTTCTGCTCAAACCACAGAGAATGTGAGCTAAAGAGAGCAGTGGAGGAATTAGGAGCTGCAGAAAGATGGAGATCCCTTAGAGATTCGATCAAATGCAGGTACTTTTTCATTGTGTCTCCACATCTCTCCTGAACAAGCCACAAGTTTCTATATCTAAAAAGCTGAAGAACTCTACAGTGAGGAAGAGGAGCATGAGAAAATCATAGTTCACACGAATAAAGCACCGCCTGTTGGGAGAAAAGTTTAATTTATGTACATTGTGGATTTAGAGTGCCAAAACAATGAAGGCCAGAGCGCTGTGCTGAGTGGCAGCATTGCAGTGCACACCTGTGAACACGGCCTTCTATAGCACGGATCAAAGCTGCCTTTGAAAGGCTGGATAACACTGAAAACGTCCTTCGAAGTGGAAAGGAAGAGATTTTATGGGAAGGAACTGTCCAAATCTACCACTGCCAACAAGAGAGAAATGCCCCTTCCCTTTGATCCAGGCCTATTTCAGCAGGGAGGGCAACCCGGCGCTGCCGACCGGTGCCTCCTCCTTGCACTGCCCACAGATGCTGTGGAGCTGTGCAGCCACGAGTCTTGTGATCGACGGCTGCAGACAGAAAGCCCAGTCCAGAAGATGATAAAAATGACCCTTAACAACAGCATGAGGAAGAAAATCTGGGGGAAAAATGTTGGTATATGTAATTTAATTTGTTTTTACACATCCTGTAATACATAATTACTGAATGAAGTCGTGGGAGGGAGAAGGTGAGGTGGTCTGGCTTGCTTTACTTGTGCATCTCCATAACTAAAGCTCGAGGTACTCTTCAAGTTGACCTTGGATTTCCTGGTTTTACTGTTTTGCTTCCTCAGAGCAATAACCCACAGTGATTTTTACTTTATGATTACTTACACATGCTCTCCATGTTTAAACTGCCCTATCATTCTTGTTTGTAAGGGGAATAACAGAGAGGGGACATTTACGCTTCAAAAATCATGATAAAAACAGTAGCAAAGACGTTCAAAGCCGATCTATTCTATTTTCCAACCAACATTAATAATGAAATCTACAGCTGTCCCTCCTGCCCCATATCTCATTTCCTTCCTCTAACGTTAGCAGAGCAGTATTACAGAACGCCTTGCAGCTCGTGCAAACAAAAGCAGCACAGAGGATGCACGGGAGAAAGCGCCCTGCCCGAGTAATGATCTGTGACCTCCTAAAATTCTCCAGTTTATGCATGTGCTAAAGCCAGGACAGTAAATTCAAGCAGGCAGTAACAGGACTGGCTTCCCCCACACCTTCCTACCCCTTCCTTGCTTTGCCCGGACCCTCGAGGTCACGTTGAGGGCTGCTGATCCAGTTACAGCCTTTTCCACGGGGATGCACCAGCCACAATAAAGCTTGAGCAATAAACTCAGCCCTAATAAAGCGCATTGCATGTTGACACCTCGACCCATTTCTCAGACGCTGAGAAAACGCGTTCCACCCCATCCTTTACGGACGGCCCGGCTCTTGCAGCGATTATTAATCCCACGCAGGAGGAAGGGACTGAGGTTCAGGATTACGAAGGGAGTGGGTCTATAGGGCGACATGTCCCCTGGACGCTCCTCAAGGGGCTCTGAAGAGCCACCAAGGTTAGACAGAAATCAGGACACTTGGCCCTGTACAGCTGTAAACGTTTTATTTCCAGCATAATGAAAAGAAATGGTGACAGGGGCAGGAACCAGCTCAGTCTATACTGATAAGTTTGTGTAAGCAATGCATGGTACAGAAAAGGAATCTGCAAAACCTGGAGCCTGCAAAAATCCAGTGGAAAGCATTGCTGAACTCAGGGTGCCTTGAAAGACTGTTTCATTCTCCTGCTCTGATTTGGGAGGTACAAAATCCTTTCAATCTCCAGAGAGGGTAAATCCTGCCAATTTATAGCCACCTTAACTAAAGCAATCCAAAGAAATTAACTGCCCAAAGCCCCACTCAAGCCTCTTTTCTGGCCATTTTACAGTTACTCACGCATCAAGCAGGAACAATCTGCAGGCATCTGTTTCCCTACTCTAGCACGTGAACACTAATACAACGGAAAGCTGATTTTTTCCGCAGCTATATTAAACAGAGCTGACTTACTTTGAACTCCAGCTGGAGACAGCGTGTGAGTTACAGCAGCCGCGTTCTCATTCACATGCGTAACAACACAGCTCGGCTCAACGTCACCAGGAACACAAATGGGCTCGGAAAAGGAGAGTCTTTTCGCCAGCAAATAGAAGGTCACGCAGATCTACTGCCTTTAACAGATGCAAGCAAAGCAATGCCAGAGATGGATCTTTTACCTTAGATGTTCAAAATTAAGAGCTGGGCTAATATGCTGCTAGTTAAAAACACAAAATACCTTACATAAAATCAAGATGCTGTTCCCTCTAGCTCCTCGCTGCCTAAAAAGAAGAGCTATGTTGCCCTGAGTGCTTTGAGGAACCTCCGTGGTTTCATGCACTTCTTTACACCCGAAGGAAAGACAAGGAGGAGCGTCCAGCCGCCTTTGTCTCGCATGGCTGGTCCTTCCCAACTCGCACCCTTTAATTCCTGCCCGTGAAACCACAGCACCTAAAACACCCAGGTCAGCAGCCCTAAAGCAGAGGGGAGGAGGGCAGGCCGGCTCGCCGGTGGCTGGCGTTTTCATTAGGAGGCATTCAAAAAGCCTGACAGCTACTGCACTTCCTGAAGACGCTGCGGACGATGAACCTTGGAAAGAAATTGCAATCACTAACAGGGTTTGGGGTGGCTTCCGCGCTCTGCTCGCTGCTTTTTGGGGAGACGGATGCTGCCTTCGCACGCGCTCGCTGCGCAATGTGAATTCGCACAGTGGCTGACGGGGATACGCTTGGAAGTGAGATTTATCTCGAAGTATGTTTCCATGTTTACACACTCAGCATCATTTGTCATTGCGCCTTTAACCATTATTCCTCCCTGGCAGTGGAAGTCAGGTTCTTAATTATATGAAATTTTTCATTGTAATGAAAGGAAACATAAAGATCCTTGTGAACACACGCACATTTATAACTTATTTACAATGTGTTTTCAGACTTCCAATAATTCACGGCGCTAAAGGTGGAAGCCTCCGCACACTAGCTGCACCATTAATGCTTTGAAAAATTATTAACCAACCTGGAAATTTTATTAGTCAGCTTTTCATGTTAGATATGCTCTGCTGGGATTTGGCAATACCAGTGCCTGCTTCATGTGCTGACAGTTTTTCTAACTAGTCTAAGATATTATTGTGTTAGATGATGATTTACTCATTCTATTAAGCCCTGACACTAAATACGCTTTATGCTAAATTACTTCTTTCTTAAGAAGAGAGACTTCCCTCCTGATCGAGAAGAAAAAGAGAACTCCTTGGTCTAATTCAGAGACAAAAGTAAAGCTCTGCAAGATGTGAGAGAGAAACAAGGAATACTTGGTGTTTATGAAAAAAAAACACATGGTTACAAGCTGTTTTATAGAACAAGCTCCCAGCAGTTTCTGTGGATCTGCAAGTTCCCCTGCCCAGCAGCACCACGTCCTGATACTGCTTTGGGGTTTGTTTTTTCGTTGTTGTTGTTTCTAGTGGGACAAGGAGGAGCCATTGCCAGACAGTTGTGCTCTTTGCGAGGCCCTGTGGAACTGGGAGCCCCACTCCTGCTTTTGTGGACTCCAATGAGCAGCAACAAGAGCAGCCATAGGCAATTCCTAGCTCCATTAGTAAAGATCCTTAGCTGGAGGCAAGCCTATTAGGAGAATATTGCTCTGGCCTCAGGGATACACTGCAAAACCTGCATTTTTTTCTTGCTCCAAGTATTCCGCTATAGTGAAAGCGTAACCTTCTGAAAGCAGTGGTAAAACTCAGCGATAGCGGCATGGATAGGTGGCATTTTGTGCATGTTCTCAGAGGACAAGGGCTTTGGCAAATATGGATCTATTGGAAATGCTATTTTCCAAGTGTTTTGCTCTTTTTTAAGTAAACAAAACAAAACAAAAAAAAATCCAGCCATCCATCGATAACTTCCCTTGCTCTGAGTGACTGGACTTATAGATGTTGATCAACCTATTCCAGCCAGGTCCATCCATAGTAAAACTAGACACATTACTCCCTGCAGAAATTAGTAAAAATAACACTGTCTTTTGCAAACTATTTTCCTCAGTGCCAGAAAAATGTGACTACATCCATTGCAGTAACTGCACCATTTTCACGAGCCAAATATTAATGACTTCTATTTCAGATGAGAGGCAAGTAGAGCCACATTTTTTCTTATCAAAGGGAATACGGATCGATACCTTCCTTCATCCAGAGACAGCCCAGAGAAAGCCGTGAAGCATCTGGCGAGGTATTCATCTTCCTATCACATTAAGGTTTGGGAAGAAGCCTTTCACTGGCCAGTGTATAATTTCTACTTTTGAGGGATGGCTGCCCAATGGTAGATGCCTGACCCTGCTCTTCCTTGGTTACTGATGTAAAACATCGCTGCCAGATTGCTTGTGTAATGAGATTTTATTTGAACACTGGATTTCTGGAGGCCTAAAGACACATGTGCCCTTCAGGATATCCTGGCAGAAGCATTGCCGTGGCCAAGTGCAAGGAACACAGATCTCTTTTGCTTGGTCTTTGCACCCACCAGCAAGCTCTCCAGCACATCTACAGCAAGATCCCACAGATCTACAGCCGCGACACGCTAAGGCTGCAAAACCCGAAACCAGCCTTTATTGGATGAGATTCACCCAAAACCAGACAGGCCATCAGACCACAGAATCACGTTACAACCACCTGAGGATACTCTGTCCTTGCTCCTCAAGGACAGCTCCTCTCTTCAACCTTGAGCAGATCAGTGTCCAGTCATTAAAACACTGATTTACTACCACCGGGTGTCGTGTGACCCCTCATCTCTTCTTTTTATAAAAAAAAATTCTCACCTATCATTCTTGCCTCTGCTTCTGGTTTATTTTCTTGACCATGAATATTTGATAATGCGTTCTAATGAGATAAAATGATACTTCGAGTAGTTTATGATGAATCTAAGGTCTGGTCTACACACACAGAAATTACACCGATTTAACTAAATCGGTTTCTAAATCAATTTAGTTAAATTGGAGCAGCTCCCAAGCGAGGACACATAAATTGGTTTAAGACTGGCTAATATCATGTTAGCTTAATTCAGTTTTAAGAAGGTCCGCGCAAGGGGGTTGCAATGATTTTATTAAATTGATTTAGCAGCCAATTTATTTCACCCAGTACTATTTGTGTGTAGGCCAGGCTACAAAGACCTGCACCAACTGCAAAATATAACGCTAATTGTCAATATTACTGGTTCCTAGAACTAAAAAAGCAATTAGAACAAAGTTGTAACCTAACTTTTTAATGAACAGCACATGTGCCAGAATAAAGGGAAGAAACATTTTGTTCACCTGATGCTTTTCTTAAGACATCTTGTCATTAGCAACCAGAAGTCACACTTTGTTACATGCCAGCCATAATGCCAGAGAGTTAAAATGTATACATATTGAAACATCTTGGGGTGAAATGTGATTATGATTATTTTTTTTACTGCAGCACAGAAGAAAATTGAACTTCACTCTTCATTTGCAGCCTTATTTTCTTTTCCTTCACTTTAGGTTCCAGATAAACTAAGGCTTGAAGAATTTCATGCAGTATTTATTTCAAAAGAAATGTGTTAAGAAATTAGTTTTTTTTTTTTTTCAAGCATAAAACCTACAAATTAGTTAATGCTTTGGCAGTAAAAGATCCAGGTGATTTCCCTTCCATTTTAGTCATCTATACTCACCTAAAGAAACCTGAATGACGGATGAAAATGTATGTAAATGGACTGATTTTTGAACACCTACAATCTTCCAGAAGTTACTGTCCTGACACAAGGGCAGTCCCCTTAGAAACAGTGACCTGGGTCTGAAGACAGGTCAAATGCCTTTTGAGCTGAGAGATACTTGAAAATAGCAATATTAAAAAAAAAAAAAAGATTTCTTTTGTTAGCAAGGATGTAATCATGATGTCATCTACAGGAAAGAAGAAACATTGGGGAAATGCCACCTCATGCTTCACGGGCCTTAAAATCATTTCACATGGGGCAGCTGGAAGTGACTGCAGAAAAACAAGAAGCAAAAAGCTAATTTTGTGCCTCTTTCTCCATAATACATAGGAAACCACTAACCAGCCATTGAAGTGCAAATGTCCCTTGAAGGGTCCGGACAGATGGGTCTTTTCATTGAGAGATTAGGTCGGGCTGTGTGTCCTGGGCAGAGAGGAAGGCACATAGGTAAACACGCAGTATCTTAACGTCTCGTGCAAGGAGGTCTTCGTCCTTGCACAGGACGCCTGCGTCTCGCCAAGATACTTCTTTGACGGCTGCATTATTTAGCCAAAGCAGGGATTTCAGAACAAGCAGGAAGAGGGTCTTAGAGGTGAAGAGCTGCTCACCTCATGTTGTTGCTGTTGCTGTTGCTCTCCTTCCTGCATGTGCCTTATCTTCAGCAAGGGCCAGTCCATGAGCACCGGGCAGGTCCCGCCTCCGCTGCTTGCCACGCCTGGCCATGGCACTGCCTTTCAAGGAACTTTTCAGCATCTGATTAATTACTTAATGTTTGCAAAGCACTTTGAAGATGAAACAAGCAGCACTATCAATGCTGAGTGCCATGATTATTTACTCTTCCAGCCTTCCTCTCTTTGTCCTACTAGGGAAAGATTGGTGTGCACCTACATTTTGAGGTGCAAACACAAAATTGGGTTTCTCCTGCGGAATTCAGCAGCATGAGGGACACAGGCTCCACATGACCTCAAACCAAGATAGCTCATATTTAATCACCTCCTCCGCCACGTTTTCATGAGTGGGCAAGATAATTTCCAGACGGGGAGAATATTTCCGTGATGTACACGTCACAGCTAAGCATGGTTGTTGTTTGGCAAGCACTGATTTCGCACTTGCCTGAGGTCAATACACGATTCCTGCTGTTAGAGACTAGTCGGGAGGAGCACATAGGGTCCCCTTTCCATGCATGTAGACCAGGCTCGGTCCAGGTTTCAAAGCAACTGGGACAATCCTCAAAAGCTCCCTGTAAGCCAGGAATCTACCACACAGACACCGTGTTGTGTGTTCTTCACCGGGAAGAAGAAAGAAGAAAAATAACATGAAGGACAAATGAAAAGCATTCTCTCCAAAGCAACAATACCCTTGCTCCAAATTCCAATCTTAATCAGAGGCTTTCCAGACACAGAGCTATGGAGGGATCCTGTCCCTTGCACAGTCACCGGCTCACCTGGTTGTGATGGCAAACGCCATGACAGCTTCTGAATGGGTGGAAAAACGTCAACTTTGATCCAAATTAAAAAAAAAAAAAAGAAACCGTAAAAAATGTTCACACTTAAAGATCAGCAAGAGTCTCAGTCTGTTGTATTCCAGAAGAACTATGTGTGGAAGTCCATGATCCTCATGAGTGTTTTCAAGGAGCCAGTTGTCCTCCCTCCTGGGGGAGCACTGGCATTTAGCACCGCTAAATTCAACAGCCTTCTTAGTAACTCCCTACAGCAGACACAAAACTCCGAGCTCCATCGACACAGGGATAAGGCTGTTAAATTAAAGAATTTCTAAAGGACTTCTTTTAAAAGGACTTTCCCACTTGATTGCAACAGGAACACCGTTCCCTAACAGTGGGCGCACGTGGCTTCGCTGCTTGGCATTGCTGCAGCCCGTGGCGGTGGCCGGCGCAGGTTTGGTGCAGCTCTTTGTGCACTGCTGTTTCGTGAGTACGGGTGTATGTATCACCTTGGCTAAACCCTCCAGAAAGCCATTCCTATAGCATTTTAAAGAGTTAATAGAGAGCTAGATGGACGTGGCTTTCCTTTTCCCCACTCCGGAGTGCCCTTTATTAACTTTTTAAATGTTTTAATTGTTGCTAATGTTTCTTCTGTGAGGAATTTCTTGTAGCAAAAAAGACGTTTGGTGGGGTTTCTCGTGAGCAATCCTCAATGGAAATGCTCATCATTACCAATCTGACCTAACATTTAAAGAGCAGCAAGAAAAAAAGCATAATTAATTAGTCACATTATTTTTCCTCCAGCATATTTTAAAAAATTAGCAACCGGAGAATGAAGGAGAGGAGGGGAGGATCCTGCAGCCCTTTCACATGGCAGAGAGAACTGCACAGAGATCGAGCTTGGCTGCTGTCTAGCTAACGCAATCAGAGAATGACGACTCAAACTCATATCGTGATGGAAAGTCTATCATCTTAGTTGAAGATCCAGTGGGCAGATTTCTCTAATGAGAAATCTGGATCAAGTGCTACCACTTTTTCTGGAGTCTAAAATATACCTCTGCTGATTAGTTTTCCTTGAGTAAAAGGGGGATGATGCAACTCCCTCTTCCTCACCTTTTGTGAGTCTCACCTAAACCTTCAGGTGATTCGGTTTGAGCATGATCTGGTGCCTCTGTGTGTCTAACACAGCATTGGTCTCATCTGTCATCTCCCAGGAGTGCAGGTCCTTCAGCAGACTTTGGAAATAAAGAGAGTTTCAAGGCAAAGTCCAGGCTGGAATCAAAACCAATCTTCTTCAGCTGAAACAAAAGATTTGGACTTCACACTAAGGAGGTCTTCATACAACCCAATCACTTCATGGAGGTCGGTACTTCTAGCTCTATGTTGAGCAAGGGCCACTCCAAAGCATCAACCTTTCTAAATCACTTCAAATCCTCCCATTACCTCTGCATTTCCATGGCCTACAGATGTGGTGTCTCATGTGGGGCATCTCTAGATGCTCCTCCACTAAAAGTGGCATTATTTCCAAGCCAGACTTTCCACAGGTAGTGGAAAGAACAGGTAGTCTTTCCATTTAGGGAACTGCTCAAAAAGTTTTGATTACATGTGAATCTCTTTGGATTAGATTATAAAATCGAACATTTTAGTAAAAAAAAAAGTGAAGAAATGAATTATTTTTTAAAAAATCACAAACAAAAAAAGTTAGCTGTGTTCAAACACAGCATACAAAATTACATACCCTGTGTGGGGCTACGAAAGTGAAATTAAAGTAACCAGTCCGGTGTTTCTGACTCCAAATAACTACTATCAAGACAAGACTGTAAACAACAGCAACAACCAAACCAAAGAGTGTCATTATCTGTCTTTTCTGTCTCTCTCTGGTGGATCGGAGCCTTGTGCTTTCTTTCTTGCCAGTAGCCGCTTCACTCCTGATTCTGAATCAACACACATTTGTTGTTGACGATTCATATCCAGCTGATTATCAAAATGCAAAGAATTGTTATAGACTTAAAAAAAAATACAGCCATTCATTCTGGGAAACAGGAATGAGTCTTCAGATGGTGCTAATCAGCATAATTCCACCCGCTCAAAAGGAATTACATCAATTTACACTAGCTCAGGATGTGGTTCACTATTTTAAATCAGGATCTTTGGATATATAATGTGTTATTGAAGAGCTCTGAGACTCCAAAGCCAGTCTATCCTTGATTTTATCTGTTTACAGATAAGCATGTTTCCTTAAAACAGCTTCAACAGCCACAGTTAAAATCTTAAACCTACTTAGGTCTAAAGTTATTACTTCCTGCCGGGAATGTCTGAAAGGAGCTGGAATATTAATCTCCTTAAATAGGTCTCTTGGGAATGTATCAGTGTTTTTCCTTGATAGGATGCATTCTGTGGAATTTGATAATCCCTGGCATTTTCAGCATTCTGCACAATGTACTGTTCTTAAAGACTGTCTTATTATATGTTACCTTTAAAATGTTCAGAAAGCACCAAGAGATGGTTCTACCTTTACCCTGAGGACAAACTGTTTATTCTTTAACCGAAATAAAGGCAGGATTTCTAAAATGGCTGTTTAAGGGAAGAGAAGAGTGCCAATATGAAGTCTTCCACTTGTTGTAAGCACAAACTTAGGCCTTTTAAAAATCAGGTTGTAATTTCTGGATTCTCTTTTTATAGATTATTTTGTGCCTTTAGCCCTAGCCTCCCTCCTCTTCGTTGCCATCTGTATGATACCAGAGGTCCTATCAAATATACAACTGTTATAACCCCCCATCCCACCACTGGAAACACACACAAAAAAATCTCTTTCTTCCTGCATTCTACACTTGTAAGAACTGACAAGTGAGAAAAGGGTCTGTAGTTCAAAGACTTCAAGGTCAACAGTGTTACTGCCTTCAACCTGAGCACGGGTCTGATCCACACGGAGAACTTCTGTGTCTACTCGATAACTTGAGATCAAGTCACTATTCCCAAAGAGGTGGCCCAAACTCATGATTCACTGGGGGCTCCAGCCCTCCAAAGCTGTTTTGGAAACTAAAAAGTTTAAAGTTGCTTTCAAGCAAGCAGGTGTCTGGAGCAGCAGTATCTGCTCATGCCCCAAAATGTTCAGGGCAGATCATGGTAGGTGGTCGGATAAGGTATCGGATAAGGCAATGCTTGGAGACTTAACCGCCTTACCCAGGACCCACATCTCAATGAGAAAGAGGGCTTTGCCCACTGAAGAGCAGACCCTGGGGCTCTACCTGCTTCTGGGCGTCCTTCAACAGGGTCATTCAAAAACTAGCTGCACCCAAGTATTGAACTGACTGTTACCACTTATGGCAAACCACATATTTCAGGCAAATGAAGAAACTCACCATTCTCACTTTATGTAAATTAAGACGGTAAATGTACTTCATTGTGTTCTAATTGTACAATAATTTCACATTTTCAATGCCTTTTTTTTCCTATTCACTTTCATTTCTTTTAGTCAATCTAATTTATTAATTAATCAGCAGTCTTGAAATATAATCCCGCCATAGTGCATTTCATTTAATGCAATTAAAAATCCTGGATGTTTTATGGAGGGAATGTTTCTCAAATGGAGTAGGCCTTCCCCCAGGGAGCTGCTGAGCAATTTGAGTCACGTAATCCCGAGAAGACTCTTCTCACTGGTGAGTAATTTTGTTCATCAATAATTTCCCTGTATGGAAGCTCGTCTCTGGGCAAGCCCAAGGACCAAATTCTGAAATCTTTACTCAATGATCATATAGATCTTTCAGCAACTGAGGATGTTTCTGATGTCTTGGTTCTCAACTGCTTGCCTTGCCTGAAGCAAATATAACTTCTAAAAAAAGCCTGTGCTCCTCCAGACCAAACCACTGTCTGATGCCTTCATGCAGTGGGACACCGACACCTCACCGCTACAGACAGTGCAGAGATTACGATGTCACACGCAGAGATACGTCCGCATTACCACAAGCATGAGGATTAAACTGCAATGTATTTAAGAGTAAGGCAAGCAGCAAAGTGGTAAATCCCGCCCACATCTTACCACTTTTATCAACAGCGCTGAGTCCGCAGCAGCTTTCACTGTAGAGTCAGCAACTCTTTAAACCGAGCGGCGCTGCCGAGCCCTGTGCAAAGCTCTCCAGGCTTCCCGGAGACTCTGGCGGGCAAAGGCCAGCTCCTGCTCTGCGATCCCGGGCGGCTCGGCAAGCAGCAAGGCCAAAGGGAAGAGGCAAAGGCAAAGACTTTGCAAAGGCAAAGTCACGGGCTTAGCTCTGTAGCCCCTCACTTTTCAGAAGCTCCCACTTCACCATATTAGCTTGACAATCATCTTAAAAGAAATCTAAACTTTGTGATCATGCTCAAATTCCAAAAATGTCCCAAATGCAGAAGATTCACTTAGAGATGCTGAATTTTGGATGAAAAGAAAAATAATCTAACCCACTCTGCCCAGGACACATAAAATAATTATCCCTTACACTTATACAATGAAGCTTTCTGCCTTTCTATTTCATTCCCGTAGTCATCACTAAGTTCCATCTAAATTTTAACTGTCATCTCTACTACCTATCTTTGCAAACACAGTTCATTTAATTAGCAAATTACCTAATGGGTTTTCTTTATCTTTTTTTTTTTTAACCCTCAAGGCTTAAACATTAAACATCTGCCAGAGTATCTCCACAGCAAGTGCGACTCGGTGTGCAGCCCATGTCTCGTCTCAAGAAGCAGCAGTGCAGAGCAGAGCACCCAAGTGCACACCCCAAACACACTGGGCCCCTAATGGGTGCATTTTAAAATGCAACAAATGCTACACAGACAGCAGTGCAGACTGCCTGCAGCTTCAATCTGAGTCAGTCCACACATGGTTTAGTAAAAGGACCTTGTTTACTGTATAAAATTCATCACAGTCTTCTCCCTGTAGCTGAAAACTGTGATGGCTACAGATGCACAGAAGAAGTGGCCAGGAGCTGAAGATCCGGCATGTAGGGCTGGAGACCTTATTTATTTTGAAAAAATAAATAAATTAAATAAGCAATAATACAGCAAAGTCAAAAATCCAGAAGGCACTAAAGGCCAACAAAACAATTTTAATAGTTTTTCAATGCCTGTCTGTACATGATAGCTGCTTTTTAATCACAGTAGTACCAATTTCGTCGTCACGCATAGCAGCGCAGTACTACGCCATGCAAAATGCAACAGGCCACACGATTTCCTGGCCTAAACTTGCGGAGGCCAATGTGGCTAGTGAGACGCGTGGCCTCTGGGCCCTGCCGCCCGGCACAGCAAAGCCCATGCTCAAAGGGAGACAGACCCTACCCCAGCAGTTGCACCCAACAGCTTTGCTACAAATTTATGAAGTGGAAGTCCTGACACAGAAGCCCCAGATGAAGTCAACTCCCTTACTCTGTCAAGTGCATATTTTTCTCATTATTCAACACTTAACGGGGATGACAGCCAAGATTAAATAGTCACTCATCTTCTGTGCCATTATAGCTCCTGCATGATTGCTTCAAATTAAATCTAACAGTCAATGAAATAGTCAATATTTAATTTACTCATTGCAGGTGGCGATTTAGCTCCGGTTACGATATCATTTAATGACAGAAATATTGGTATTTATCACTTTTTATGAGTCTTCAGAAGACATGGGGTTCCCTTATTAGGCAAAATGTCCGTGCCACTTTGAATCAGATATCACCCTTCCGAGAGGGGATGCGGAAGGGCTTTTTCCCGCTTCCCTGGGCACTTGCCTGCAGCCAAGGGGCACACAGGGTCTCCAGGAGCTTCCCCAGCCACCCTGTGACCAGCGAGCTGCAGGGACAGCAGAACATCTGGGCTTAGAGGAACCTGGCAGAACAGCGACAGTCCAGGGCAAGCAGGGTTAACTTGCACCCTTTTGACCTTCCTGACTTAGTTAAATAAAAGCCATTACCCGAGCGGGGGGAGCCCAAGCAGAAGGGCTTGGGTGACACTCATTACTGACCTTTTGACCACATAAGAGTTCATCAAGTGAAGACAGATCCGCAGGGCTCCCTTTCCAGAGCACAAAAATGTTGGCAGCAGCAAGGCTATTGCTCCCCTCTGATAATGATGCTACCGTGTTCTGCCCTTCCTTAGCCCCCCTTGGCAGGGATCAAAATATGCTGGAGCCCTTCAGCTCCCTAGTGAGACAGGCTGAAGGCATTTTCTACCTGAAGAACGGGACTTCTTCACATAGCGGTTATGAGCATGTGGAAAATCTCACGGCCTCTGCTCACGGGCAGCTTAGTTCTTATCTAAAAGGCAGAAATCAGGAAGAAAAAGCACAGCAAGGCCATGCGTGCAGGTTTTCCTCTTTCCCTCTGTTACGTGCATAAAGCGTGTCCCCATTTCCCATCGTAAATCCTTCAGTGATTTGGTCCTGCCATAAGCCTTTTTACAAAGCAAAAAAGCTTTTCTTCGTTTCCGTATAGAAATTTCTCACCTTAAATTTCTGAATCAGATCAACAGTATTTCTAACCGTTATTAAATTGACATAATGAGATAATGAACTTGGGAACACTAAGAATTTTATGCTTCACAAACCCAGGAAAATTTGAATACTTTTTTATGGTGCACTGAACTTCCAGGTCTAACCACAGGCAGACTATCAGTTGGGGGCAAAGGGGAGAAAGAAGGTTTCTGTAGCCATATGCTCATTCTCATAAGGATGTACAGCCCATTAATATGTCAGATAGATAGTTTCATATTTGCAGGTCAGACCTGAGGCTCTGCAAGCCCGTGCGCCTGGAGGCAAACTTTCAAGCAGGCTTCACCAATGGGGCCTTGAGCTGCTTGGAAACTCCAGCGATCGCCTTGCAGGGAGAGCAGCCAGGTGCTGAGCGCTTGGAAAATCCGGCTTTAAATCCACAGCCTGCCCCTTCTGTTTCATTAATTGGCTATGGGGCTTAATTTCTTCATCTCACTTTCTCCCCTCCAGTGTAATGCCCTAAAGACAGAGGTCCGTGATGCCGAGCGCACTTGGATGTGCTGTCTGCGAGGACCCGCACTTGCAGACACGCTCTGGGCCAGCCAATGGGCCCCCTGGCTGCAACGGAAATACGCCTCAAAAATCACTTCAAGTCTGAGTGGGCAAATGATGACTTGGATTTTAAATAAAGGCGCTGCTAAGCAGCATTACAGAGGCATTAGGAGGAGACCACCCCTGGCTCTGGAGGTCCCTCGGCCACAGATGATGGGAGGTTGAGCCAAGGAGCCTCATCCATATGCCCGGCACTTAGGCCCTTTCCAAGCCACCTCATTGCTGGCCGCTCCACATCAGTGATGGGCTACTGGGCTAAAGGCACCTTTGATTTGACCTTCTTTAGTCCTTGTGGTCACTTTGTTTTTAAGAAGTAAGAAGCGAGCACTGAAAAAGCCTCATCTCCAACACTAACACTCATTGCTTTGAGCTGGAGGGTAAGAGATACCAGCTTGGCAAGCACAGGAGAAACCTGAAGGCAGCATTCCCAGCTGACTGGCACCAAAGAGACCACATAACCTTGATTCCCCAGTATTTCCTAGCCTTTCCAGAGCCGGCATGATTGCAGATATGTCCTCCTACAATGAGCGCTCTGAAAATTACATCTTAAAAGGAGTTTATTTCTCCCCAAATCATGGGCAAAAATAGCAAGCTGGACCCAGGAAATTGCTGTGGTTGTGACTGCAATTCAAAAATAAAAAGGCTGCAGCTTGTGTTTCCTCTCTAAGTTACTTCCACTTCAGAGAAGCCTGCAGGATAGGCAACAAAAGCAATTCAAGGTGCTTTCAGGGATTTCATAAAGTTTTCTTACCTCCAGAAGAATCTGCCTTTTTTTCAAAGAAGGGCTAACCTGGACTGTGAAGGCAGGAGCTAATGCAGAGCTGGAGAGCAAACTTTAGAGGGCATTTGGGAGCTTAGACAGTCACTGATTTCAGTGAGAGTTACGAGCTATCGGGCTTCTAAAGACCTGGGCTCCGCAATCTTGTGGTGCAATACAAGTGGCAGCTCCAAGACGGAGGCTCCTTCCCCTCCCTCACCCACAGATATCAGCTGAAAAATGCAAGATGGGAGCAAAATAAGACTCTCCTTTCGGAGAGTGGACATTTCGAGCTTCTCCCTACCATCAAGCGGCAAAAGCCGCACAAGGAGCCGAGGGTGGGAGACGCACACGCGGCAGCATCGCCCAAGGGCGGCCGGCAAATTCAGGCTGAAGGAGCGACTGCGCCAAGTATGCTTATAACCACAGCAATACATCCGAGGGCCCGAGGGGCTTGGGGCCGTGCTGAACACGCCATCAGGCCCAGGCAGGGACAGCGAGCTGCAGCGGCGGTGCCGCTCGCACTGCTTGCTGCGCGGCTCGGGCACGGCCTGCAATTTGATGCAGCCGGCCTGCCGCAAAAGCTCCATTTAAAATGGATGTTATTGTGCCTCCATTGTGGATACGGATTCCCACTGACTAGCTCCTTGTCTCTTCAAATAAGCATTGTTTCTTCGTGTTTTAGGTATGGTCAACCGTGTGTTGTTTTCACCCACCCCAAATTAATTTGCTTTGTGCTCTAGGAATCTCATCTCAGCACCGTTACAACCCGTAAGGGCAACAGGCCACTTCTGTAGCCTTGATCCTGTGCCCTCTTCCGTGGCCAGCTGGGGCAGTGGCCTGAAGGCTGCTCCACTTTGGCCAGGGCCCGCGGTCAGTGCCAGGGAGAAGCAGAGCGCCAGAGCGACCTACATTTCCCTGCCCAGCACCTTTGCTTGTCGGAAAAGGAGCCGGGCTCGAGGCAGGGCCTACGACTCCTGCGCTTCGTTCTGGACGTGCCGTGGTGCCACGGTGCGTGGCCGTGGTGCTGCCTTCAGCTCTGCCTGGCATCGGCACAGGGGATGCCTCTCCCGCCCTAATATCGTGCCTAGGACGGCGAGGCCAAACATGAGGCAGCTGTAAGTGGGTAATGTTTGCTCTTTCTATTGTCAGCTTGTATTTCATGCAGCTGAGGCACCGGCGGTTGGTTTCTGGTCACAGACGGGTTGTCGAAATGCTGCTGGACAGCAGAACACGCCACTAAAGCCACGTGAAGAAATGTCAGTCCTGGCAGTGAGTGACATTTCGCTTCCAGGTTGGTAAGACTGCGCTACCAGGGAAAGGGCACTCCCAACAGTGGCTTGCTTTGAAGGAATTCGAGCAGTGCCTGAGCCCACACTACGTCATTCATTCCCCTTTTGTGATAGGATTTGCAGAGCAAGGACTTTGGATATTGCTGCTGCCCTGGCTTCTCACCTCCAACACTTGGGTTGCTGCAGGTAAAACTCAACTGCAGTCAACAGGGCTATCCTAAATTAGATGCAGTTGAAACCAGAATTATTTTTCCTTCTGTCCTGATCTTTAACCACAGTGCTCGAGTGAAGAGGTCACCTATGGTGTGAGAGCAACCACAGAGGTCTCTTTCCAGGTCTGCACTCCTGTGCTCGTGAGACAGCGTTTTCCCTGGGTATTGCTGAACAGAGGATTTAACCCCGCAGCAAGAACCACTGGGATACCACATTCCACATAGACTGCAAAATTCCTCACATTCCACCAAAACTCCTGCAGCGGTTGAGCAGCACGAGGATGTACCAGGCACTTCAGTGCATTTGCTCAAGTACTTCCACTACCAGTCGGTTTGGAGTCAACTGCAAACCTAGCAGTGACAGTGATCAGGGAATCTTGTAAATAGTTGTTCTGCCCTGTGCAATTACTTCATGAAGTAGCTCAGGTTGAAAATTGCCTTTCTTGAAGGTCTTTTGCTTGTTTAACTACCATCGGTACTTGCGTTTAAGCATCTCTCTCCAAAAGAAAAAAGGAAAAAACGCAATGACATTATAGTTCATTTAAAACTAACTTTCCAGTATCTGGTGCATTAAAAGACAATATTTGAGTGCAAATCTTCCTGTTTTGCAAAGCCAGAACTGCTTTGATCTCTTTGCTGCAGTTAATTGATGCCTTTTGGCATGTCAGAGTATCAGGGAGAAGAAAAAAAAAACAAAAAAAAACAGCAACACAAAGGACAGAGAGGCTGATCTCTAACAAAAGGCTGGGGAAAGTGGGGCCCTGCAAGGCTTTTCTTCTGGCACATCCCCTGCTTGTTCTTTCCACCCTGGTCCCCAAAACAAAAGGGCAATTTCCAAGACAAGGGACACCTAGAGGGATATTATAGACAAAGGATTTATCTGTTTAAAGCCCTCTCTCAGAGCACCAAGCCAATGGATGATGTTAATTAAGCTTCACAAAAAAAAAAATCTTCTAATCTATCTCCTTCCCATTAAAAACCAACACAACTGACAACTCCTATGTTCCTGAAAGCACAACGAATAAAGGTGGGGAGGCTCTACACCGAGTTTGCTGCGACTTTTCTGGCTCCTGCATGTAAAGAAAGGCCCTCGGCGTGGCGAGCCCGGGGTGCTGTGGCGCTTGGCCTGATTTACTGCAGCTTCTGCTTCAAGTGGTCGTCAGAGCAAGTTCAGGCCCGCTTCATCATTATTATTTCATCAATTAAATGCACCATGCTCAGCTGGCAGCCAGTGAAGGAGGCTGCCACAGATGCAGCCAAATCCAGGTCAAAGCGGGTCTTTGTTCTTCCAAAAAAAAAAAAAAAAAAAAAAAAGGAAGGAAAATCCGCTCTGGAATGAGATGCCCCGAACTAATGAAAACAGAAATGGCGGAAAGCACAAACCCGGAAGCTCTGCCTGAAGTTGACCATGAGGGAAGAAAAAAAAAAAGAGCATATTTTGTCTTCTGGAGATTCACCAGGAACACTGTGTCCTCATGGCTTCAAAGAAACTTCCATTAGGCAAAAATCCCAGGCACAGCAGTACCTCAGCAAAAGGCTAGGAAGCAATCCCAGTCATTTGAGGAATTTCTTTTCCTCCTCAGAAATCTCATTGTTCCGTGTGAATGCCGCGGAGGAGCGAATGCTGCTGCCTGGCTCTGAAATGGGCCTCTCCTAGGCTTCCTCTCAAGCCTTTGCTTTATGAGCCGTGTTCCCACAACAGAGGAGAGGCTCACACAGGACCTTCCCTTTGCTCCAGCATCCATCCTTAGGTAGCCTCACGGGTAGATCCTATGGACACACGGGCGGCCAGCACTGCTGACCTCGGAAACACGGCGGCTTTGTGGGTGCCTGAGGTGAGTTGTGGCTGATCTTGCAGGCAGATAGTGATTTGTGAAGGCATCGGATGTGTTACAGAAAGTTTTTGGAGGAGTTGTGTGTGTTTTACACCTCAGCACTGTGAGCTCATGTCGTGGATGTTCTCCATTTGCGCCAAGTTATTACAAGTGGGGTTTTACCCAGAATTGATTGTAAGGCTGAGTGACAAGTCCGATTTCTTTTCAGAGTTTATCAGCTGGCAAATAACCACCATTAATCTTGACTCTCTACCTGAGCGCGTAAGGACTGAGCCCCCCGTGTCCCTCGGAAGCTCATAGGGGAGAGGGATCGGGGGCAGCCGGGGCTGCACCGGCACCGGCGGGCAGCGTGGAGCACGTCCAGCAGCAGGAAACCCAGCGGGCAGCCCCGCCGCATGCCTGGACTCCCCTCACCCCGTGCAGCGTCATCCTCACCGCCCCACAGAAGAGCGGGATGAGGAGGCCCGGGCTGCTCGCGATGCTCCGCGCGACTCGTTTTTTTTCCAAGCAGTAAGATAACCCATACTGGAAACGATGATAATCAATAACGCCTCCAAACGCAATTACGGCTCTCTGTGGCCGGGACCATTAACAGAAGCAGAGCGGGCCAAGCGCGCTCCCCCTTCAATCAATTGGTTTCTGTGGGTACAGCCGGGGCTCCCGTTGCAGCGTACTAGCGGTCACCCTCCATTTCTCGGGATTCCTATAAAAAAAAGGCATTTGCTGTGTTGCTTCTGCTAGTCCCTGAGTAGGTCTGGCCACAAAAATATAATTGCGATGCACTAAATATCTCATATTTGAAGGGAAAATAGAGCACACAATAACCTGTGTGGGATGTACACGGCCACCTTATCCATGCATGTAGCCACAGCGTTTGCACGTTATGTGTCACATTGAAAGATGGTTCTGCTGTGCTCAACTTACAGGGAAAGCGAGGCCTGGAGACATGACGTGACACCCGCTCACGGGGACAACCAGGAGAGCTGAAATCCTCCCTTGCCAAAGGCAAACATGAGCTCTGCTCTCCTGGCGGAACCATCTCCTGACAGACTGGTTTCCAACAGAATAAGGGGTTGTTCTGTGAAATCTAAAGGTCCACTCTCTGAATCACCGGGTGCTGGTCACTGTCGTAGGCCACCAGTCCAAACCCAGTCCCTAAATACCTGCATCTAATCCTTGTTCACATAAATGTCTGCTTTGGTTCATGTTTGCCTATAATTCAGGAAGTACCATGGAACCACAGCAACTAGCATATATAGATAGCAGCATAGAGACCTCTATCGCTGAACTGGCCATTTACAGCTGTTAGAAACAGACAAAATTAAATAGCCCCAAAAATGCCACAAAGGCAGCAGTAAAGAAAGCCTTCAAGGACTATGAGGAGCTGTAGTCTCTCTGAAAAACCTTGGTGCTACTAGATAGTTTCCAAGACGATTGCAACTTTCCTGTGACCTCTCCAAAGAAGCCACAGCTCACAATATCTTTTGGGATATTCCAACTCCTCTTCAACTCTCTCCAGCTCGACACTCTGATATCCACATGAGAGCCCAGGGCTATGGCCATGTCAAACATGGAGCAGCAGCTCTAAAAGCTCTCAGGAACTTAGTGCTGAACATCACTCTTGGATTTTAGCTCCTTTGAACCACTGACTACTTCTTGTAGCAGCACATAGGGCCACACAAGAAGAGTCAGCCAGGAAGATCTCAAAATTTGCATCTCCACCATTATTTCCTATCAAGAAATTGATACTCTTTACTCAGTAATGTAAGAGGGTACGTGGACCTCCTCAACCTACCTATGGAAAGGGAGCATGGCAAAAAACTAGGTGCAATCACTATTCGGGGTTTTCCTGACGAGCTTCTGCTCCTTGACAAAAGACACCGCGACACCTGAGCTTCTACTGGAGTCTCAATACTGATACCTTCACACTTGCAAAAGCACACAGCCGTTTTTATTTTAATTTAAAATTCACCTGTTATTCACATAAAGATACAATATTGCACTCGCCTGAAAGTCACTTCATTATAAAAGTAGCTTGTTGTACTGTTTTGGGTCATGAATAATACCATGCGCTATGTTTTTATTATGAATTTAAGTAACATAGACTGTTAAATCTTGGGACTGGAGTATCTTTTTCTGTTCTGCATCTGTGTAAAGCTCAGGAAAATGACCAAGATTCACAGGAATTACTGCAGCACTTAAGAAGCAGCAATATAGTGCTCCCATTATTTGTGTTGAAATGCAAAAATAAACAAAAGACAAAAGCCCTCCTGGAAAAAAAAAATCAGATTTATCAAAGCTAGTGCTACACTGAAGTGCAATAGTTACAGTAGTGTGATTAAGGCCAGATACGCTGCTCAAATGCAGAGTTAAAAATGTCCATGTGACTAAAAGCTGCAATTCCACATTACAACATGCCTGATATACTTCTAAACTTGAATCTTTTAACTTTATATCTGTGTATGCTAACGGTTATTTCTAGGATAATTACAACAGCCTTACCATGTTTTATTGATCTGGAAATACGCACAGGATTAGAGTGTGTATTAACTTGAACTGCAAAATACCAACATAATTAATGCACATGAACACACTGAACTTTGTAGCATTTAATAGACATCCACAACCTTTAGCATTAGTTAAATAGCTCCGTACATGCACTCAAGATAGGAAAGGCACTATAAAATATATATCATGTCAGTGTTTCCTTTCAATTTATCCTAGAAAAAGAAATATCTGCTGGTTCAGAGTTCGATTGCTCCACATTTTTCGAATTTCACAGCAAAATATGCAAATGATATTTGCATGGCAGAATATTCTGCCTTTTGATAAATCACCCAAAACCCTCACGCGTTCGTTTTCAACATAAACGAATTGCCTAGTGCCCATTAATTTTGCAAAAGTAAAACAAAATTGAAACTCAATTAAAAAAAAAAAAGCTGTTCCAATCTTTTAGGAGAGGCATATGTATAATATATATGGAGACTGCAGTTCTGCATATTAAACACAGAAGGGCTGGAATTAAAATAACACATTAAGCGCTCAGCAAAATGGCTTCAAAGAAGCAACACCCATCTTCTGGATGAGGACATTTAGGTAACTGCATTTAGGTAGGGACTTTTGTGGGCTTCCCAGGCAAATAATGGACTCTAATCTCCGTTATTCACGATGAAAAGAAGGCAAAGTCATAAAATGGCATTAAAGGCACATTATCTGCCAAAACAGCCTGCTCCAAATGTGATTATTACTTGTAGCACATCAGCTTTAACAAGAAACCCATTTGAAATCACTAGGTTTTTTTTTTTTTTTTTTTTTTTTTTTTGCTTTTTCATTAGTGTTTGTTCTGCCATAAAGTCAGTTACTTCTGATTCCTGCATCGCCCCGGGCTGAACAGCCGGCGCAGGACCCGGCGAACCGCCCAGGAGCGCTGGGGGCTCCCGCGGTGCCGGGGAGAGCATCCCCGCTCTGTGTCAGGGAGGCCTCCTGCACAGGGAGCCCACTCCAGACCAGCCAGCTCTGGTCAGTATCGGCTGAAAAAGCCTGACTCGACCCGTCTTTGGTCAGACCTCAGCTGGCTCCTCTTAGGCAGCCTTGTGGCACGCAATAAATAAGGGAAACTTCGCATGGGCAACAGCACCTACTGGGACCTGGCTGTCCTGCATCAGGCCCGACATGTCCATACGACGCAGAGATCTCGGTGGAATCAGATCCCCCCGGTAGGGTCACTCCAAGGCCTTCCGGCAGAGCTAGAGACGCCGGGAGCGGGGCGGGCGCGCATCTATCGCAGCGTCTCTCCTGACGGCCCCGCACGTAGGCGGCGAGGGGCAGCGCTCCGGGAAGCGGCGGGAGAGCAGGTGGGAGCGCCCAGCTCGGCGCCGCCGCTACTGTCACTTTAACAAGCTCCTACTATAGCGCTATTATCATTCAAAGCTCCTTATCACGCCAAGTGCAAATATTATGACTAGCTGAACATCTAGAGTAATCATTGCCGTAACTGTGTACGTATATTTGTATTTAATATTGAGGGCTGTTGCTGTCACCGGGCTGTACGAGTCGAGCTGGCGGTATCGGCGGCGCGGGAGACTTGCAGAACGGCGCAGGGGGGAGGGCTGCAACAGGGGCCTGCCGGGCGCCAGCGCCGGACGCGATCGGGGGCTGCTCAGCGGACACCGGCCCCACAAGTCGTGGCGTCTCCTTCCTTGGAGATGGTCCACACTCACCTAGATTTGACCCTATGCCACGTGCTCCAGGTGTCCCTGCTGGCGCAGGGGGCTGGGCTGGATGGTCTCTAGAGGTCCCTTCCACCTCAACCACTTCTAGAGGCTGAGACCTCACAGGCAAACAGGTCTTTGGTTTTGCTTGACTGTTTATATCTTGGTTTTGGCCAGCATTAAGCTCATCAGTATCAAAATACAGAGTGGAGACCCCTCAAGAGTGGCACTCTTAATTTTTTAAGTGATGTTAAACCCTAGATCAGATTTGGCAAGGTGCGGCTCAGGCCACTTTAGCCAATCCCAAGCAGACGGAACGATTCCCAGCCGCGGCGCTCATGACAGCCCGGAAAGCCAAGCGCCCCCTTGCACTTGCTTGGTAACTGGGGAGCCGTGCCAGGGGGGACAGGGGCTGCCAGGTGAAAACTGTAAAGGTTCCGGAGCAACCTGAAGGCAGAGCTGCCCAAGTGGCTGCCCCGTGCTGGGGGCACAACCCCGCAGGCCTGCTCTCCTCGGCAAAGCAGGGGCTGCCAGCACACAGCTCCCAGAAAGAGCCTTTGCAGGGAAATGTGGAAGAAGCATCCAAAACTGCATTTTGCAAAGAAGGTACTTGCTAGGGCAAATATTCCTTACCCACAACCTGCAACAAATGCCTGTTACCGGCCAGCTTCGGACATTGCTAGATTTCCTTTACTTACTGCCAGCAGACAGCCCTACCCGGGACGCTCGGCTCGCTCCAGGTTGGCGCGCGCTCCGCACGGCCACCGTCCTGCGCCCGGCCGCATCGTGCGCCGGATCGTGCGGCGCGCCGTGCTGCCTGCCAGGAGCCCATGCGGGACACGGGGCACCAAACACCGCTGGGAAGCCAAAGAGCAGGAAAAACGGTTCTGGTTCTCAACCCGAGGCACCACCACGCAGGCCAGCTTGAATCAGCCCTTCCCAGCAACGACCCTAATTGAAATTTAGCCAGGCAGGTATTGTAAAGTGAGCGCAGCTGACGGTGTTTTATATAAAGATTAGATCCAATAAGGCACTTGTCATATATTGCACAACTGCCAAATGATTTTTAAAAACAGATTTATGGAGGGTGACCAGCTGTATAAAAGACTGTCTGACCTGTAACACTGTACTTAAAGGAACATTATCAGCTCCAAACACGAGTGAAATTACTTTATCTATTATGGCTACAAATGCCAGCTAACTCTACTCCAACTGAACTGTTCTAGTAAAGGGACAAATCATCCCCTACAGTTGCTGTGAGTTAATTTCACTGAAAATCCAAGAGCAGTTTTTGTCTAGGTGAGTTCAGGTTTCCCTCAGGTTTGTTGTCTCAGGCACTAGCTGCCTGGTGGGGTCGCAAAGCTCATAGCCACTTAGTTCCCTTTGACAAAAGGCTCTTGGAGGCATCCCTGGGGACACGGAGCAAAGCTTTTATTTTTAAAAATTAAGTATTTTCAAATAACTCAGGGTGAATTCTCCCAAATCCAAATTCAGACTTCGATTTTTAAGGTATTGTCCTGGGTGAAGGTACTCTCCTTTAGTCTAGTAACAAAGAAAAGATGTAACTGTGAAATTAGGCTCCGAGATGGTTTTATTTCTGCAGTTTTCATCCAGTTTTTGAATGATTAAATCAGGCCACGGCAGGCCCTCAGTACAATATTATGATCAACACAAGAATCCAAATAATGTTTCTAAAACACACATTTTTTTTGATTGTTTGATGAGAGGATGTCTCTAATTTCATTTTTTTAGGCCTGTCTCTTATTTCCCATTCCTTTTTCATTAATGAAAATTCATGCTTTTGTATTTCAGAGCTTTGAAAGTATGAGTTGGCAGGGCTGAGAGCTGCAAATGTACGCTGTCAGCATGACACCATTATCACTTTTCCTTAAATTAATATAAGGTAGTTTACTCCATCTCCAGCATATATGCTGAGACAATCAATGTAATGGTCTGTGCAGGTGCACTGCCAAAATCCAGACAGATACAGCCAGACAGCCAGAAGGTTGCCTTATGTCTATGCCCATGCCTCATTCGAAGTTAGCTGAGATGCTGCAAAGCCCATTTCAGCATGTTTTAAGCAGCTCTTAACATGACTCACATCTCCTCTCCGTTTGCTCCTTCATTTAAACTTCCTGCTTCATCTGATTACTACACGTGCCACCTTCTACAGCACCAGGGAAGGAAATTTCTTGCAGGCTGCGCTCCCGATGCTGCAGCTTGCACACTGATGCTCCGAGGAGCCTGCGCCTTCGCAGGTGGTGCCCAGCTCATCGCAGTGAGCAGCCAGCGATGGGCGCCGCGACTCGAGCCGCAGGAAGGTGCTGCTCTGCTTGCGCAGCGCACGCGTGCGAACCCTCCCGTAGTGTTTAAGGAGACCCTGTGCAGCTGCTGCCCACCGCAGCGGCGAAGCCACATGGGCAGATTTACTCCAGCAAGGCCTCTTCTGCTGACTTGGTGGATACCGTGGAGATGGGGCAGCTTTATGAAATACGGTCCGACCCACAAACACAGCTATAAACTTTGGAGGTTTCGGCTATTAGCTTGAAAATCCCTCCGCTGTACGAAGTGCCTGTCACTCAGCCCCATTTCAGGCACATCAGAACACAGAAAAATCCTTCGCGGCTCCATGTTATCCGGGCAGCCACAAGGAACAGGTGATCTGCCAAACAAAATGGCCTGGGATAAAACCTCACGTGGCTACAGGTCATAAACACCCCAGTCCAGCCTGACAAGATGGTGCCTAAACTTTATTTAATCTAATGAGTATTTGACTCCTCCAGCCTCCTGCATGGGGAAATGCCACACACTTCCAGTGCAGCTGAGGGCCACGAAGTGACTGGTCCCACAATATCAGCAACTGAGACCTTTCCTGCAGAGCTACATCTCCAGGCAGCTTTAAACATTTTGCAAGGGCAATTCCAGATGTTCAACCTCTGGCTTTTGCTGCTAGCCTGCTTAGGGAAGTGTGCTGCACATTTAAACGATCTCTTTGGCCATGACCTATTGCCAACTGCTGCAAGTAGTTTGTAGAGTCTGAGTGAGACAACAGTCAAAGCACATGTATAATGACACAAGATACAAGCTCAGGAGAACCCCCCAAACATCTGCCTTGTATCAATTCATACTTCTAGCTTATTTGTCCTCAAAGAGCACTCACATGGCACCCAAGTCTGTATTAATACATATCATAATTCAGTTTATTCTGGATGACTGATAATGGGATTATTGCTCTTATGCCAAAAGCAAGACCTCCCGAATGGCATCACCTTACTCCTCAGGAAGCGGCGGATGGCCATAGCCTAACGCGTTTATGGCCGCGAGGCTCAAGCAGGGGGACATGCTCTAGAAAGGCCCTTAAAACTAGAGAATAAGATCGTGCCACAGGATTCACAGGCAGCATTTGATGCAGCCAGAGGACACTGCGTATGAAAAGCGATTCTCTTTGGAGGGCTACCTGCAATTTATGGGACTGCCTCATGAGCTCCTTCCTTACAAGGCAGTAAGGTTTATAGACACCTAAATGGTAGCTACCCAGTGTTTAACCTCCTCCCCTCATCCTGCCCCATCCCAAAACGGTGACTTGTTGACACGTTTCTGCGCCCAGAGCTAGCTGGTGGCGCAGGGCACCTCCTTGCCATGGGTGCTGCCCACCACAGGCTCTGCTCCAGCTCAGCCTGCCCTGGGAAGCACCGCTTCGCCGCCACTCCTGACAACCCTCAGCCGTCCCCGCTGCGTCTGACGGAGGCCAAGGGCTGAGCAGACGGATTCAAAGCCCTCCGCGGTCAAAGGGGAGACTTCGGTGGCTTTTAATGGGCTTGGGCTCAGCCCTCGAGGACAGGGCTGACGACAGGCAGAGATGATGGGGCAGGTTGTGGCTCTTTCCATGGAAAACCAGAGGCCTTCTCTAGGGCTGCCTAGGGAGTGCCCAACACTAAGATATATTTTCCATGTTTAAACTTTCCTTCCAAAAGCCTAATCAGATATGTCCAAAGCCACAAATTATAGTTGCCATGGTGGAGTTTTCCTTGAGAAACTGTGACAAGGGGAAGGTATCACCAAAAAGAAAACTAAGAGCCACCACAGGTTTAGAGCACTCTCTGATTTCAATACTGTACCACAGAAAAACATCTGTCAAACAGTATTGCGGTCTGAAGTAATCAGTGCAACTAATTACCACTAATTGTAATATAGTTTCTGTCTTGCTGCTAATACATTTAGACTTGCTAATCAAATCAAACTATTCCACCTTGCCACACCACTTTCAAATAAACATTTTAGCGAGGTTAAAAAATGAAGCTTTGTTCTCATTTTGTCGTTGTTGTTGTTACCGCTGTCTGGAGAGGCCAGGGGCTATTTTTTTCATTTATTTTACCCCGTAACAAAAGCTCCCGGTGTAGGGCAGCAGCGCGTGTTGAGGGACTGCGCTAAGGAACTATTGAGAAACGTGTGTTTGGGTGTAACATCCAGGAGGAACATGAGTTTGGATATAACATCCAGGAGAAACACTCATCCAGGAGGACTTTTCTAAGAAGTTTTCTAAGCAGAAAACTCCTCAGATGATAGAAACTGCTCTCTGCTGCCTTTCTGTGCATACGTTAAAGACTTTTGGAAGGTCTTTTAATAAAAATAAGAATTTAAAATATGCTTTCCAGTGATGAAATTGCATTTGAAAATGTATGATCTTTTACACCTTGAAAAAAAAAAATCAGAGGAACCTCCTTTTTTGAAAATTTCACTATTCTATATACTTCTTAATGACTGACAAAACTACTGGGGACACAGAGACATGCCAGAGAGCACTACATTCTGGAGAGGTATTTCAGACAGGTAAATAATCCCTGTTGAAGTGAACTCCCCACTACTTCCCCTGCACAATGTAACATGTTGCTCAAGCTGCTGCAGACACATGAACAAGCTTATTGCACCTGGGTGCTGACATGGCCCAAATCCCAAAGCTTCCTGCAGGATCTGACTTTCAGACTCTTCAGTTATTTGAGGACCTTCTCTCTTACCCAAGTCCAACCATACCCACATACAGATTACGCTCTCTGAGGGAGGAAGGAGGGAGAATTTAGGGCGCCCTGTCACAACAGCGACAAACATCCTCAAAATGCCCTCGTTGTCCAGAAATATGTAGTCACTTGACTCCCTCCACAAGCCTTAGCCACTGTTTTTATCAGTGCAAATGCAGAGCAGACCATAGTTATGGTAACTGTGGCGGTGCCTCTGAATATTTAGCAGCTCTTTAAAAAGCAATAACCAAAATAAGGCAGGCAGGCAGCTAGCAGGAGTTGCCAATTTAGCAGGAGCGCTTGACATTCCTAACAAAGGGAAAGGAAAACAACTAAATATTTTATACTGAAGAGTGCCTCCGATTTTAATTAATTTTTCGCCTTTGAACTTTGTAAACAGCTACTTGTAACAGAGTTTACAAAGGCCATTTAAAATTGCGATGTTGATCCAGAAATCAATGCATTTTCACAAAAGGCAACTCATTAGGAGTAAACATACGTAACTGCCAAGTTCTCCGCACATCAGAAGCAGCACCTGGAGGCTACTGAAGAGAACAGTCATCAGGGGGATTGAAAATCATGACGAGATGATTAAGATTAGCTGAAGGCATTCAAAAATTGGGCCTTCTTGAGAAGAAATCAGTACTTTTAAAAACCAGACCCTGCATCTCTTGTCCCTGACGTTGTTTTAAAGCAATTCTCCTGGAACACGAAGATCTCGGCGGGAGCCCAGTGCTGCTGGAGGCACTGGTGCACACACGGAGTGAGGCCCATCCCGCAGCACAGAGCGACTGCAGCAGCCCCACAAGGTGCTTCATCACCCTTCCTAAAGGCTGGGAGGTCAACCCCCACAGTTCAGCAGGAGCTTGGGGCACTCGGCACCTTCTTGGTGCTTGACCCACGGGTTATAAAGCCTAGAGGTAGTGGGCAGATGTGGCTGTGACTGCTCTGCACTTCAGAGAGCCTGAATTTCAATGCCCAGACTAAGTATCTGTTTGCAGAGGCACAAGGAAGGAAAGAAGTTTAGCGGGGAAGTCTTTCAACAAAGTTAATCCCTGAAAGAAGCCAAACTTTCTACGGTGGAGGAGCATGCACTCAATCACAGATGAATTTCACCCCAGGCCTGTTAAGGCACTGCGGCTATATTGGCCTTGAGGAGGAATGGCTGGTGTGGATGCAGGCTTATAGATGGGTAAGTACAAAGAAGTCGTGTGGGAAGCAACAAGAGTTTGTCACCTACACCAGATTGCCGACTAAAGCTCCAGCAGCAAGAGACGTCCCATGGATTTGGAAGACTTGTCTGTGCAATTGTAAATTAGTAAATTGATTACACCTATGCATACATGAAAAACTGTATTTCTGGCAGACAGAATATAGATAATATGCCTCATTTGAATTTTGGTGATTATTCATGCAAAAAGCAACACAATTTATTATTACTTACTAACACAGTTATAAATAGTCTTGAGCTAACTGATGCAGAAGACTGGAAGAAAGCAACCAAAGTGAAAGGTTTGGTTACATGCCCAGGGAAATGAATTCACTACGTGGCATGCTGCAAAAACTTATAGGAAAACACCAGGCATGCTTTTTGGGTCTTGTAAAACTGCCACTAGATGTGCCACTGCTGGTGTGTGGCATGTGCCACAAAGCAGCACAGCCCAATTGTGTGAATAACAGCGTGATTGTACCATACTGTAGGGAAGAAGGGCTTTCTTTTGCATCTTAAAGAGAAAACATTCTCACTTTCTCTGGGATTTCTGAGTTGTATATCTTTGAATTTTGCTATCTTTGAGTTTAGGTATCTCTGAACATTGATATTTATATAACTGTGACAAGATTACAATTATATAAACTACATGTGTAAATGCACATACACTTCAAAAGGAACAATAGCTAGGCAATCTGCAAGATATTTATTCTGAAAGCATTATCATGAGTATTTGAAACAAGGAAAATCTGTAGCCTCCATTTGCAAGATGGGAAAGGAGGCTCCAGTACCAGAGGGGTACCAGAGGGGGACCTGCCAGTTCTGTGAGGTTCTGAGGGCGGCCTCCTCTGGGAAGCACAGCCAGGCCAGGTCTCTGGCAAGGGTTAGAGCCGGGTGCTTTGCATGGCCCAATCACTGCACAAGTGTGAATCAGTTTGCTGCTTCTTTAAGCACCATCAAACCTGAGGCACAAAACTATTGGAAGCTCCATTTCCACAGCCCTTGTCCTCACAGAACAATGTATTTCAGAAAGCAGAAATGTTGTAGGACCATTATGGCTAAACAGCCACATGGGTAAATACTCCCAGCAAGTTGAGACCCACACCATTCAGATGATAGCCTGATTTAACTGAGCAATGTTTCCAAAGTGCTTTGAAGGTCAGCAATATTACAGAGAGCTTCCTGCAGTGCCTGTTAGAGTGGCAAACAACACCTATTATAATCCCATTTCCACACACGCATAACTTAGCCTTGGAAACACCTGTGTGCAAAACAAATCCTGATGCCAGGTTTCCAAATCAGAAAAAAAGAAAAAAAAAAAGAGCTCTCCTTTCTCTTTCCTTTGCTTTGTTTGACCAATGTTTTGCCCTCACTTAGCACCTTCTAGGTCACTGCTTGGCTTCTGGCATTAGCACTGGGGCTTTTCTTAAACCAAACCAAACTCTTTGGGATGTCTGAGGATTTCCAAAAGTGGATCCAAATATATATTTCACATTTTAAATCTGTATTGGCTCAGCTAGCAAGCAGAGTGAGGCTGATCTGTAGCTCACTGAAGGCAGCAAGAAATAGCCTAACTGGTGAAGAAGTGGAACCAAGTCCGTGCTATGTAACAGGGACCTTTCAATCAATTCTAGCCCAGAGTCTTTACTGGCAACTACAGCACAGACTAAGTCTGGAAAGGAAAAAAAAATGTTAAAGGTAATTGAGAAAAAAGTCACTTTTGAGTATGTTCTTTAGGCAGTGGCTACGTATTTAGTGAAGCTGAACATGCACCAGTCTTACCATGTACTGTCCTTTCCCTGCCAGCAAATCCTGGGGGCTGCTGGTGTAAGGCTGCGCTGGAGCTAAGGGATTGACTGGTCAAGGGACTGCAGCTGCTGCTGTGACCAGTCCGTCTGGTCCCTGCACTCCTTGCACACAGGGCTGGAGTTAAGGCTGTGTTTCATCCAGAGCTCTCAGCACAGAAGCACTTTGCCTGCTTCAGTTAAAGTCAGCTGCAAAACTCCTATTGACTTCAGCAAAAGATAGCATAGGCCGTTGCTGGAAGCTTTTGAAATCCAACGCCACATCATTAAGCTACACAGCAAAAGAAAAAATTCAATTTCAAAATTACATTTTGTTGCATCATTCTTAGCCTCTTTTTACTTGGAAGCATCCCATGCGCCAAGTGATTCACATAATGCTGCAGAGAGATAAAATTCCAGAATGATCCAACATAATGTTTACTCCAGCTACTAACTAGCCCAATCAAACCAGAACAAGAGCAAGGCTGTCTTGGGTTCCTTCAGATTGTGAAGTGACACGGAAAAAAAAAAAAAAAGACAAATGACAAATGAAAGACTTGCCAGGTTTCCTAGCCTGCCAATGTGTGGGATGCTCCAGCATCCTTAACAGGCATCCTGAGACCCCACTTAAGATTCCTTATTCCAATTTCTAAGCAGCTTGTCCCTTCTCACCTTATCCAGCATCTCTCTGATTCTCCCCGTCCTGCCATGGGAGGAGAGAACCCGCCTTGTGGCCCTGTGTGCAGGAAGCAGAGTAGCATCAATGTGCTAACGCACACTACTAGCTAGTAGTGTGCTAACGGACACTACTAGTCCTGCAGAAGCCAGCAAACATATGTGTTTAAATACTCACCTACCTTGGGTAACGTCAGGGTCACGGAGATGGAGCTGCCACAGAACTTTACACCCTAAAACTGAAGAGCTGGCAGGCTCAGGCCCCGTGCTGCTAAAAGAGTATCCCAGTACTCACAGGACTTTTTCAGGTTGCCAAGGGTAGGCAGAAGGAAGCAGGAAGGATCAGTCGGAGCCTTTCAAGAATGAACTTGAAGAATGACTGGTGCTTAAAGAGGTACAAAAAGTTTAACGTCACTATTCGGGAGAGAAAGTGCCACCTCCTCCATTCATCATCCACACTCTTTTTAGGCAGGCTGACCTTTCTCTTTGTGTTGCACTAAAATTACATCACATTTTCTTTCTTTTTGCTTCCTTCTCCCCCATTCTGTGCCATCTAAATTCAGGAAAGGATAAGGCCAGACTTCACTGCTGTCCCTTACTGGCAGAAAGAAGTAATCAGGATTAAAATCCTGCATATCGCTGTTTTTCTTTACGGCAATGTTTGACACCCTCCCCAGGATTATTAATAGCATTTTGCGAGCTCACTCGCACCTCTGTACAAACCATGCCATCTTCTGGTGCTTCCTGGCAGACAAAAGGAAATACCAGCATCAGGACTTAGAACTGAGGCCAGCAGCTGTGCCGGCGCAGGCAGCCCCTGCTAGAGGAGGGCAAAGCTGCGTTGGCAAAATTGCTTCAGGGCTCCTCCACGTACTGAAATCGCAAGGAAAAACGGATGCCAGGAACAAGCATACTTAGTGTGGGAATGCCAGCTCTAACTGCCCTACACACTAAGGCAGCAATCTCTGTTTGGAAAAAAAAAGATGTGTACGTGTAAAAAAGACACTCCTGTCAGTGATGCAGTAAGACTCAAAATAGAAGAGACTTTAGAAATCAGTTTGTTAGTAGAACAAAGACACTTGGGTATCAGGAAATTTATGATAGCTGGAATTGACTGCCCGTGTGCAGAAAAATATGGTAACATCTTGGTTTACACTTGCACCCCTACAGAATGTTTTCTATCTCTTGCTGAAATGGCTCTGAGACCAGTTTTTTGCTTACATCGCCTCAATTGGAAAGTTGTTCCAGAACCTCATACTTCTTGTCACTCCCTTGTGGCCAACGCGACCCTAACCTGCAGCTGCAGAAAGGGGTCAACTCCACAGCTGAATTCTACAAAACCATTTAAGAGTCACCAAGTTTTAAAAAAATATTTGCAGGCACCAACACACCGGTGTGCCCCAATCTCCTGGTATCCGCTGCCTGTGTTTGGCTACACGGCGTAGTCAATGAGGGCTTGTCACTGTGGAGGAGTAGCTCCAAGATCAGTAGTTCTGAGTAAAGGCAAAGTTTTTGGTGAAAGAAAGGGATTCTAGGCACTAGCACAATTTCCTCATCAATGCTGTTTGCTCAATTTTCTACGGTGAGCTAAATGTTAAGAGTAAATTAGGCCGAGCAGTTATTACCCATATTTACGAATCACATCAATTTCTCTGGCTCCCATATACTAGGCAGTGCTATAAACTTTGGGAAGCCAAAAAGGAAGGCAATATTTTCTACTGAAAAAGTGACTTGGTGTTACATTCTTCAGGAAAGGTTAAAAAAAAATGAAAAATCAAAGTGTCCCTCTAGTGCCATATCCAAGCAAGGTAACTTCGGAGAGGTTAACTTCAGGTAATGTAGGTAAATTGATTGCAGACTGCAGCCCAAAATTCTGCTATGCCAGGAAAGAGAGGCCTTGTCCTTGAGTGAAACTATTCCCTGCCAAAGTGAGGCACAGGACTTGTCGGAAATAAAGAATATAAAAAACGTAGGTAGGATTTCAGAATCTCATTAGACCTGAGCTGGTCAAGAGTTCAGGGCTCACAAACTTTTCCATTTGTCAAAACAGATCGGAATGACATAGGAAATGGTTCTTCATTCTGTGTCCTCATGGCGTGCAGAAGGGAAAGGGATGCAGCCGATGCTCACCTGGAGGTCAGGCTCCCCCATCCCTGCCCCGTGATGCCAATTCCTATAGGGACAGAAGGGCAGGGCTGGAGCAGCGCCATGTCCAGCACTGGAGGAACCCTTCAACATGGAAGACCGACAGGGTAAGTGGACATTAATTGGACATTCAGCCCATGGGACCAGACCAGAGCCCCCAGACTGAGCCTCTAGTGTGTACACAAGGTCCTCAGCACCTACTCGGCTACTCCCTACATGTGCTCCCATGGCCCTGCACTACCCGCTCCTGTGGATAGAGCCATCATGTTCCTACAGCCCCCTGGAGACTCAGCAGAGAAAAGAACACCTTATCTCAAGAATGTAGCTAATTTCCACGCAAAAGTCCCTCAGGATGAAGGAACTAAGGCCAAGCATGGAAGGAGGGAGGTCTGCAGGGAACCAACACAAGTATCAGGGACTAACAGAGAGGCAGTTCTCACCAGCACTAGTTGGGTAGCACTAACTTAAAAATAAGTATATTAGTGCTAAACATATTAGTGTTAAGTACATAAGCGTTAAGAAATGCACAGAATTTTGACAATTCCAACCACAACTGACTGGAGTCACTTCAAAACTCCACTCTCTGCACATTTCCTGAGTACACATTCAGCAAAATTTTATTCTGTGCAGAAAAACAGAGTAACATTGGCACTTGTGCAAGGGAGTTCCGATGCCCATCTTCATTCTTTGTCTAGTCTCAAGCCTACAGAACTGAATTCCTGCCTATTTTCATTAGCATATTCGTCTTAATAGTTTCTATTTCTTCTGGTGAAAGAGGAGCAGTGGGAAGAGGAAATTGTGCCTTTACCCCAGACATCAACTCTTAGTCCTGCTTCTCTTGCTCCCTGGGATGGTCTGTGTCATGCCTATATGGTCTGGAAACCTCTCCTGCCAGAAGAAGGGAATTTTTCTCCTTGAAATATGAAGGGTGTTTAGGCCACATTCCTTGCGCTTGGCAAAATCTGGCCTTTGAAGCATAAACCCCAGTGTCTGCTTTGCCTTCTAAGCCATTTTTATTAAAAGAAAGAAAAAGACAATTTTGGCTGCTTTTAGTGTGAAAGGTAGATAAGTTTTCTAAAAATAAGGTTGGATGGGCTTGCAAACAAATAATTTTTGTTTAAGACTGATTCATTCCATATGCAGCTTTTTTGACCAAGTCTCCCCCACAAGACCAGTACTTCATTAATGTTAATTTGAAGTCTGTCCAAGCTGATAATAGTGTAACGATTTTGGAGGAACAGCTCCTACCTAATGGATCCTTGACCTGGGAAGGTAAAATTCCTTCGGTGGGTCGTGACCCAACAGACCGTAAAGGCTTTAAGCTCTGTCATGTCAAGAAGCTGCATCTTAATAAATCTCAGGTCATGTATTTGTCCAGTCTGGTGAGACCTATGCATTTTAAAAACTTTCTAACCATGCATTTACATGATAAGATTGCTCAGAAGCTGGCTGATGAATATACAAGTGTCTGACAGTCTCTAAGTGCTTTCCCAAGCAACGGCGAATTGTCACATAAATATATAGTAATAAATAGCTGTTATTTGGACTTTCTTCTGGAAGAAGAACATTTTTTTAAAACTACTTTTTAAAGAAATGACTGCAAGTGATGTCAAAATCTGAAAGTTAAGCCTCAGTTTTTGCACAGTCTTTACAGAGAGGCCATTAGCAAACTAACAGTGGCTTCAGCTAAAACTAGCTTAAATAAAGAGTGAGAATCTTAGGGATCAAGTCATACATCATAGCACGGATTGATTGATTTGGGACATCTTTAGAAAAAAAAGGGGTAAATTGTGTCAATCTGGCCCAGCTTCGCAGGAAGTATCAACAACCACAGCTCATCTGAACCCAACAAATCTGCAAAAACTTGACCTGGCAGATGAAGCAAACAGTGATACCTTTTTCTTCTTTTTTCTCTGAAAAAAGAAGGAAGCAAAGTGGAAGCCTGTTTGTTAGAAACGGCCATGATGGCAAAAAGCTTTTGCTCACTGCTTTGAACTCAACTAACACTGGTAAAACTAAGGCATGTCACATGATATAAGCATCTAAAATAAAATATGAAATACAACTATAAAACTAAAAAATATAACTATAAATGAAAATATAGATATATATGAAGTATACATCTAATATTTTCCATAAAACTAAATATCTTTATATGATAGCAAGTCCATAAAAGTAGCTGCAGTAGATTAGCTCAGCCAGCCTCAGCCAGGAAAAATCCAGCATGATTACACTGTATTTGTAGCATGTTTAAAAGAAACACTCAGAGATGAGCCTGGAAGAAAGTTTATTCTGCCCCCATGTAGGGCTAAACTTCAGCTACTGTTGCCTTCTCTTTATTATTCAGTGTTTGCGTTGCCTTATTGTGTAGGAGTCCTGCAAGAGAATCTCATTAAGGCGAGCACTGAATATCCACAGGATAAAGAGAGTTTCTGATGTGCAGAGCTTACAGTCCAGCACCTTTAGAAGTACAGCTTTAATTAAATAAATGCAAAGGGAAGAAAAAAAGGGAAAACAACCAAGCACGGACAAAGCTTTTCAACCAAGGGGCCTGAAATCTAAAGCTCAAATCCAGATTTAGGCTCATAAATAAAAATTATATATCTAAAAGTGCCAGAAACGTGCGTTCGTGCTGAAGGCATTGCAAGCTCTCTGAACTCAAAACTCCTGAATGCAAGAAAAGGAGCCGCAGAGCCAAGAATAAAGGCCGACGCGCAAACTCTGCGTCTTAGATCATGTCTTGGGCCTCTCCTCCAGCTACCTACAAGATGCATTAGAGCCAGGCACTAGCCTAGATTTCAGCCCGAGCTCCAACAGTTCTACGAATTTATGCTCGAGTCTCAACACTGCTGCAGAGTGGTGCCTGATGACTTCCCTCTTTAGTCATCTTGGCCAGCCCTCTGTGTGAGGATGTTTGCACGAGCACGCGGGGATGAGTCTGCAGTGCCAAAAAATCTGCTGAAAGCTGCATCCCACACGGAGTTTGGGCACACCCCAATCCTGGGCTTCTCACAAGGCTCAGCCCCACTGTTCATGCAGAAGGCACTCAGGCCGCTATTGTTCCTGCTCTCCTTGTTTATAAAGGAGTCCTGCCTTCACCTTGGGGATGTGAGTTCCTTTAAGTTCCCTTTAGCAAAGCACTTCCCTAATGAGTGGCCTGGCTATTGCTAAGAAGGTTAAAGAAGTTTCTGGCAATGCTTGTGCTGCTGGAAGGAATGAAAAAAACAGTATTTTCCTGCTTTAATGAAACAAAAAGCTGGTTGTTTTGTTTTGGCCAAGCTGATACGCAGGTTCCTAATTGTTTCCTTGAGGTCCTGTATATCTTAGGAAAATAATTAAATGCTTCATTTTGTTCTTCATTTACTGCACTATTTGCAGAAGAGGCTTCTAAATACGCAAAGTCTCTTGCTTTTACACCTCACTTACTTAAATATTCCCAGCATTGCAACACAAAATAAACGACTTGGAGGTGTGGATTTTAAATGTTTTGCATGGCTCAAGTGCTATTTCTCATGGTAAGAGCAGGAACCTTTCTGCTACAGCCAATACAGCCGCAGAAAAACATATAGCCCTTTTGTCTGCCAGCTTTGTGAATGCTCTGATTTAGCTTGTTCGACAGTTTGGGCTGTCATCATTAATCCCAGTGACTGTGCAAGATTCCCCAGCTTAGAAGGATTTTTCTTCTTTTTTTTTCCAATCCAATTTAAGTTAATAAACAGTGAACTGAATTGCAAAAGAAAAGAGTAAGTTAATCACCTGGCAACTTAATTGCTTTGGACTTCAGAGGACACCCCACAGTTTTGAATCTAATATCCCAGTATTTGAAAAGTAGGCGGGAATGTGTCTTTTACCCCTCTACTATTTACTGCATTTTACTAAAAACTTGCTGTTTCTCAGGTTCTGGGGACTTGCTTTAAGTTCCTGGTAAGGGAGATACTGTGAATCCAAAAGTGACAACAGTCAGACTGTTGCCTGACATCCTGGAAGCAGAAATCTGGAGTCAAATCCGTGCATATATTGGTGTGAAAAAGAAACTCCAGTCAACTACAGGAAAATACATTTCTGGAATTTATGCCAGTCTAGTCAACAGAAAACGCTAACTGGGCTGAATGGTATTTTGTTTGCTCGTAAAAGGCATTTCTCCCTTGAAATTACAAGAAAAAAATAATAAAAAAAAGTCTAGATTCGGTCGCTCACACCCATCTCCAGCAGGACCTCGCTCCTCAGCGGACCCGACAGAGAGCTACTCACAGAGTTCTCCTCTCCAAACACATGCGCAGAGCCTGAGCTGCAATCAGGAATGCAAGGAACAAAAAGTATTTCTTTCCACAACAATAAAGACCACAGCTTATCTGTAAGAGTGACAGCAGTTCACTGCGCTTTATTGGTTTCATATTAAAAAAACAGGTTGTTTTTTGATACATTTGCATTTTAAGTGGCATGGTTTTGCCTAAGAAAAAAAGGATTGTGAGCATTCCTATTAGGGCTATACTGTCATCAGTCCTAGAGGAGCAAAAGATGACAGATTAAAATAACCCCTCGCACCAGCTGAGAGTGAATAACCTACAAGTCTGGAAACTACTCTGCACCTGCGATGTGAACTAGCACCGAGAGGAACACGAGGGAAAAAAAAGTGCACTGAAGAGCCTGAGTTTGTTTTTAATTTGAGCCCATGCCTATTCAGAGTGCCATGTCTGAACTTCCAAGAGCAAGCAAAATCCCTATGCGTTTACCATGCGAAACGCCGTTCACATCACCCAACAAACCCGAAGAGCCGCAAACAACCCAATCAGGGATTTGGAGAGAGCCCTCCATGCTGGAAAAGCTCCTCGGCACATTCCAGTTGAGTCACCACCACAGAAGTAGAAAAGAAAGGGGGGGGGGGGGAAGAGAGGAGAAAAAAATAAAGCAGGGGGGAAATAAATTACTGTGTGCAACTCCATCTGCAAACTGCTTCTCCCGCACTGCTATGTAATAAAATGTGTTGCTAAGATACAAGCTGCTAAAGAAGTTCATTAAAGGACACTTTAAACAAAGCTGCCAGACTCTTTTCCCTTTAAAGACTGCTTATTTGGTTCTGTCCCCTGTGTTTATAATTAGATCCTCTATATGGGAGATTGTGCTCCATTCAAGCCCACTCAGCAAAGAATGTTAATAAAATAACGTAAATAAGACACTGGCTTAGGGTGTATGTATTTATGGGCTCTGGGGCTGTTTATAGCAATACATCTGGCTTCCACTTGTGTTTTTAAATTGGAAATAAAGCTTCTCTGAGGAGCTGCCCCCAAGCCAGAGAGCAGAAATGCCAGGTTTTGCAACCGGCACTGCCGCCTAACTTTTAGCAGAGGCAGGAATACTTTCAGACAAAGAAAAACGGCTTCTTCACCCAAGTTGGGAGCTCTTTGCCGTGCCTCTTCCCTAAGCTTTTATGTGCAAAGCCAAGCTATCTACACAGAAATAAAGGACTGTTTATGCCTTTCAGCTGGCAATCTTTATCTTTCTCCATCTGCCCGCAAGTTTCTAGGTGTGTGTTAAGGATTTGCAGCATTTCCTTGATCGTGATGCATTAATGATAACGGCAAAGTCTGTTTTGTCACATTTCATTTCCAGGAAAAGACATGTTAGCAGAGAGATCTTTATCTGACCTTCTGTAAAATACTTCTACTCTCTGTGGTAACATTCTTGTGATAAGTGCATTTTTGTTGGGGGGAAAGAAAGGGCAAGCAGCATTTTGCATTCACTCATTGTGTCAAAATTATATCTTAAGGAATAATTCCAATATTTATCTGTTGAGTGCTTAACAACACATGAGCTGCATAAATCACAGATGAGAGTTAGTATCAGGGATTATATAGAAAATGTTACTTGTCACTTTGTAACCTGCATCTCATATTAAATTCTGTATCGCAGTCCTCAGCATGTATATATTTTTAATTACATTTTCAGGCTCATTTACATGCGCATATTGGCTTTCTGCCTGAATGATATCAAAGAGAAAGACCTTATGCTCACACCCAAGCACATACACACATAAGCACATTTACACACACAACCTCGATTCTCTACATTTCTGAGAATGGAATCTCCCCTCATCTTTTTCATTCTTAGAAAAGCTTCAGTTCCCCCATAAATCTTTCAGCAAGCCTGATGGATTCCAAGTGGTCCAGAAAAAAAAAAAAACAGAAAATGCCGGTTAATCTCTGCCGCATGTCAAAAGTATCAACAATTCTCGCTTGACTCATGTTAATCAAAACGTAATACAGATTCTTACTTTCTGTAACCTTACAAGACCTGTCATCCATAGCTGAGTTTGCTCTGAAAGGCTACTCTGAGCCTTCTGGATAAGAGGGAAGCTGCGTCACAAAGTACAAACACGATCAAGTTAAATCAATGCACAAAGGAAAAGGACCTATATACTACATAGATCGAACTTCAGTTTCAAGACCAGTTGTGGGCTTCTCTTGGTTAAACGGAAGCAATCAGGCAAATTTTCAGTCTGTTCTTGCCGCATCCTCAAAGCTCTGGGGGCTAAATTCCAACTCTGAAAATAACACAGCCCCTCCAAGCACCGAGCCCAGCAGCGCCCGGCAGCTCTCAAGCTCCCAGGCACTTATTGTTTAGGTTTGGCTGCAGCCACATTCAGGGCCAGCTCTCTGGTTTGCTTCCGTGCAGGCAAAAAGGTGCTTTTGTAGGGTAAGCTGGGGCATACACTTCACTCCTGCATGGGTTAAAAAAAAATAAAGTGCATCCTCATATTCTCCTCATTGCCTTTGTACATTAACCAGAAGGATATGCCTGTACATGTGCAAAAAATAAAGAAAGCCCTGGTAGTACATATTAGATTTCAATAGCTGCTTACTATTGGCAGTCGCAGGTTGTAGCTAGAACTAAGCCGCATCAGCAATTTCATATGACACTCTGGAAATTGCTACTACATAACAGTAAGTAGCTGATTCAAAAGAGAGAGGGCGGGGGGGGGGGGGAAAGAAGGGGGGGGGGGAAGAGAGAGAGGAGGGGGGAAGCGGAGAAAGCCTGTTTAAGGAAGTACATTTTGTCTCAAGATGAACATTTCCAAACAAAAAAGTAGCACCACCTTGAGTTTGTGGGGTACTTTTTTTATTAAAAAAAGCTATATCTACACACATATACATATAAGGAAAGTGTGTTTAAGGTGATTTAACAAGGAGAATTGCATATGACCAAAAATGATTCTGTCAAGCTGAAATAACTGTCTACTTTAATGGCAGCAAGACAAATTTGCATTTCAATTAGTACAATTCTTTTTTAGTTTTTCTTTGTTCTTATCTTAAACTTGCAGCACATTTTTATACTTGCTTTACCTCCAACTGCTATGCATGTACAAATTGCCCTTCTTGACATCGTGGTCACACACACCCCATTTGCCATGGCCTTGTCTTATTGATTTGCAAACTTCTACACTTTAACTCTATTGATTATAAATTGTGTTGATGCCTGAGATTTTGTTTTGGGGGGAGGCTGGAGAAGAGAAGGAGATATCATTTTAGAATCAAGTAAAAATACTGCATATTTTATCTTTGATCACAAAGAGAAAGGCATAGAGGGGAAAGTTAAAAGTAACTCGTATTAACGTGCCTTTATACGCCTTCAAGCTTTCAACTTGAAAATCAAATCTGAAATGAGATGAAAAAGGATTTTCTCAACTTGAATGTACCAGGAGTGTTTGGAGTGATGCAATATCTCATTGGAAATGTGATTTAAAAACACCATTCCAAAGCTCTCCTCCAGCATCGTGCTACGGAAAGAATGTCACAGATTCTCCTTTCTTGCCCCAAGCAGAGGGCCAGATCCTGAGAAAAGGTGAGATGATAAAAACCTCTGACACAAGACATGGCTGTGGACCAGCTGCACGTACAGAATCTGCCCCGTTAAATCAGGACTCTACACAAAGACATCAGTGAGTACACAGTTTTTATTGCCCAAACATCGACTAGGAAATGAAAACAAATTCTAACTCCTTGAGACAGAGTTGCTACATGGAACTAGAGTTTCTTTGATGGAGTCTGCCCACCAAAGTATAATGCACAGCTGAACAAATACCTGTTTGCTGCAAGAAGAAATTAGATATTTTACAATGGGTAACAGGTAGCAAGTACCGCCACTGTAAGACCAGAAGAGAAATAAAAAGGTATTCTTGCCATAATTCCTTTTTCTGAATAGACAAAGGCATTGTAAGGAAAAAAATTGCTAAATCACAGGGATAATCATCATCGCCAGCTCCTCTAATGAGGCATCATGGGATTACTGGAGTTATTATAAGAGTCATCTTATTGAAGAAATTCAAAGTTAATTGAAATCAATTGTACTGTTCTGACAGCAGGTGTTTTAAGTGGCTAAAATATCAAAGTGAACTCTTTAAAATGGTTAGAATGAATGTAACATTCACTTTTCAACCCCTAGCCCTGCCAAGTGATACACTACACAAGTGCAGAAAAGTGTACAGTCAAAGCAAATCGCTGGAATAAAATAGCATTTCACACGCCAGGCAAGCAGCTACCAAACAAAAGGTGGTTCTAACCCCCTCCAGTACACATTTTCATTGCACATGTGCAATTTCCATGAGTCTTATAAGGGCAACTAATGGAAGGCAGAAAGGCACAAGTATTCCTATTCCTACTGTGCTTCCCCTCTATGAAAATGTTCTTTATTACCATTTTCCTCCAATATTAATCTCCATGCAGAATGACCAAAAGCACAAACAGAGTGTGAGGTTTGCCATTATACACGCTGTATTTCCACATTTCTCCTCCAAGGAGTCAAAGGGAAACTCTTCCCTTGTTCAGGAACTTGTATCACAGATAACAAAGCAACTAATAAATTATTAGCTGATTCTAGGGAAAAAAAAAAAAAAAGGAAAGAAAAAAAGGGAAACTGAAACCTCCTGAATTACAGCCCAGAACTGATCTTTACTTCGATCCAGCAAGTTCATCTGATTCTACAGTCTGCTTGGGTTTCCCAGCAAAACTGGGTGCTCAACATCCAGAAGGGCAAAGTTGAGCTCATATTTAATACCTGTTGTATCTTTGCCTCCAGACTCAATGCAGTGACAGGAAAGCTGCATATTCCACCTGTGTGATGGTGGCCCAGTTCCTCCTGACTTCAGTGAGTGCTCAGGAAGGTCCTTCCAACCAAATTCTGCTGGGAGGGACGTGCATAGATACAGTTCTTGCTACAAGAAAACAGAGTGCTCTCCACGCACACCTCAGGATAGAGTTTGACATTGGGTTCAACTTGATTTGGAAATGCCTTTCAGGCTTTATCTCTGCTTTCCCTGACACTTATAACCCCTATTTTAGTTCAACAATTTTGAAAGTACCCAACCATATGAAATACTGAGCATTGTCAAATGTCAATAATTTCGCCTTTAACATGTGTAAACAATGCTGCCATTTTCCAGGCACAGCACAGCGCACGTTTCAACAGACCTACAAAACTGCTCCTCTTCCCCCCAAAAGAAAGACACAACATAGGTAAAATCAGACATCTCGAGTTCCGTAGTTTCCAACAACTTGCATAAAAAAGTCTATTTAATTTTTAGGTATACTCATACTTTCCACAAACAGGCTTCGCTGGTAATCACGAGGAGCAAAAATACAGTCAGTGGTTTAATTTCAAATATATTACCCAAAAATGCAAAGCAGTACTAACACAGGTTGTAAGAGTCTGCCTGAAACTAATGTTGATTTTCTGCATAGATAGTAAATTATGGTAAAGAAATGAGGCAGTGCGAACAAGTGTCAGATATATAATGTCTTTTGGGAAGACGTATTTTTATTACTGCACTCCAGGACAGGCTGCCTGAACCCAGAGTCCATCATAGTTGAAAATACAGTAGCCCACATGAGCTCATTGTTAATTTTGAAGATCTAGCTAACCTCCTAACACTTGTGCCAAAATACTGAACTTGCGATTGGAGGTTAAAGGTTTGCATATTTGTTTCTCTTAATCTGTTAATTAATAAGAGATAACTTTCTGAAATGAAAAGACCCTTAATTACTCTTTCTGGAAATAAAGAAAGCCAGGAGTACCCGCAGCAGAGCACCTCTGCTGTGCTTTTAAGACCAGTGCTGGCTCTAACCATAGATCTTTTATTTACATACAAATGCTTGTTGCTTGACAATTTAGATAAAAATGTTACTGCTGCTCTGCATGTGATGTAGATTGAAGGTGTAAAACCACTGGACCAACTAATGGAGTCTTCACACATCACATCTTGTTAAAGAAGAGGTAGTCCACTCTCAAATGCCATTACAATTCATCAAAACTACAGCATACAAAAGATACAATTTCTACCAAAGGTCTAGCTTTGTCTCTCTGAGTAAGATGCCAAATTAAGTATTGATTTAAGCAACACCTTTAAATAATGAAAACGATGTCTCCATAATACTTACTTGCAACAACTGGGAAAATATTAAAACTACATTTAATTCCTTATTTCTCCACACCAGTGATGTAAAAGAAACATTGACGATGGGGAGATTTGTTTAGGTTTCAAACTCTAACTTTTCACAAAAGTCTGCTTTTAACATTTGACTCAAGAGCTGAGCTGGTCTTTCAATTCTGTCTTTATTTGTAAGTTTTAAGAAAATGTTGCCATAAATGCTGATGGCTTCAGCAGGAAATTGAAGCACCTCACCCCTGCTATATTTCTAACAGATGTGGATGATGTGATCATCCATTCATTTTACTATCTGTTTCATCATCCACATGCACCTTTTAATTGAAACCTAATTTCAGCATCCTTTGCATTCCGGGCATGCACAGGCAAAGGTGTACATTAGTTACATTAGCGAATTATGAATTAGTTGCTCCTAAACAAATCTTTGGCAGGGGGGTAAGGAAAGTAAATACTTTGTTAAACAACCTCCCTGCTTGCATTGCCTTCCTAATTTTATTTGGTACTCAACCACTGAAAAGATGCAGTAACACACAAACTACAGCTGCGGTAGTCCTCAGTGCCTCTTCTTCATACCCCGAAGAGCCAACAGTTCACTCATCAGGCAAGAAGAAACTACTAATTATACCGAGCCCGAAAAGTTACACAATAGTTTTGTGCCTTGCTCAGAGGCTGAGACCTCCCAACTCATTTCACATGTGACCCAAGAGAGCTTTCAATGTAAACTTCCAGAGGGGGCAGTCTGGAGCAAGAGGATGCTGCATCACCACCACCTCGTCTCCTATTTATATGCTCTTGTTGCACTGCATGCTGAAATCAGAAAAAGAAATAGAAAACTAGGTTTCTGCCTAAAAATAGGAGTTATTCTCGCTAGGCCAAAATCTCCTCTTTGCAGAGTTTTAACATCGTGCATTTAATTACAGTGCAGGCTAGAGATTTATTTACAAGGGAGAGTCATAAATAGGTGACCATTGTTTACTAGGGAGTTGGGATTATAGAAAAAATGTTGTGCAAGCTTAGCAAAACCCTCGTTCTCCGCCCCCCCGAGCAGAATCTGAACAGCCCTCCTGTATTTTCAAATGCGTCTCTCTGCCTTATCTAAATTCCAGCATGACACATAATAAATAGCTTCTCATTTACTATCATCATAAAAATTTAAACAGCCTGGAAATAGTTGCTACAATACAGGGGGAAATGATCAAATGTATGTTCTAAATACCCACTTAGAACAGTAAAACTATTTCCCTATTGAAGAAAGAACACATAAAGATGCATTGTTGCAGTGAAGGCTGTTACCTCGGTTTAAGAAAAAAAGGAAAAATCCTCTACTCAGTGTAGTAGTATTAGAGTCAACAACTTGCTGTTTTACATCGAAAAAAAAAAAAGACTAACAGCCCTTAGCTATCATGTAGTGTCAGATTTGCTTTAAAAAAGAAAGTATCTGATTTGATTCTATACAGTGATTAAACATCTTTGTGCACTGCTGAGTAGGGCATTCTGTCCCCTCCCCCCCTCCAAAAATGGCATCAAAGCAATCAAAATGGTAATGTTCAGCATGAATGGGGCCCCCTCCCCCACCCGCAAACTCCGCAGACTTTTCTCCATGTTAGGAGGAAACCGCGGGCACCCCTTTCCCTCACAAAATGGAAGCTTCCACTACCAAAGTGCGAGTGCCGAACAAATTCCCCTTACAATAAACTGGGAGGAAAAGGGTGGTGTGCAACTCCCACCCCCCGAGCCCCCCACGGTGCGGGGATTATGCATGCACGGCTCACTTTTGAACTTTAACCACAACTCCGGCCAGAACAATACAAATAAATAAATAAAACACGAACAAAAAGAATCAAACGTGTGTCCGTCCCCCCCGCGCCGGCCCGCGCCTCCCTGCCCGGCCGCAGCGCCAGCCCCGCGGGCGCTGTCCGCGCCCCGTGGTGCTGAAGGGGCCGCGGGCGCCGCGCATNCCGCAGCAGCCGCCGCGCTGCCCGCGGCGGGGCGGCTGCGGGGGGACAACGTCGCGGGTGGGGGGCACCGCCCGGGCGGGGAGCGGGGGAATGTGGGGGTGTCAACCGCCCCGCGGCCGCCCGCATCGGCTGCTGCCGCGGGGGCAGCGCGGGGAGCGGGGAGGGCGCGCGTGGAGTTTGGGGAGGGCTCCGGGCACCGCTGTCCGCGGTGCTGAACATCCCCCCGCGCCGCGGCGGGGGCACCGGTCGGGCGCCCGGAAAGTTTGGGGAGGGCTGGGCAAAAGCGGGGGCAGCCGATCGGCTTTCGGGTTCGTTTTCCCCGCCCCCTCCCTTCTCGTTTTCTGCTTTTCCCCCCCTTTTTTGTTCTTCTCCCCCCCTGTACCCCCCCACCTTGACACAGGTTAATCTCCTTTTACTGATATTTTGGGGAAGGGCGGGGGGGAAAAGTGAAAGTGAACTCGAATCAAAAGCCAACACGTCAGATCAGACCAAGGGAAGAGAAAGGCAAGTGGGGAAGGGTTAAAAAAAAAAAAAAAAAAAAANNAAAAAAAAAAAAGAGAGAGAGAGCAAAAGAAAGAAAGAAAGAGAAAAGAAATAAAGTGATCAATAAAAGCCAGTTTTGTAATCGAGAGCAGAAATGGCTCCAAATCAGGCTCCAGCCTCCTTGTTCCCAACTCTTACTCGGCACATTACACGGAAGTGCACAAAGTAGCCCAAGACAGGAGAATTTTCCATATTCCTAAAACATGTCGACCAACTCAAAATGGACGCCTCATTTTTTTTTTTTTTTTTTACGTTTTAACTACTGCTTATCTTTTTACTGCTCGTACTAAAATCATTCTCTCCCCCAGCAAGACATCCAGGAATCCGACCTCATTTTGAAAACATGCATTTCCTCACTTTATGCCTAGCAAAATGGATGTTATATCCTCCGCTGTCGGTATTTTTTCAGCTAACGCAGACACTTTTTGGATGTTTAGAAAGTGCATTACAAAAAAAAAAAAAAAAAAGACAAGAAGGAAACCGAACGCAACTGAATCGATCCATTCCTTACTTGTTTGTCATTAAGAGCTGCTATTCTTGATTGCCTTTCATGGATTTGTTTCTTAAGATCCCCGTTCTGCAAAAACGGCAATAAGATGCATATTAAAGGCAAAGTGCAAACTAGCCCCTGCAACGCATAAACTTGCGATCTAGAAATTGTTCACAGGCAAAACCCCTTCCACCGAAGCCACACGAAAGCATGCACACACAAAACAACCTCTTTAGCAAGAAAGCTCAGCGCCGGCTACAAAATGAGATCTCTTACTGATAAAGTTTCTCATCCTGCTGTCCCAACACAACTGCACTTATTACAGCAAGGATAAAATAACTGAAGAAGAGGGGGGAAAAAAAAGAAAAAAAGAATCTGCATTTACCTGTGGATCTTGCTTCATCTGTGCAACTAGTTTCTATGAAAAAAAAATAAAAAATAAAAACAAAGAAAACGCCCCCCCCGGAAACCAAAAAAAAAAAAAAAAAAAAANAAAAAGGAGGAATTAGCAACTGTTTCAAGTTTAATGGATTTTTTTTTCAAATGTATGGCAGTGTGCGGCCGGGGGAGGGAGGGAGGGAGGGGGGTAAGGAACAAAGAGGCAAGTAAACACTGCGAGGCAGTTTCCAGCGAGGCTCATAAATATTCAAGTCTCGTCCTAATCTCTCCAACACACACACACACACACACTCGCGCACACGCACACGCTCACACTCACCCACCGCAATGGAAACTCTCCGGAGCGCCACAAAACACCCGCCTAAAGGACAGAGGAAAGGGAGGGGGAAAATAAAAAAATAAAGAATAAAAGGGGGAGGGAGGGAGAAGGGAAAAAAGAAAAGTCGGCCAAACAAGCCGCAAAACTACTTCGGCCAAGTGCTCCCCCCGCGCCAGGCCGGGCCGCGGGGGGCCCCGGCGACGCCGCCCCCGGCCCCGGNGGCGGATCGGTGTCCCCGCCGGTGCCCGGTAAGCATGCACCCCCCCGGCACGGCACGGCACGGCACGGCGGCAGCGCCTCTGCGCGCCCCGCTCCTGCCGCTTCACTTCAGCACCACCGCTTCATACATACATATATATATATATATATGTATATATATGTATTATATATATGTATTTTCTTTTTACCTGATGACACTGGATTTCCACTTTTAACGCCTCCTGCAAGCTGTGTAGCTCCATCGCTGCAACTTGCCAGGCACTTTTTCCTGCCACTTTCAGATCCCAATGAAGTTTTTTTTGTTGTTGTTGTTGTTTTGTTTTGTTTGTTTGCTTGTTGGGTTTGCCTTTTTTTCTCTCTTTTTTGTTTTGTTTTGTTTTGTTTGCTTTGGCTTGCTTTTTTCGCCTCCTTTTCTTTCTTTTCCCCCCTCTTTTTTTTTCTTTTTCTTCC
>VWPW01023288.1:215953-355301 GCA_013389825.1 Crypturellus undulatus
GCGGCGGCGCCAGGCCGCGGTGCCCGGATGCAGCGCGGCGCGGGGCGGGGAGGGGGGAGCGAAGACCCTCCCGCCGCGCATGCGCGCCCGCCGCCGCCGCGGCGCTGGGCGAGGGAACAACAAAGTACCGGCGCGCGGGCGGGGCGGGGCCAACGGTTCTAACGGCGGCGGCGCCGCCCCGGTTTCGCCGCGGCGCGGTGTCCGTTTCCCCGCGGTCTCCTCGGCCCTGGGCGCCCCGCGGGGACCCGCTGAGGCGTTCGGAGCCCCTGGCCTGGCCGGTCGGTGGAAGTTTTTCACAGTTTATTCCCTCCTTCCTCCCTTACTATCTCTCACTCCGCTTCCTCCTCTCTCTGACCCTCCGTCAGTCTCGTCGTCTCTGCTTTGCTTCCTTGGCCCCCCGGGTGCATAAGGAGCCACCTGGCAGTAATTTTCCCCAGTAATTTTTCTTTGAGGAAGCAGAAGGGAAAGGGGCTACTTGCACCCTTTGCTGTGGGGATGGTGTCTGCTCGAGGCTTGTGTCCGCTGTGGCTCTGGGTCGCAGTGTTTTTCAAGTCCCTTCCGAGCGCCAACAGCCCTGTGGGCTCTAGCAGAGCCACCAGCACCCACCCACCTTCGTGTTTTCCACCTGGCTCCTACTTGGGAGCGATGGAAAGCAGGGCAACACGTGGCAGGGGGGCCCTGGGCGCGATACCTGGCATCAAGACCGAGGGCAGAAATCCGGGCGCTGCAGGCAGCATGCAGCAGCCTCAGCCACATAAAAAAGTAAAATAAATTAAGTTTGGTTTTGAGGGAGCTAAACTTTGGGAGGGGAAGGTGTTTCCAGATCTTTATCGTCACACAGGTCTAGTTGGGACTATGAGAACATAAAGTGGGTTGCAGCATTCAAGAGCTAAAGAGGAAAGGGCCGGGAAGTCTGAGGTGATTGAGGACAGGTAATAGGGACCCAGGGTCTCTGGTGAGTTGCTGCATCAAAGCAGCAAGGCTTTAAACCAGCATGGAGGGGTGGACACTCCACTAAAGGCAAATCAAGCCAGAATTCCTTGATTTCTGCATAACAAATATAGCCACCACCAAGTCACCCCGCAACACAGATGTGATCTAGCTCAGGTGCAGGCAGAAACGCATTACCTTTGTGTCAGTTTTGGTCCAAAACGGCTTCAGACCCAGCCTCAGATCATTTGGACAGATAAAAGCTGCTCAACCATTAAACTTTTACATACATTCAAATCAGCAGCACAAATTTACATCAATTCAATGTTTTACCTCGTAGCTGCACTGCTCCCGATGCTGTAGTAAGAGCCTATTTTACAGCACTCTCAACGATACTAGCATTTCTTCTTGCAACTGACTACAGTCGCAACTTTTGTTTAGTGTATAGCTTAAACAGGTGAAATCAAGAAGCTAATTTCAATTTTTCTTGAAAGGTAATTTCTAAGTGGGTTCGCTTCCTCGTGTCAGCGCGTTGAAAATATTTGCAGGGGAATGTTTAATTCTCAGTCAATAAAGTGTCTTGGCTGCACAGGGGATTTTAGCAAATTCTACTTATATGAGTAAGGACAAATAGGTCAATCCTGCAGATCCTTATGCATATGAAAATGTTTCAGTATGGAATCATGTAATCAGCAATCTCTCCTCTGTTATGTACAACAGTATCTGCTTGTGCATGACCCAACTAAAGTAAGGCTTTGCAAGGTACCTAAACATCTGGTAAGACCTGACATCTGTAGGGAAGTACCTGAGTAGAGTAGGCTTTTGTTCATCACAATCAAAATGGCTAAATTGCAATTTCGTAAAGTGTGTAGCTTTATAAAATCACCTGCAAGGCGTTGGGGTTGCTGCGTTGTACTACCTTGATCAGTAAGATGCCAACAGGAGAAGTTTTGAAATTTGTTCCAATCTCTCTGCCGCCATTCAAGAACTGGTTTGTATGTCTACAGAGTTATGATGGGTCACAGATTTCAATATGCAGGAAACACTGATATAAATTAGGAAGCGTAATGAAGTACATTGCTTTTCATTTATTGATACTGCTTATACTATTTTTTCCCGGGAAACTGTGTAAAATACATTAACCTGTCAAGTACATTTATGCAATAAAGTTATGCAGTCACCTATAAAAATGTTAACAGCTTTATGCAATTTACTTGGAGATTATCGTGGCAAAAGTCTTACTGTAGGGGCAAGGGAGCTTGGAGAGCTTCCCTTCTACCCATGCACCTGCATAAGGGATGGCTGCAGTTTAGCAGGAGACTGCAGACAGACTGGGAGACAGAGCAGAACAGCTGGCAAAAGGGTCTGTTGAAGCATGGAAATTTATGGTTGGTGCCAACCAAAAAAAAAATCCTGTTACACAAAGTGTAGCATGTCGTGTGGTTAAACACAGTTCTTCATTGACCCCTGGAACAATTATTCTTGCTCATAGCTTCTTCTGGAGTATCAGAAGCCCTCTGGAAGTCTTTCCTCTCTTGCTCTAGCTAAGGAATTTTATACACAAACCCACTCTGCAATCCCAGAGTAAAGGAGGAGTGTGTTCTACAGTAAAATATAAATGTATTATAGTGTTCAGACCAAGAGGCCTATTTTACAAATGTTTCTGCAAGTGAAAAGCCTTAGGCATGTGAATCAATTTGATAGCCCCTGGTAATGAAGTAAGTTACTTATGTGCACAAGTGTTTCAACATCAGACTCTTTCTCTACAAAAAGTTATTGCAAAAAAGTTTTTGACATATTCCCTATCTTTTAGGATTGCCTAAAAATGCATAGCACAGCATCAATAAAAGACTGATAAATGACATTTTTTGCAATGATGTTTTGCTGCACACGGAAACTCCAGCCCAGTCACTGCACTGAGAATACGAACCTCTCGAAAGTCCTTGATCCAAAGCATCCTGGCATCCTAGCCAGGAATCCAGCATCTAGCAGTCGAATCCCACCCTTGAAAACAGAGTTTCAAGGCCTTCTCAAGCCACATTGAGAAGCTGAAGATAAGTTGATGTAGGCAAGAAATAGTGTCTTGTATTTCCTAACTACCTCCGCCTGTTTGCCTTTTTAAGATCATCTCTTCATCTCAATTGAGAACGTGCTTTAGAGAACTGGAGTTATTTTATGGACGTAAGCTTCTCCCTCTTCCCAAAACAGAATTTACTTGTGGTTGGAGACACCACCTGTCTCGGTTAAATCTAGGAGACGTGGTCAGTTCCTATCTATAGTGAAAAACTCTTCAGCAGAGGCAAAATGAATGAAGAAACTGATGAGTTTCTTAACGCACAAGTTCATTATAGGAAGGAAGGGATATGGAGAATGGTGAAATGTCACTGTCCTAAAATGCATCGGACAGCGCAACGCTCATGTGAAGAGCTGATCTTCTGGGTTCTTTCCCCAGCCTTTGGCATCTTCTCCGTCTCCTTACCTGGAGCCCTGTCTCCCACCAATTCCTCTTCAGTTGGACTCTCCTGTGTTGAAGGATAGGATGAGAGTCCAGAAGGATTGTAACAAACCAGAGAAAAGCTCAAAAAAAAAAAAATGCTTTTTCCATATGAGCAAGCGTGAAGGATTACATTTAGGCAGATATAACCAACGTCACAAATACAAGGATAAGACCTAACTGCTTAGATAGCGGTTGTGCAGGAAGGGAGTTTGGATTGCAGGCTGAATGAGAGTCAAAACCTTGTGCTATTGCACAAATGGTTGAAGTACGTTAGAAAAGTTTAGTCGTTAGGACACCCGAAGCGATCCTTCTGCTCTAGGCTAACAGGGAGACCAAAGACATTCATGTTAACAGTCTTCAGGCCTACAAAAAGAGGGGACAGAGCCTGGGACAGAGCAGGGGAAAGGGTGGATTTACATTGCAGCAAAGGTAATTCAGAGTAAGCATAAGGAGAACTATATCTAAAGGTGAAACTAGGAAATGTTGGAACACATCGCCTTTGGAGACACTGGTATCGCTGCTCTGGGAGTTGTCTAACAAGGGGCTGAACAAACAGCTTCAGGAGAGGACTGTGTTTTTTGATAATCTTTTGGAGGAATCAGATAGGCAACATGACCCCTTAAGATCCTTCTGGACCAGTATAATATTCATCTGAGAGCGCGAGGAGCAGGAATGCAGCTGTTCTCTGCTTTATGTTTCATTCTCTAGCTGGCCCTGATTCCCAGCTACCTGATTACAGTAGCTGTTACCCTCTTCCTCACCACCTAAGAGCCCCATCCTCATTATAAACACAAACTTCCCACAGATCGTTTGAACAGCAAAAGGAGAAGAAAATGAATTCCTATGACCACCTTGCATTTAGGAGGATTTTTAACCTTCAAGTCATCCTCAACTATGGTCAGGGAAAAGACAAAGGAAAGCAGACATATTTTCCATGTAATAATTTAAAATGTAAAATGCAGCTTGAAATAAGTCTAAAATACTTCTATTTTTTTTTAATGAAGTGTCATTATGAAGGTTTTTTTTTTTAATATACCTATTTTCTTATTTTATTTTTGCCTCATCCACAGGGCAGATTTACATATCCTGATTTCTCAGAAATACTCTTCATACCAGTCATAAGAACTGGTACTTCCAGACTGACACGATTTGCAGAGGCCAGTGGACATGCACATTTTCTCCCAGCTTTCTCATTCAGCTAGAGAGAGAGAGAGCACAGGAAAAAGTGGAGGAGCTGCAATGTCAGTACAATAGAAGACAGGACTTTCTAGGGTATTTCATACTCTAAAAGCAGATGCACAGCAATTGTACAGTGTGACCTGACAAGACAACAATACTCCCTGCGACTTGTCTCTGGAAGTTAATTCTACAAAAGTGGATATCCACAATTGAGCATCTCCAGGCTTTTACTGAGTCTTTGTCCTATCATTAAAAGGGTGAATTTCCTTCCCCTTCACTAGAGCAGGGCCCTCAGGATTTGGCCCGTGTGATTTCCTGCTGGGGGCTTCAGCTCCATCGCAGTTCTGGAACACAGATTTCCTCAACACAGAAGCTTGGACTCCAGTGAGTGTCAACATAGAGTGTTTCCTATTTTGAAAGCTTGTCATTCTGGTGAGATTTGAGGGTGCTGGAGCCCAGCTGTGTAAATTCACTTATGCCTCTGAGTTGGATCCCTAGCACCTTTATAAATCTGACTCATCCTGCAAACCAGCAATTTGTTTGAATTCAGAAAAAAAATCTGGCTTTTCCCTTGAAGAAGGAGCTCTTCATCTTGTCATCTCAAGTCCATTGTGTACAATTAAATGGTTTCCTCTCCATTATCGGCTCAAAGCGTTTCTCCAGCTGTAATATTCCCCCTTGTTCTCCCCTGATGCTGAGTAAGCACGTTGCTGTTCTGCCTTTCATCCTGTCCTTCCATTTCTCTCTTGCATTTCTGCTGATTTTTTTTTTCCAGCTACCTCATATTAGCCTTCTGTATGGGCCACAGGATCAAACCTACCCAACAGAACCTGAATATCAAGACAGGACTAAATTCTCTCTTATGTTCAGACAACACTTACTGACTTCAATGGAAAATGCCCAATTACATCTACAGGAAAAAAAAATGCAAAGCGACATTAATTTTTCAACTCATTGGATGAAGATGGGTAAATGGGTTACAAGATTCTATAAATCAACAGCTGGACTTCAGCATTTATTTTAGCCCTTGGAAAGTCCCNAAATGCAAAACGACATTAATTTTTCAGCTCATTGGATGAAGTTGGGTTACAAGATTCTATAAATCAACAGCTGGACTTCAGCATTTATTTTAGCCTTTGGAAAGTCCCTCCCTGTGCTGCCATGTGTACAGGGCAAAGGGCTTGTGAAAAGTGCAGGCTCTCTGATGCAAGAAAAAGAACGTATCAAGATCAGAGCTTTAGGCACATTTAGAAGTCCGAGCAGTACAGCCCCTGTGCTGTTTTTATGGAAAAGACTGCGTCTTTAAGTGTAAATAGAACTTGAAGTATAGGATTAAACCCTCTTTTTCCTGTCAGGAGTAACTGTGAGGAATTTACTTCAGTTCTGTCACTTATCCCAAAAAATCACAAGCTCCTCATTTGAGGGTGAAGAGGTAAAGTCAGTTTATTCTTTCCCTTTAATGGTAAATACCTAATTTAGCTGTTGTATGCTGCCTTTCATATACCACACTCTCTACAGTGCCTGTAAAGTAAACTATTTTTTTTTTCTGGAAGCTGGATTCCTAGTAGAGTTTTTTTTATGTTCATTCTCACTGAGAAGAGTTAAGGCAAACAGTTGTTTTCTCAATTGGGTCTTTTTGTTTGGAAAGAACAAAACTTTGAATGTCTCTAAATAGCCTTTTACACCCGTGTAAATGAACATGCAAAGTGTTAAACTGAAGATTTTCAGTACTGTGTCCACATTATAAAACAACCTAGGCAGAAAGGTAGTTAAGCTCCACTTAGTCCTAGACATTTGGGGAAAAATGGTGAAGAAAATCTTCTTGGAAAAACTTCAACATCTTTGCCTTCTGCTATGTTAAGAAACAGAGATTTGCAGAAAGAACATCTGGCATCTCCCTCACAGGAGGAGATGTGTCCGGACTGGACTCCCAAAGCAGATCCTGAGAGTGGAACACACACCTGATTTGCTCTCTTGTGTCAGCCCAAAGCATAATCACTGGCCTCGAGATTTAAATCAATGCAGTGTGATTTGCCAAAGCTCTCATATTGGGCTAACATCACTACCTTTGAAGTCAAGGGTGAAATTCAAATGAGCTCGAATATTGCTAGTGCTGAACACTTCTGTAAAGCCCTCCTGTGACCTTTAATCTCAAGGAATATTTTCAAATGTGATTAGCAAATTCTGGAGTTTTCTCTTCTTACGTTGAAAAGGTTAATCGTCCTTTTTTTTTTTTTTCCTTCCTTCCTTCCTTTCTCAAAATGAAGCTCAGGCTGGTCAGTGGCCCTGCAGTGCCTCAAGCCTGGTCGTGGATGAGGACTCCCCTCCAAAGTGTGCCTGGTACCAGAAGGCACCGAGAGCAGCCAGGAGCCCGATGCCATCGAGTCCACATGCACCTGCCGCTGCCCGACATCCGTAACACCCACACCCAGGAGTTTCACATTAACAAAGAGATGAGCAGATATTGAAGTTCGTCTCAAGCTCGCTCCGCACTTCTTCTTCCCGTCTCTGCCTCCTCAAGAATGAGGAGTCCATACCTCCCAGCATATGCCCTGACTGCCTTTCAGGCAGGAGGTAATGAGTGTTTTCTGGAAAGATGCAACACCCATTCTCACATGGGAAAACGTCAGTAGTTCATTGCATAAATCTGGCTAAAAATCACAGAAATACAAAAAATATCTCTCTCAGTCAGCCTGAGGTTTCCCAAGCGGCTAGGGGATTTTGATGCCTCTTTCCACCTGAATGTAAATCTCTTGAGCAGTCTGGAAAATGTCCTTCTGAAACCTTTATTTAAGCTTTCTAGTAGAGAAAGCCAGGAGGGAATAACAAAATACCAGTCCAAGCTCACTCACCCTTCAACCCCATTATTTATTATGGAAGAGGTACCAGAGTCACCAGTGTCTTCACTCTAGTAAATGAGTCATGTGTCATGAGGGAAAAAAATTGTGTGCCCTGATACACCAGAGCCCAGGCCTGGCTCTGGCAGGGGCCAAGAGCTTTCCCATCTCCGTCTTCTCCTGGTCAGTATGGAAAACATTTCCATGGCACATACACATTCCTGCCAAACAGGATAAGAAGATGAAGGAGTCCGTGTCACGGGATTGAGCAGGCTCTGCACACAGAAGCCCTGCTACCATTTCTGCTGAACAGAGCCCTAGGGCAGAGAACACTCCATAGTGGAGTGCTAGTAATGGCTTTTTAAAACTATATCAATTTGTATCACTCGCAGAGCATGGATATTTAATCTGGGTTTAATTACACAAACCTGCTACGTATTGTATTTCTTTTTCTCTCTTCCTCCCCACCCCCTTTTTCAGTTCTGTTGTTCCTGCTCCTGCCCTGCACTTCCAGCCTTCCTCTGATTTGCAAGGCTGATGCCGTCACCAGAATCCTTTTATCACTCTGCTTTGAAAAAAAAAAGAATTGAATTTCTTTTGTACATTGGGGTGAATTTGTAAATAACACTCGTTCAACAAATTTTGCTCCAAGGATCACTCTGGGAATATATTCAGATCAATATCATGCCTGTTAATATTGCTTGAAAGCAGCGGCGTGCAGCACCGCACTGAGGCTGTGGGAATATCGCCTTCAAGACAAGGGGTCTGCGGAAGTCAAGGGGGAAGCGCTGAGCGATCGGATCCTGTACGCGCAAGCTACGGGCGCTCCTTCTCGGAAGCAGGAGGTGCTCATGATCTGCCTTGCTGCACCACGTAGGCAGGACCCTGCCTGGGCTAGGAGCGCTACGAGCCGTGGTTAGAAAAAGAGAAAGATAAAATATTTATGGCATAAAGAGCCTGCGCGCAATGCAATTATTGGTCGTCGTGTCTTACTTAACACATAAGCATGGGGAACAGCTCCAAAGATTATGAACATGAACATTCTGCCTTCTCAGGAGTTCTTTTTTTTCCCCTTCTTTAAATAAACATATTGAGGATCTTTAAATAGTCTTCTCCGCACTAAGCGTGAGTGCAACAAAAGATGTGCAAAGGCTGCAAAACACTACAGAGCACCAGAAAAAAAAACAAAAACAAAAAAGACAGAATCAAGCCTTGAGTGAATAAGTCTCTGTGTCCTGGCTGTTTAATACCTTCGGGTATTAAAATGCTCCCACTTCACGCACGTGCTCTCCTCCAAAGCTTGATAAAACAAATGGCTCTTGAGCACTTCTTAAAAGTCACCGGGGTCTGTCAAAACAAAGCAAGGGTTTGCTTTGGATATGGATGCGGATAATTACCCATTATGGATAATGGATATGCTATGGATAATTACCCGTTCCCAGGTGAATGTGGAAAGACTTTGCATGGTACTGTAGGTCTCAAGTAGGACGGTGTCTCCCATGGGAAGATACTGTCCCACTCATAGCTGCGCTACCTAGATAGGAGCAAACAGTCTGAATTTCACACAGCCCCAAAGCTGCTGCAGATCTCAGAGCTGCAAATTGTCCAAGTCGGGCAAAAGAAGGTTTCCTGTGTCCTCATAGTTCCTGTGCCAAAGAGGCTGCTACAACATTTTCCACAATGATTTCCCAGTCTAGATGCTTTCCCTCAGTCCTTTTCTGGGCTAAATGTCAGCCTCTTTGTCCTTGTCCCAGTTAAATACGAGGTGAGTTGTGTAAGGATTCCAAGCAATGCTACTGCATTTGGTAATGCCCACTTGATTCTGCTCAGGTCTCTACAGAAAGCTTTTTTTTTTTTTTTTTTTCCCTCAATTTTGCCCTCTATTGCAAAACTAACCTTTTTTTTAATGCCCCTCATTCTGGATTTACATCCACTTCCAGACCTTTCATTTCCCAGGGAAAAGCTGAAAACGCCACTTGTCACGTGAGAGAGAGCAGAGCCAGAAAGCAAGCAGAAGGAAGCCCACATTTACTTTGAAAACATCTCATGATTTTTTTATTCAGCCTCACGCTCAGGTAGGAAGGGGCAGGCTCGTGATGTGCGAGTGCTCTGGCTCAGCAGTACTGCTGGCGCTGTGAAAATGCCTCTATTCCCCACGCTCCTTCATCTCCCTCTAAGCCAAGTTGCGCTGCTGGTGAAATACATGATGACAAAAGTTAAAAGAGAGTAATGAGGAATAGTACGGACTAAAAGTGCATGACTTTGAGAGGCATTTCCTGTAATCGCTGCCTTCTGCTCCGAGAGGTTTCCCTTCAAATTCTCAGTCATAAAACTGCATCGTAAAGAGGCATCGTGAAAATAAATGTGCTCTTGCTGCATGGGCTGGCAGGGTGACTTTCTGCCAAAGGAGCTCAGGCAAAGAAACTGCACGGCTGGGAGCACGGGAGGGAGGACTGGGGCTAGTGGGGCTGCCAGCTCTTGGGAAAGTCAATAGGAGCCCTTGACTCCAGCGTCTGCCAAATTGAGCTCCGGATGAAGCCAGAACACAGCTTTGCTTTGAAGCTTTGCACCAGTTACCCCAAAAGACAAAACGGATTCAGGAATCGGGAGACTAAATATGAAGTGTAAATAATGCCACATTCCTCACCTCCTTTTACTGATGAGTCCCTTCACGACTGTTTTGTAGCAATCAGGTTAAATAGACAAACAAGTGTTGCTGAGATCCAAGGATCAAGATTCACTTGATCCTGCAGGAAAGGGAGCAAGCCTGTTGGTCTCGACTCCTGGTTTCCCTCTTCACAGCTTGTATTGATTTGTTATGATTTCAGTCATGTCATACTTGGTGGTAATCTTTTATTTTTAATTATCTTTATGTTAGGCTCTGAAGCACATGACTTACCTTGCTGAATGCATGCCACGCTCATCTGCTCTGAGGTGACAGGAAAATACAAGATGTATCTGCCATTAACAATATTCTTGTATCTACCGAAGCTAACACATCCGTAGGTAGCAGTTCACATGTTAAACATAAAATGCTAAGAGGAATACAACAATAATCATAAACATCTGTTTATGATTAGCAACCAAAGATCTAGCTTCAGGTCTGGGCATCTGTTTTACAGTAGAAAATACCCTCAGTTTTGAAAGATGATCCTGCAACTCACATGAATAAATCTTGACACGTGAGATTAGAACCGCAGAAATCAATGAACTCCTTTATTCAACCTTAACACGCACCCACTTCAATGAAGTTTGCCTAAGGACATGAAGGGTTTGTTCGAGTGGGCCAACTTGTTTGAGTGAGAACTGCAAGTCTAGGCTTGCAATTTGCCTTTCATGAAAAAAAAAAAGGTCTGATCCTTGTTAAACCTCGATCTTCATTTTCCTCAAAGCCAGATCTGGGCCCAAAAAAACAGCAGTACAGTAAGGCTGGATTTTTAGTAAGGTAATGACAAGAATTGACAGAAAAATAACAGCAGAACAAGAGAGAAATTCAGAGGAAAAGGTTAAGAAGAGAAACATCACCATTACTACATTAGTCGCCTGTTGAAAGGGAATATTCTATATTGGGGCCCAGTCTTGCATACCTGGGAAACATCCTACTCCCTCCATGGCAAAAGTGTACAGCAGGATGCAAAAGAAGCTGCACCAGCCAAGTTTGTGCAACTGTGGTAGTGGAGAAACTGATTAAATCCTGTACTCAACCTTGGAAAATTAGAGAGTTACAGAAATGAATCCACTCTCATCAACAAATAGTTTAGGAAAATGTGCCTTCCTTCATGTTTTGTAGGTAATGTGAAGGCATCTGGCAATATCGGCATCTTCTAGTAATGTGGGCAAAGTGCTCTTGGTTGACTCTCATCCACGGCTCCTATCTCAGTGCTGCAGAAGCCCCAGAGCTTGTCCCCTAGAGAGGACAAACCTGCCGGGAGGCTCAAGATGGGCTGGAGATGGAGCCAGGAGGTGCAGGTGCTGCAGCCAGCACCGTGTCATTGGGGAAAACTGGCAGGAAGGGACTTTTTCTTAGGGAACCAGGGGGAAAACGTAACTCCCGGGGCACTTCTGAAGCAGAGCGCCTCCTTATCACCTCTTGGTCACATCTGGGCTTGAAGTCACACCTGACTCAAAACTATGCATTTGCTGCACCACAAATACACATAATAAAAACATAACAACCACTTAAGCCCTACCTGACTGATATAAAAATGCTGCCTTGGTATTGATTTTAATTTCAGTGGAAACAACGCTGGTTGCTAATATGTTTTAACAGCCCTTAGTAGCGTTGAAGCACAGACTTCACGGACAAATGTGAAACCATAAGGGAGAGAAGCAGCTGGACCTCTGCACATGCTGCTACGATGGGAGAGGGAACAGAGAACACGAATGTGAAAAATCTGTATTTACAGCTATCCCCTCCAAAACGGTTTGAGTGCTAGCAGCAGCACAAGCAATTATTTTTTGAATATCTATGTGTAAAGATCTTTAACGTAAAATAGCCATGACAAGGTATCCAAGGGTCAAGGACAAAACAGGGTGATGAAAATTACCGCTGAACAAGAATCATTTTCTCTGCCAAACAGCCAGGGTGGTTAATCTTTCTGTCTTACCATTTAAAATAACATACAAGCTCATGTGTTTTGACATTAGATTTGTCTTTTGTCACAGAGACAACTGACACAGAGTATATACACAGTGTATGTGTGTGTGTGTGTATATGTACACATCTTTGTATCTCTTTACCGCTACAGCTATATCTACACACACACACACACGCACATGTATATATATATGTGTATATGTATGCACACGCTTACATGTAAAATCTGCTACTAAATGTTGCTGCTGCCGTTCCAAGGCGGCCGCCGAGAACGCGCAGGTCGCAGCACACAAGTATGCAGGTTGCATCGGCGCCCCGAGGAGCGGAGCCGGGGCCAGCAGGTCCCGGGTCATTACAGCCACCACTTTCCACCTCTTGCTGCAGAGGAGCTCTGTCCTCAGGCTTCTCCAGAGACCCGAGGCCAATCTCTCTTCACGCGACGCGGCACCGCTTTGCTGAAGTCGACGATGTGACTGAGAGGGCAGTGTTTATAGGGAGACCGCTTTGAACCAGCAATTTCTAATGGCCTTGGGGTTTTGTTTTGCTTTTGTAAAGACTTGATAAGGTTTCTGCTTCCACTCACATCTCTCTTAGTACTAATCACTCGCAACTCAACAGAATCAAAATTAATTAAACAGCCCTATTTTTCCCCTGTGTAAATACGCAGGCACTAAAAATAAATCTGTTCCAAAATACACGTCTCTTTTATCCATATTTACCCAGACCTCGTATCCCACTGCACGCAGTACCAGAAGGATGGAGCCATCTGATGCAGAAGATCAGCAAAGCAATCTGTGGGCTCCAGGGGGGCCGGGGAGGCAGCATTTGTGTGGTGACAGGCGACATCACGCAAGACGTGCCTTGCTTGGGCGCGCAGTTGTGTGAGTTGTGTGCAGCCCCGCAGCGCCCGGCGCAGACCTTGTCCCTCCCCTCCCACAGAACAACAACGTGTTTTCCCTGCTCCGTTCCTTCAATAAGATCTCAAAGTTCGACAAATCCCCTTCCCACTCTGACATTTAACCTCTTTCTTTCTCCTCCTTCTTTGTGCGTGCTCGCACGTGCATGCATGGGTTTTTTAAAAATGTTTCTCTTGAGTTTGATTTGGAAACAGTCAAGTTCCTCCTTATTTTCAGGGAGCTGCCGTCCGCAGCTCATGCATGCTTAACGTGTCAGCAAAGTGGATACAGATACACAGATATTGTTCTTCCTTCCTCCACGGAGGAGGAGTGTGATGGGGGAGGACGAAGAGCTCTGCTTTCCCCCCTCCTTCCAGAGCCTGCTGGGAAACGTAGTCCGGCTGCTCCTGCCGGGAACAAAAGGCCTCCTGCTCCAAGCGGAGGGGGCACGGGCGCTGCTCATGCAGGACCGCGTTGGCCAACGCACAGGGCAGGAGTTTCCTTGGCCCTGCGTGCTGGGAGGCCGTGCCGCGTGCGGGCAGCAGCCCGGCCCTCTCCTCGTCTCTCCTCTTCCCTCTCCGTCTCTCTTTTGCCTTGGTGATTACTGAAGTTTTGGCTTCCTGCTCCCTGGCCTTAACCTTGGCTCCATAGTTTCTGCTGATGACTCCCTGCTCCTTCTCTCCCGTACGTCAGCTGTTACTTTTCATTTCATGGCTCACTGGTGAAACTCTTCAACTCTTTTTTTTTTTTTTTTTCTCTTTTCCCTTTCTCTCTCACCCTTTACATGTCCAACCCGTTTTCTCACGCAGATGCTTTTGACTTTTGTCTAGGTCTCGTCTTTTATCACGCCTGCTCAAAGCCGTGCTTGCTCACTACTGCACACGCGTGTTTTACCAGGGTCTGGGAACAAGGAGGAGGAGGAAGGCGGGCTGGCGTGTCCAAGCAGCAGGGGGGCCTTTGGCCGGCCCTTCTTGCCTGGCTCGAGGAGGAGGAGAGGGGGCCATGGCCCAGCGCTGCGGGACAGGCGCTTTGTGCCGAGGGGTCTCCAGCCAAGTTAACCTGTCCACACTGCTCAGGCGCCGACCCACTGCTCAGACAAGCGGAGGAGGGAAAGCGCTGCCCCTGGGCAGGATTTTTTACGTCCTCCCTCTCCATCCCTCAGCTGTGGCCGCCTGAACATTGCGCAGCTCTCACACGGTCGGTGACAGCGGCACCGTTCTTGTTGTCTTTTAATAAGCAGAGCGGGGAAGGACAGCGGGAGTACGCGGAGGGCCGGCTCGGGCAGCGCTCGGCCCTGTGCCGGCGGCGGGGGGAAGGGAGCCGCGTGGCCCTCCTGTAGCGACGTGCTGGGGAAACGGCAGGAAGGGAGAGGGAGGACGGGTCAGGGAAGGGGCAGCTCGTGAGCCGGGCAGGCGGCCCCAGGGAAACCAGCCCCGCTGCCCGTCGGCTCCCCGACGGGGGCTTCTCCCGCCTGGGGCTCCTGCTCTGAAGAAGCCGTTCAGAGACCCGCGCACCCCGGCCCTCGGCCTCGCTCCGAGCTTCTCCGAGGCAGCCAGCACTGCGTGGCGACCCCTGCGCTTCTCACCCGCGCCAGCCCGCTTCCCAGAAGCAAGATCAGGATTACTTGGCTTCTCCCTCTCACGCACTCTGCAAAACAGTGCTGCCATTTTTAATGTAGAAACATGTCCTTTTTCCTTACTGTTGTTGACTGCCGTCCTTCATCTCCCGGCTTCCCAGCTCGCTGCAGTGACTCAGTGTCACTTGGCCAAGTGCAGGGACTCAGCGCCACCCAGGCTGCCCTTGGCCACCAACGCAGCAAGCAGAAAGCTGAAAGAAGCCCCTGGGCATAAAACTCATCTTCCTGAAGGAGAGCACCTTCCAGCGAGGGCTTGCGGCCTATCCGTGCCCCACAGCCCTAGACCCCACCGCTGAGGCGGGTATCCGTCTGCAGGGAGGATGAGGATGAGGGATGATGAGGAGGCACCGAAGCCGTCCAAGCTACCTGGGAGCAGGAGAGCTGAGCTTCACCATATCACCCAGGGAATCACTGACTACAAGGGGAAAAAAACTACCTGTTTTGTTGGAAAAGACCCTTCCCTTGCCAGCTTTGAAGGAATTTTCACTGCCTCCTCCTTTGTTCCATTTCTGTGGAAGTGCAAAGCAGCACACTTCTGTGTGTCAAGGTGCTGCTAAATGCAGTGTGTATTAGCAACCTCCAGCACTTCATTATACCTTATTCTAATTCTGTGCTACCCTGAAGATGCAGCTGTACTTTGGTGACAAAAATAAGAATTTCTGAACACAGTGTTCAGTACACACGGCTACGGTGTTCCAAATGGTGACAGCGAGAGCAACATTTTCGCAGAAATAAATGATGAGAAGAACAGACTTCTCATGATTATAACTTAGAGTTTAGAGAAAACTAACAAGCTTGAATCCTCTTGTCAGCTGGGTCCAACAGTCTCTGACATTTTCGAAAGGGGCAGGAAACTGTATTGCAGCTTGAAGACCAGCGCTCTGCATGCTGTGGAAATAAGTGTGTATATGGTAGATCTAATAATAGGTAGCTGTCATGCTGATGGGTGCCCGGAGCAACTAGAATACCCCTCTGCCCACCTCGCTTGCTCACCCCTCTCAGTCCCCCACCGACTCACCTGTGTGTCTCCAGCCACAACGGGCAGGTACAAAACTGGCAGCCTGGGTCACGGCCAGCAGCCCAGCTGGTCACCGGCACCAGCGTCAGAGGAGGATTCTCACGGGCAAATGTTTTGCGGAAAGAGGGGTAAGGGAACTAAGGGAGAAGAGTGCAAGGTTTCCTTGGAAGCCTTGAGGAAATGTCTTCCCTGTGCAGAGACAAACTTCAGTGTAATCTTTGCATTTTCCTACAAAAAAAAATCACCCCAGCTCCTACTTCTCTTTCTCTTTTTTTAAGGACATCAGTATTTTTCAGTCATAAAAGAGTCTTTGTAATGTACTCATTTTGTGAGGCCTTTTGTTACCTTCACATAATTCTCCCAGACAATTATTATCACAGCCATTGTCACACAATCCCATTAAAGTAGTTCTTCTGCGCCTCCATTTCTTTCTCCCCCTGCAAAATGAAATGTTTGAATGAAGAGTTACATTCCTCAAGATAATGAACTCTCCAAAAGGAAGGCAATGGAAATTACATATTAATTAACAACGCGAAAACGTGGGACGGTATTTATATCACATTCAGAGACTAGGAGCAGAGAAGGAGTTGAGTTTGTTTTCTCTGGCACAGGGGCTTCTTACTTAAAAAAAAAAAAAAAAACNCGTTTTCTCTGGCACAAGGGCTTCTTACTTAAAAAAAAAAAACAAACCATAAACACAGAGGTCTTTTCTCCCATTCCACCTTCTCTGCAGGGATGAGTAAGTGCACACATGGCACAAAAGGTTTTAATGTCAGTTGATGACTCTTGAAAGGACGCTATGTCACTGACCACATGCAAGCGAGGAAAGATCAGATCTTCTCCTAAAACTCTTATGATATCCTACCAAGGACATTTTACTTTGTTTTCTGCATCACTGGAATAGACACTAAAATTACAAGAGCTTTGTTGCAGCTACGTTGGAGGCAATGCTGTCCCCTGAGGTTAGCCTAGAAGCTCATACATGCAGAAGGCATCAGTTTGCTCTCTGTTTGTAAACCACCAAGTGCAAAAGAGCAGCCCCGAGACTGGCTCCAGGAGCAGCACAGTACTTAAGTACAAGCACCATTATATTAATTATACATACTTGCAATATTCACTCCACTTCTCCAGGTGTCCCAGAAAGTCGACTTCACTGCTGCTGGCAAAACTACTTCCTCTTCTTCTTTCCCCTCCAAGGAGAATGTGAAGGACATTTCAGACTCTCTTACGAAAGAGCCTGCAGTCAATAGCACCGTGACTTTCCAGAGGCCTGGGTCAGATCAGTGCTTGGCCACACCACAGGGCATGTTTTGATGCAATTCTGGCAACACGGCCGTATTGCTCGCACTCCTCCAAGTAGCTACAGCAGCTTGCGAGAAAAGGGTAGCTGTGGTCACCAGTCATTGTGCCAGGACTGGTCAGTACCCGCTGAATAACCAAGCAGCTGGATGTAAATGTGTCCCAGTTCAAATTCATTTAGCAAACTGCAAAACTTTCAGATGAGGTCTTCGGAACCAGAGGTGCCGTGGTCTAGGCCATTTTAGGGTTTCTGTTTCAGCTACCATGAGCGCTCAGTAGTCTACGGGCTTTTTGAATACTGACAACTTTGCTGCATTGCTCTTGGGACCCACCTTCAAATATTTCTCCTTTCATTCAAGTTTGGCTTTTCTTCCAGTAAGTTCTTAAGCAGGCAACCATGTTAAAACATAAGTCAAACAACAAAAAAAAAAGACTTTAAAAGCTTTAATGTCTTTCACACTTAATCTCGGTAATTTCCTAGCAAGGAAAATTTTCGAGAACTGAAGAGAGGCTGGTGTGCCAAAAGCCTCTCTGCTTTCCTCAGTGATACCAATTCTTCTAAAAAAAGATGCCATCTCTGGTTTATGTTCTTATGCCATGTGACAATGCTATTACTATAACGCAAGCAGCAGCCGCCTTCTGCCTCTTCATAAAACATAACGCTTTGTGCTTGTGCTTTAAAGGCAGGCACGGCTTCGTCTAGGCTTAGCCTCCGAGTCTGGAGCGGAAGCCCCCACTGACCAAGGCTGGGAGCAGGTTCTGCTTATGGTTTCCCCTGGCAAACTCCGCGCAGTGCCTCCAGATTCAAACCCGCGCGAACACAAGACGCTGCCTTGTTGGAGTGCCGTAATTGCAGTCTCTCTGCCCGAGGATGATCCTAATGAGCGTAGCTGTTACAGACTTCACTCTAAATATAGATGGGCTCCATGTGACTGCATGGCAGATGTCAGTTTGCTATTTAAGCCCTGCTCTTTCTGTGACTTGCAAAGATGAAACAAGGCAGAGGGAGACTCCATGCAAGTTCCTGCATGCTTTAGTCGTATGCAAAGTTTAACTTCCTTGCAAAAGTCACTGCAGCACAGTAACAGCAGTTGACTAACACGGGGAAGGTGCAGGCAAAGACAAGAATGAAATGATGAATCAAGTCACTAGTGAAATGGACTTGTCACCTTCACCTCAAAATGATATTCACCCCCCTCGGCTATAGGATGAACAGAATCAGGTGCAACTCTGTCCCCTTTAGCCTTGGTGCAGACCTGCTGAAAACTGCTGCTGCTCTCAGAAAAGGAGTTGTCTCTCTCCTGAGCCACGATGAAGCAGCTGAAACAGAGCAGAGATGAGAGACCATGAGCCATGGACCATATGACACCACAGGGCACAGGTGAGATGAGACATAGCAAGTTGTCTGGCTTGTCTCCATTTTTACCTCGCTTAGTCAGAGCTGTTATCTTCAAAATTGGTTGCAGCACGTTGACTTAAATTAAAAATAAGTCTCATAATAAATGAGCAGTAAGTTAAATGCTGAAGAAAAGCAACCTCAAACGTAATGCCATGTGGTAGAATATGCCAGATATTTTACCACATACCAAATACCAGTGATTTCTAATCTATATACCTCTTAAGCAGAATTCATATAAGCAAGGGCTTTTAGTAGAGACAATAACAAAGCAGGTACTAAAGGAAATAGGAAAGCCTGTTATTATCTTTTTTTTTTCTTCTGTTAGCAAATATTTCCCCACTGCAAATGCTATCCATAAAAGACATCCTATCTGTGGGTCAGTTTTAGAAATAAACACATTGCTTTGCTGCAGAGAGGCAAATTTTGCACTGCCTTGTATTTCGTTCAAACATATTCATCTCGAGCAGGCACTAACCCAGCAGAATTTTCCAGAGTAGCGAATCCCTAATCAGTGTTGGCCAGAGCAGCAGAAGAGGGGGCAGAGTGGGAAGCCCTGAATCCCTGGGCAAAACCTCAGCCAGTTTAGGTGCCTCACAGAGGCATCTGCAGGTGGGTGCAATAAGCCTAGACCCAAGGCTCCTGGGTCTGCAACCCCTCCTGTACATCCTCAACTATCGTATCTGTGGTTTGACTGAAGGCACAACAGATCTAGCGTTAATGTGTCATTCCCATTCAGGGGGCAGAGGCAAGCTTGGTAGATAGCTTTGGCAATGACAGCCTGTAAACAGAGATGCAAGAAAAATAATTCCAAACTTGCCAGCGGCCTCCTATCACCAGTTCTGCATGTTGTTTCTCTCTCAAAAAAAAATAGGAAACTAGGAAACTTATCTTTTCATTACAAAATCTATGTACTCATACAGAAAGTGAAGAATAAGCCTTAATACAATGTAAAGCTGCTGATCCTGCCAATAGCAAACAGAGCATACCCATGCCTTGAGCATTGCCCTAGGGAAATGATGTCCACTTGTCAAAGAAAATCATTCCCTTTTTCTCATTAATGGAAGACTATGGGTTTATCTGTATTAGTCCCACTAGTTCTTTCTTAATCTTAGGCCTGTCCCAAAGTCACTAAACAGAAGCTTGACAGACAAGTTCAAAAGCACCAGCTCAGCACACAGTGCCCACCTGACTAGGCCAACTCTAGGTCTCATAGCATGTGGACTTGGTCTTGCCACCAAACTCCCTGTTAGCCTAAACTGCTACCTTATACATGCCCCAGGGCCACAGGAAAATCTTGCTTCTGATACAAGAGGTTCTTTCTATCAAGCATATCCAGAGCATTGGTTACTCTACAGCAAAAGAGCTGTGGGTATCAGGACACCGTGGGTAGAGAGAGCAACAAGGACGTGAGGTTAGGTGAAGCTCTGGCTCGTCCTACAACATCCGCGGGCCTTGGAGGAGCCAGTGTCAGCTCGGACACCTCCTGGCTTCTCCCAGCTGCGCGCAGGCTGCCGAGCCGAGGAGACGTGCGGGAGCTGCTGCCCCATCCAGCACCTTTACCAAGGGGCCGGGGAGCCCCCGGGCCGGGCGCGACCAGGCTGGCTTCACGGAGGGGCTTCACCAAAGAGGCTTCAGCAGTGACGTGCGATTCCAGCACCGGAGAGGAAAGAAAAAGGACTTTCTGATTGCTGTTTATTCCCAGAGCAGTAACAAAAATGTTGTGGTTGTTTTGTGGAAGTTGTTTTAGGATTAAAATATTAATACCAAAATCCGTCCCACTCTATGCAATAACCCAATAAGCTACAGACAGTAGACATTTCTACTACTAACTTTTTACCTTTAATTTCTTTATTAACAGCACATTAGCCAAAGAAACAATTTTGCCTTGGGAGAAATTGCCAGAAATTGTTTTTAGTGCCTATTCCATCGTTTAAAATTATTTTCCAGCACTGATGTAAAGTTATTATTGTCATTCTCATATACAGGATTTTGCTACATTTGTACAGTGCTATAAATTTAACAAGGTTCTGTATAGCATTTAAAGCATCATGCCCAAGCCTTGATGAGTTGTATGAATACCAAAGGAAGAAATACTTCTCTATTGTCCATGGTTACTTGACACAGCTTTATTTTAAGGTCTTACCTGTTTTCTTTTTAATAGTTTGGTACTGCAAATTTTAACAGGGGGCCGCCTTTGACTTAGCATTGTACACTCCTGAAGTTTTAATATGCTCCTTTACCTTAAATGAAATTTTGTCTAATAGATTCTTTTTCCAAGTACAGGAGTTATGCTACTATTTGGAATCAGCAACACCATAGCTTAATTGAATGTCAAACTTACATCGCTTTAATTGAAAAAAATATATATGTATATGTATATGTGAAAACGTAATGGCAAACTACTAAGTGAAAACATCCTAAGATGTTACCAGAACAGTAACTCAGGTCTGTATTTTAAATAACAAAATACATATGGTCAGTTTTCATGTGTCATCCAAGGAGAGGCAGCACTTATTTTGTGGTCCCCCAAATGAAGATGCTTTATGCTCCACCAAATCCTCTTCCATCTCTGTCTCCAGAAAGAAAAATCTAAATTGCACAGGACAGAAAACCACATTTTGGGTGCCCAATTAAATATTTAACTCATCCTGAAATAGTCTGTTTTCATGTCCTATTTATCTTTAAGAACGCACTTAGCAGCACTTTATTAAATAAAAACATCATTTCTAAACAGAAGATGCCAACATCAATAGTTAAAAAGATCCAAACTCCCTTATTTTTCCATCCAATCCTCGCATCTCAATGAGTAAATTCTGTGTTTGAAAATTTCACCAGTTCTACTGCTGAGAGATTTTCTACAAAATGCCATTTTTCCTATGCCAAAATACCATTTTTCCTTTACCTCGTTTATAATCAAAGGAACACTGGCCTGAGCTGCCAGTCAAACTTAAAAGGGCCATTTGTGATATTAGAGAGACCACATGGGAAGATTTTGTCATTCCTGTAACAAAGGCCTTGAAGCATGACTTTGACTTAAGAATGGGTACTTTCAGGATGGAATTTGGGATACACATTCTCTCAGATGCCTTTGTCAGAAACACTGGTTTCAGGTAGAATAATCTTGGTTTCTATTTCCATAACTAAACAGAAATTATAAGGGCCTCCAACAATTTTTTTCTATTTCCTTGTTTAATTTTCAAAAGGTATTTTTTGCAGGGCTTTCGCTACAGAAACGCCAAGGAAGATTTAAAAGTATTTACGCTGAGCACGCCGATCGTTATTCCCCAATTGCTTACACAGTTATTTAAGTACTAAATGCCACCTGTCAGCATGAAAACGTAAGCAGTTTTACATGGCCTCCCTCCTCAGTGTTGACAGACTTCACTTGTTGCACAACCCCTGTGCCCCTTTTCTGCGATGGTCTTGCAGTCAGAGTAAACTGAAGTGGCAGAAGAAAAAAGGGGGGGCTGGAAGGAAGATTAAGGAAGTTGCAGAGAATTGTTTTCTAGTCTATATGCCTCATAGGCTGCTTTTTGTTTTTGTGGAGACTCTGGTGAATCTAGGAACACGCAGGGCCCTGCAGTCATCAGCAGCAGGTAGAGAAGAGCATTTTCCACAGCCAGGAAATGACAGCTCCCTTCCTGGGTGTCCAAGGGTCTAGCAAAGTAGACTTGAAGGTCTTGAAGCCCCTGGAGGAGAGGCAGTCTCAGAGGGAAAAACAGGGACTAGTCCTATGCCACCTCAGGAGGCTTTGGGGTCCACCTGGCACCTCTTGGAACTGAACAAGAAGGGTTAAGAGCTGTTTAAAGACAATAAAACAGTGGAAGAGACCACAGAGTCAACATCCATGGGAGTGGAGGGAAGGGCCTAATCCTGCCCCACGCACTTCACTGTCAAAGCTCCTGTTTGATGCCAATGGGAGCAACACGGAACTCCAAGGAGAGGAGTGACTCAGAGCATTCACTGCTTTATGAAAGCGTTTTTCTTATCAGCAGTTTCACAGACCATTTCCTTTGCCTTTTGGGGTGTTTTTTTTTTTTACCCCATCTTCTCTTTCATGCAATTTTTGGAGTTTTTCCTACTTCAGCTGAATAGTATGAAGAGCTGAAGTTGCATTTTTTGTTGCTTGCAAAACAGTTTAAAATGTTTCAGGGCAGGCGCCAATCGGAGCAGTGGGGTTATGACAACGAGCCACATATGAGACACTCACGTATTTTCCATCTCTTTAAAGAAGTAGCAAATCCCTGGGCTCCACACATCTACTAAAGGTGCCAGAGCATCAGGCTCTCACTGGGAGCTACACAAATTAAATAAGGGCAACTTGCCAGAAAAAATAACCAACCTCGATGCCTTCAGTAGCATCGTTGTGCCTGGAACAGCCGCAGCAATTGCACTTCGGTGCCATCCTGGTTATTCCCATTTCTCCATCTTCCCTCTTCATTTCTGCCTGGGAAAGCATGGCCAGCTGGTCTGCATATCCGACAGCCACGTTAGCCCGAGGGCATTACACAAACTCCAAACTTCTCGGGGTTGAAGGAAATGAAGGACTTCCCAGCTCTACAGGGACATACTTGGAGGGAGAGGCTCCTGGAAAGCCAACAGTCTGGCGAGCGCCTCAGAGGCGAAGGAGCAGAAGCAGAGCCAGAGCGAATTGCACCTCACTCACCGAAGGGACAAGTCTATCTTTTGGAGACAGTTAGGAAAGGCCGTGGGATTGTGACCAAGAGTGTAGGTTGCTCACAGCTTCTTGTTATTCTTGCTGCGCTAGAGGAAAATTGGACACAGCTTTGAAGTTATGTAACTGTACTCTTCGTGTCTAATCTTACCTATTTGCACAATTTCTCTGGTGGGAGAACACAACATGAGTCTTCAAATATATTATTAAAGTCTACAATGCAGTCAAGATCTCTTTAAAAACAGGATCCTAAGTATATCTCTATTCTTTTTTTTTTTTTCTTATGGTTGTCTTTTTCTTTTGCACAGCTCTTTAGGACACCTATTATTAGTTATTTCTGTTAAGTGTTTGTGCTGAAGAACCTGCTTCTGCCAAGTACTGCACAAACATGCCATGAAAACAGTCTTGCCTTTGAAAGGGGAAGCAAGTTTGAAAGTGAGTTTAAGAGCCAAAAATTTGACTGCCCTTTGAGCAGCGGAGGTGGGGAACGACAGGACCCCCTGAGCAGTCTGTGAGCACCTCAGCTGCGGACACCTGAGGCCACACAAAACCCGCACCTCTTTCCAAAGCGGCGCTCTCACCTGCCTGCTTCTGCAGGGGAGTCCGGTGCCGGGTGGGAAAGTCCTAGCATCTTCCCAGGTAGCCAAATCGGCCAGCCGAGGGCCAGGGAGGGTGCTTTACACCAGCTCATAAAGCGGCCTTTCGTACTAACAGCTACACGTCAACACACTGAACAAAACTGTTGCGAGCAACCAGCATGTCCCTGCAGGGCTGCAGCCCTCTCTCCTGTGTGGACTTTCCTTCTTTATTTCAGTCTCTGCATGGCTTTTTATTCTCCTTCTTCTTATCCCTTGCTACCTACCTCTCGCTTTCCTTTCCCCCCGCCTCTCCCCATCGTCACTTCTGTGTTTCAGGACTTCTGCACAGCTCTGAGTTTTGCCTACGCATAGTCTGTTTGAGCGGAGTATTTTTGAAGTGCTAAAAATCATTTGAGTTCATTATTAGAAATGGAAGGGAAAATAAGCGAGAGAAGTTTACCAGCTGCTCACGCTTCTGGTCCTTCCAACTAATTTCTAGTTAAAATAAATAAATACACTTGGCAGGAAATTTTTCTTTAAAAAGTCTAATAGCATTTGGAAGTTTGAAAGCATCTTTCTACAGCAAGTGAAGAGCAAATGCACATATACAAATATTTTTCTAATGATTATTTTTGTATCTAAGCAGCTATTTACAGGACAGATTCTGTGGGTCTGAAACCACTAATAAGCCATATTTATTAAGCTTGTATTTTTGGGCTCGCGTGGGGCATATTTGCAAATACATGCAAAAAATAGTGAGTGAGTGGAACTTTCTTACAAAGACATTGTAAGAAGCTGCGTGGGTTTTTCTCCTCTTCCATAGAATGTTTCATTAAAAAGGTATTTTCAAAGCTGTCACTAAAAATCCTGTCTCTATTTAAATCAGTAGGAGCTGAATGGAGTCAAACGCTTTTCCTCAGACATGCTCAGTGTTGGGAAGAGGACAGACCATGAGACAGGGGCTCTGCACTGGATGGATGGATGGTTTGGAGCAAGTCATTTCTTGGAATCATTATGGCTGGAAAAGACCTTCAAGATCATGGAGTCCAACCATAAACCCCACACCACCCTGCCTGCTAAACCATGTCCCTAAGTGCACGTCTTGAGCACTGCCAGGGAGGGTGACTCCACCACTTTCCTGGGCAGCCTGTTCCAGTGCTGACTCCTCTTTCCATGTAGAATTTTCTTCCTAATATCTAACCTGAACCTCCTTTGGTGCAACTTGAGGCCATTTCCTCTTGTCCTAGCACTAGTTATTCTGGAGAAGGGATCAACTCCTGTCTCACTACAGCCTCCTTTCAAGTAGCTGTAGAGAGTGAAAAGGTCTCCCCTGCCCCTCCTCCAGAGTAAACAACCCCAGCTCCCTCAGGTGCTCCAGCCCCTTCACCAGCTTCATTGCCCTTCTCTGGACACTCTCCAGCACCTCGGTGTCTTTCTTGCAGGAAGTGACACACACTTTTTTATGATCAAGTGACAAGTATTCTTCTGATTGCTCTTACAGCCAGCAATATCAGTATATCTCCCACCTTGCAAACCCTGTGCAAACTCAGGGCTTGCTTCGTCTCCCTGTGCATTTATTTCACTTTTCCCACTCTGCTTTTGCAGAGGGACCTGCCTCACACACCGTAAGATACCTGTGTTGCAGGCTTCTCATGGGGTTTTTTACTTCAGTACAGGCCCATTTTTATTTAATAAGGCCCACAATCCCGATGGGAACAAACACCCACTGATCCTTCAAGTATCAGGCTGCAAAACTAATACTTTCAGGTGCTTTTCTGAGGAGAATAGAAATGCCAAACCTTTGAGGCCGTATGGGATCCCTTATTGACCCAAATCCATGACACGGATGAGCAACCCCCGCCGTTCATTTAGGTTTTGCATGATACATGTAAATACAATCAGCACTGGCTGGGTGTCTGAAACAACTCCTTAATGGCACTGAAAAAGTCAACTTCTTTTCCACTTGTGTTTTTTTTTTGGTTCATTATGGCCCCAGTACTACCAAGACTTAAGCAGGTGCATTATTTTAATGCGTTATTCGTGCCTTATTTTAATTCATTTGACCTCAGTGAGACTATTCACGTATGTAAAGTTATGCACAAGCTTAAATCTTTGCAGAAGTGGGATTTGTGGGCTTATTCTAAATCCTACTGAAGATTTCAGGCAGTTTTGGAGCAGACCCCTTTCTCTGCTCATAAAAGGGAGGTATTGCTAGCAAAATATATAGCGTATGAGTTGGGGAACTAGCCAGGGACTCAGCTAATGTGGGGGCTGCTCCTTTTGAGAGACCTTGGAGAAGTCCCTTGGGGATGCTCACACTGCCAAGTGGGGCATGGTAAGAAGGGCCTGGAGCTAACAGAGAACCTGAACTTAGCAGCTGGGGTCTGTTAGCATCACTGTGGCTGTGCTCATTCCTACCTGGATCTCTCCAGTCAGCCCTGGAGCTGGTTCCTCCATTTTTCCCCATGTCTGTTCCTATGCTCCAATGCAGAGGTATCTTGGGCATCTTCCAGGAAAAAATGAGGACGCTGTGACTTTCTCTTTTGGCAACACTGAACACCTGAAAACCATTACTGACTGCAGCAGGCATAGGCCAGAGGATGGACTGGAGCCGAAGGGGGATGGCCAGAGCAGCTCCAGTAGTAAACCTGCACATGTGGGACCCCATGTGCAACTCTACCAGCCACTCCATCTGCCCAAGGGACCGCGGAGCTCCCTGGGGAGGAGGGATCTCCTCCCTAGGACCCACCAGGATGATGCCCTGACATCAGCCAACATGAAAATGCTGCCAACATGATCCTCCCCTCCTAGTCCAAGTGTTGCAATTTCAATACTTTGGAAGTCAACGTAAGGACCTCAGTTTATTTTAATAGGTTTGGATCAGGCCACAAATACCAGGCAGTTGGCTGCTGTAAGAGGAAGTGTGGAATTCATAGGTGAGATCTGACCTTAGAATATTTAGGAGAGTATTCACATCTCTTCGGCAATTCCTTATGTTCCCCATAAGGCATCCTGACTTTCACAGCAGTGAAGGCAATAAAAACGCAGTGTGCTTTCTATAAAACCTTATGTTTTCAAATGCTAAGATCTTTATGGAAAAAAACATGTTTTACAGTGAAACGTTGCAGGCATGGTTCTTAGCCTGCAGCTGAATTTCGGGTCATTTTTAGAAACATCACCACATTGTTAAATACTCATGTGTGGACTTCCCCTCCTCCCCCCGCAACATACAGCCCTGAAAGACTAGCATTTCTGGGATCAGAGGGGAGATAAAAACACTATTCTGAAACAGGCAGGTTTACACTATTCTTAACTTCCTAATTGAAACATGTGAAGGGGCCAGCATTCTAGAAATGAAATGCACACAGAAGCCTACACAGCTGCCCCCAGGAATCTCATGCATTTATATTACAACACTTCAATAACATTAAGCACTTTGCACAAACCTAAATTTTGATTGCGTGAGTTCTTCAAGAGGGACTATTGTCCACAAGATAAATTGTTGCCTTATAATAAGGTCCTTATAGCTGCTGGATCACTTAGGCCAAGCCATCTTTAAAGCGTCTCTACTGTCTAATCCCATTAGTTAGAGACTTGACATCTCATTTCTTTAAGTGTCTTCATGCTTTAACTCCTTTTAAGCATTATGAAAAAATCCATCTGCTTAATAAAGCAACAACTTAAAATGAGCAACTAAGCTGAAAACAGGAGGAAACGGAGACTTGAACTCCGTTATCACTATTTGTTTTTCAAACTATTTGTGAAAACAAGGAGAGATCAGCTCAGGTAGAGTTTATTCCAGCTAGTAAGAAAGGTAATGCTTCCCAGCCTGGATGCAAGGATCCTCCCTTGCATTTGTGTTCTTCAAAACAAACAAAAAGCACAGAGGAAACTGGAGGAAGCTGCCCAATCTTCTCTTTCCTTAAAAGACCAACTCATTGCCTGCCACAGAGACATGCTCTGCTCTCCCACCCTCCCCGTAGCTTTGCCTCCCAAGACAAAGCCAACTTACTTTGCAGTTATTCTAGACAACTATTCTATTCATTGCAAATGTACAAATATTTATTATCTGGATTCCTAGGATTCTTGGTAATGGTTTACCAGGGATGGTGTGAAAGAAACAAAGGGGAAAACAAAAACAAAACAAAAGAAGCAGATTTGTGTTCTTTTTCTTCACCTCCTTATTACTGACTCCTTTAGCTTCACTTTTCATTGCGTGTGCTGGAGCTTTGACACTGGCAAGAGCCAGAGTTTACCGCGAGAACATCGGTGATTTGGGAGCCAAAATTCAAGCAGCTTTTGATTAGCTCAGCATTCCTTGGGATTTTTCTTTTTTGAGAATTGGACCTAGCCTCCCTATTTTTTTTTTTTTTATTTCCCCATAGAAATTTTGGAGAAAAAAGAATAAATAAAAGAAAAAAAAGAAAAAGTGCAGTCCTGTAACTCCCACATATGTTGGAGCTGGGGTTGTATTTGTAGCTTAAACCACAATACAGGCACTATGAAGACGTTTTAGAAGCAGTGCAATTAGTCTCACCCACGAAAGCAATGCTTAATTGCTTAAGGCTTGCTCAGTCTTTTGTCTTTTCCTCTGAACACAGAAGGGGACATTGAAGACAAAAACAGTCTGTGGGGACTTGCCTGCTTTGCTGGGCTTCCTCAGCCACGTTAACTGTCCCATGCTGCTGCATTAAAGCACGCACAGGGCACGTTGCCTCCATCAGCTCTCCTGGTGCCCTTCCTGCTACTCGGCAGCACAACTTTTCCATAACTCTTAAACAGGATCAGGCAGAAGTAGCAACACAGACGCATTGACCTGGGGCCAGAGCAGAGGGGAAATAAAACGGAGGCTCCATCCTGCAACATCAGAACGGTGGAACTTCACTAATGTTGTGCCCGGGCATGGACTAACCCATAGATTCAAATTCAACAATACCCTGCAAAAAATTAAACTGCAATAGCCACGGATATCAAAAAAACATCAAAATATGCCTAAGCAGCAATCCCCATCCCATCAGTTTGCTGGGGACTGCTCAGGGAGGCGCGGTGCTTACAGCAACCCCTGGTCCGTGCCCAAGGGACGTGTTTTAGGAATCGATGACAGAGGGGACCCGTAGCTCAGAGTCCTTGGTGGAACATGCACACTTTGGGAAGAAGTTAAAGCTCAGCAGAACCTCCGCAATTGCCCAGGGCCCCGGCCAGAATGGCACGGGGAATATTTTAGCTACTCTCCGCAGGACAGGAAAATTATTGTGCAACCATTAACGGATCCTGTGGGGCACACACAGTTACCTCTGCTTTTCCAAAACCCCACATTTTTGTCACTGCACATGGCAGTTTTCCTGATAAACATGTACCCCCACTGCAGTTTCTTCATTATCTTCTGAAATATCCATAGCATCAACTCTCTTAAGAGCTGTGGATGAAGAGGTTTCAAAGTATTACCTAAAAGAATAAACACTGAACTGAGGCCTTTTTAAAATTCTTCCCATGCAAATAACTGTAATTTTTGTTCATTGACTGAACTTGAGAACACAGACAGAGAGGGTTTCATGTTGATATGAAATATTTTGGGTTGATTGATTTTTTTTTTCCCAGGGGAAAGGGAAAAACTGCATATGGTGATCACATGAAAGCTTCTATCCCAGCTTGGTGCTTTTTAATTTTTTTAATTATATGTAAATGTCAAAACATTTAGAATATGTCAAAACAGAAACATTTGGGGTTTCTTAAATGATTTCTCTTTTTTTGGATGAAACAATTTAATGAATTCAGCACTAATCCATGACTGTTTTTGTCAAACAGAATTTACACTTCCTAGCAAATCAATGTGCTAGCAGGAGTAGCTTCTCCGCTCTCATGTAGGCAGAGTCCGTATTCTCAACGTTCAGCGTGTGTTTACACATGTAATTGAGGAAAGGCTTTTATTTAGGTCACCACATCCAGACAAGATTTTGTTGCAGATGAGCCAACCTTTGACACCTTCTGCTCTTCACAGCTACCAAAATGTTGTTGCAGGTAACTGGACTCGTCTCCCGCTCCCGTGGGTCACCTTGCTTGCCCTACTCGACGACGAGCTGGTGGTGCATCCTCTGTCTCTGTGCAGAGGGATGTGGCCACGAGCCAAGAGCCTCCTACAGTGCATACAAAACCTTCTCAGTGGATAACAAATCTCTAAATTTGGCAGGAGCCCTGCGAGGCACAGAGCATAGGCATGGATGGAGAAGAGGAGAGTGACCACTAGATGGCTTTCTCTGGCAAACGTAGCTCTGCAGCACAGGATGACTTTTTTCTTCCACCTTTACATCCTGTCCCCTACTGAAGATTTTGGCCTTGACATGGAAAAACAAAAACAAAACAAAACAAAAAAACAGCAAAATCAGTAGGCTATCTCTAGAAAATCTCACCCCAATACTGCATGGCATCCGGCTCATTGCTGTCTTTCTATAGAGCAGTACATGCAAGGGAAAGCTTCCCAGGCATTGCCTGCAGAAAATCCCCCCACTTCGGCCCCGAGACACCTTTGGCTCTCTCCTGCCAGCCAGGCAACTGAGACAGGGACAACCTGGAAGTTAAACTGTGCTGTTTTGCAATGGTATCCAATACCACCTTTCCCAAGACCCTTTTCTAGCTCTACCTCCCCACCACACAACGAGGCTGCAAGACTAGACAACAATTGTAGCCATGTGCCTACAATTTATCAGAAATATTGTAAGAATTAATAAGAACAGGGGTTCCTTAAAGAGTTTAGGTTAGTTCCCAAGCCAGGCAATTGTTCATCCTTTGTTGCAAAAAGTCCTGTAGGAAAGGCAGAGAAAACAACCTGCTATTCCTGCAGTAATTTTATCTGTCGCTCGGACCTCGAACGGCGGCACCTGAGCTTCACACTGCGACTCCTGCCAATGCTCAGAGCATTTGCCAGCTCCACGATCGCCTTTTGCCAGGATTAGCACCATTTTGTTCACTCGGATGCCTATTTGGATCTGCTAGCGGTAGATGCAGTATTTTTTCATGCAAGTACCTCAGTTCCACAAAAATACACTTACCACTTTGTATTAGCCAAGGCGACTGACAAAGGGGATCCGTTCACCTCAGCTGACCCAGCCTTCCTCTTGAAGTCAGCAAGAGTAGCTGAACACCGTAAGCTCTACTTTCTGCAGCTAGCCTTGTACCAGCTAAGATTTGGCCCACTAAGATTATTGCCAGAGTAGATGGAGCACATCTGAAGGGTTAGGTTGTGTTCGTATTTAATAAGTGGGTAGTGAACAACCTGAGGAATCACCACTGGATGGCATTACCACAGAATCATGATTGGGAAAGACCTTCAAGATCAAGTCCATTCATCCAAGTGTTTTCAGTGCACTAAAACCCTAAGTATCTGAAGATACCAGCAGAGATCAGAGCCACTCAGGCCTTAACCCTGCAGGTTGCTCTTATGATAAGTCAGCTGAACTCGTGCAACAGTGTAGAACAGTTCAGAGGCCTTGTTATGGCAGCATAAAGAGCTACTGCTGCTGCTAAGTATCATGGAAGAGGGAAAAATAATAAATAATAACATAGAAACCTATCTTGGACCACAGCTCCATATAGTTCTCCATCAGTGGTACTGACTTAAGTTGCCCCAATCTCTATTTGTGCTCTCAATCCTTGTTTTCAGTTGTGGAGGCAAATCCATCCACTCTAGAACAAACCCAGGAACTGCTCCAGCAAAGAGAGAAATGAGTGTTTGTTAAGTTATTTTCAATTTGTTCCCTTATCTGGGGCACTTTACAACTTGACAAGACCTTTTGGTGGCAAAACTGTATATGCATCCGAGGGGCAGAAAGGAGCTGCTTGTAGGCAGGGTGACAGTAGTGTGTTAGCCAGCTCTTGAGATTTCTCTGAACAAACCTGTTAGTTGGTAAACACGACACAGATGAGAAAATTTACAGAAATTTGTACAAAAATCTTTTGCAAGTGTTCAACAGCAGCCATTGGACCCACATTCGCTGGCTGTAGGTAAAGACATAAAATGATTCAAATGACAGAAGTGACAAAAAGATCCATAACAAACAAAACAGCCACAAAAGAGTTGTCACAGCATGTGCTAAGAGATCATCAGAGTGTTTCTACCATGGAAGGTCACTTGCTAGGGTCATTTCCTGAGATGCACTCCTTTGCTGCCAAAGGACTATAGCATGGAAAAGCTCTGGTTTTCAGCAGCACATTTAACATTTTCTGCTTACTCTCCTGATTTTTAAGATCGTTTCCAGCCTGTACTTCCTGGTGTTCCCTGGTCCCTCTTATTCTTGCGCTGAAAGCGTGAGCAGCCTCGAATAGGTACTGAGCTCTGCTGAGCTGTCAGCACTGCCAGCAACTGCCGAGTAATGCACAGCTCTTCCCTATGGTAATGGGCAAGTAGCTAGGCAGTTATGAACATGAAGAACAGAAGATTTGTACAGAGCTAGCACAAGATTTTCTGCTGAATGCACCAATAGACGCTACAGGGATAACAACAGGCCAGGTACCAGACACTCCAAGTGTTTCAGACTGCAGCAAAAAGGAGAGGCCACCAAGTTAAATAAATTGTATGGCACCATTCGATTGCTCGGTAGTTAGCATGGAGCACAGTGGTGTTTATTCATCTGTCCAGGTTTACAGAAGCTTCAGTATCCTTGGTTTCCTTTCATGTTTCAAACAGGAAACTTCATCAAGCCTAAGAACTTCATTAAGGTTTGTTTAGAGAAATAAAGAAAGAAAGAAGCCAGCCAGACACATTATTCTGTTGCACTGTTAGACCTGTTAGACTTTGGACTCGTGTTTGGCTCTGGGCAGAAAGTACTGCTCCTGCCCCAGGCTGGTGAGTTCTATCAGGCATTTTACACTTTCTTAAGGTCATTAGTTTAGAAGAAAACAATTCCCCTTTTGCTGGTCACCACTTGATGCAAGAGACGGTTCCTCAGTGACCAGCACCCTCTGAGCTCTCTCAGATGGCCTGTTCTCAACTCATTTGTGCCCTGGAATAGCACTCTACTAAACTCAGAGCATATGAGCTCAGGTGATTTCTATTATTAATCAAATTTGTAATCAGATCAAAAACAACATGAGTTGTTTTTGTTTGTTTGTTTGAAGATAAGTGGGTTTGGTATAAAATTCGGTTTACTGGCAATAATTATAGTCATAACCATAAAATTATATTCTGCTTAAACTGAATGCCTGTTTTCAATTATTTATCCTGGAATTTACATCGCCCTAATAAGCCCATAACCTTGCTTCCTTATTTATTTATTCCAGGTTCTAGCACGCTATTCTTGCTCTTCCACTGTTGTGGAGTTTCTTGGGTGCTAAAGCTACATGAAAACATTAACATCCAGGGACACCTTTTCAGAATTCCTCGGCAAAAGCTATTTGGGCAAGTACAAGTGATAACGTTTGCTGCTGTACAGGTGTTCCTCATATTTCTCCCTTATTAGGAAACTGGAAAATATTCCAGCACTTGTTGTGTGACCTCAGTACTTCAGCTTTGCTTTCCAAAGATTAAAAACAAACAAAAAACATATCTATTGAACAACTCTGTAGTTCTGTCCTTTTTGTCCCATTTTAGTGGCTCCAGCTACTAAGAGGTCAGTACCACCACTGGAATTTATTCTTCCTCCAGAAAACATGGAATGGTTGATACAATTTTACTTTCTGTGATTTTAGGTCAGTTTTCCTTACTCCTACATAGGGGCAGCATCCTTTCTCGCACGTGAAAGAACAAAGAGACTCCTAAATTAAGGGAGCAATTATTATTTCTAAAAAAGATGTTACTGTATGACAAAATGAAATGACCACCCAAAGGAAATACCAGGATAGTAGCTCTGCCTGGGTCTGTGTAACATGCAAAGACAAAAATGACCCTCAAGTCCTATACAGTGGTACCTGCAAGAACGTTGTTATATAATAGAACTTTAGCAAACACAGGAAAAAAATTAATAACTTACTGGATGGTGGCAAACCCAGAGCAGAGCCGCTTGTTGGCAGAAAGGGTCCGCCAGCCATCGAATCACTATTAAAAGCAACATGAATGTTTTGTAGCTGTGATTAAATGCAAATGTTTCATATCTGTTTTTGGAAACAAAGCTGTTTTCATTTCTCCCAACTGGAGTTATTTCAATTGAGCATGTATTTATAAGGAAGGTAGATGCCAACATGAACAAATCTCTCATCTTTAAAAACAGCTTTATACTGTTGTTTTATTTAAGTGATTTTGACATTGCTGTGAAGCCTTATGAAGCTGATCTATTAAAGTACTTGGAAAAAGACATTCATGGACAACCAGCTTCTTTCCCCTCTTTGGGTCATATCACAGTATTGATTTTAAACTAGAAATCAATTGAGAGCTTAGCTTAAAAAAAAAAAGTTTAAAAAAAAAAAATCAATGCTACAATATGGTTTGTGAACCTCTATCTTTCCTCATGTCTTCCCAGTGAGTCAATGTACTACTTGGAGTCTATAAACTCACCCTCTTTCCAGGGATATCACTTTGTTAACCAATAAATTAACAAGATAACAAATTAAACACAGATTCCTGCTTGTTTTCTTCCAAAGCTGCTCCATGAGGGCTCATCAGGCCACTCAGTTTGTTCTGTTTTGTCAAGGGTTTAATCATTTGCCTCCCATCAGTGCGGGACAGAAACCAAATCCAGGAACTCCTGAGCACCCCCAGCAGCAGCAGCATTCGTTAACAGGGTGAAATATCTTAGGCCACCACTGCTGATCTGCTCAGTGGCTATGACATCTTTCAGGGGAGAGAGAAAGGTGACTTCTTGGTGGAGAAAAGAAGATGGGGAATAGCATTTGAAACAGTAAGCTGTTTTCAAGTATGCCCTAACATAAAACATTAAACATGAAGAGTGCTGTGGATTTTCACATGTAAAATTTTACTCCAGGATATAATTTTGTTGGAGTTTTGACTTGAACATTTCAACTTTTGAGTATTCCTCCCTCCTCATCACGACTTATAGCCCTATCTGCTGGAATCATGCGATTATGAAAGATTCCCAGTTTCCACTGACATCTCCCTACACCATTGCAATGGCATAGAAAGACTTGAAAACTTAAGCTCCAAAAGCATAAAACACATGAGAAAAATAAAAAGGCAGCAATTTGTTTTTAAAAGCACAGCGTTTAAACTACCCATTTCATTCTGAGTGTCTTTAAAGTTGTGTTTGCTTCTAATGTGAGAATACTAGGTATAGGACTGGAAAATTAAGTAGGAAGACTTTAGGGCTTCCTCTGTCGTAGCGATCCTCCTGGCCTCTGGGCTGTCGCGCCCCGGTCCCTTTGTGGCCAGGAGTGCGGGCCCTGGCGTTACTGCATGGCAGGGCTGACTCTGGAGGTGCTCGCCAGCCCCCGCCGCCTCCGGCACGGCCGACCACGCAGGTGGGTGCGAGGCACCGCTGCCCTGACTCACCAAATCCGTCTCCTAGTAAAATACAGAGACAGCTCATGGGGGTCTGGCACGCTAGGAGTGAGCAGCAAGTTGCGATGACTCGGTAAGCCACCTCAGCAGGCTCCGAGTAGCAATCCACGTCACCCTGTTTGGAGTGATGTTGCGAAGTGACAGGGATCTCACAGGAGGAGAGTCCACATGCAGAAGCGCTTTATGCAGTGACTTTTTCCTTTGGCAAACAGGGTGATCTAGAATGTGAGAAGCAGAGTCATTAAGAAACTTAAAGAAGAGGTATCTCTAGCTCCAAACATCAGTGTCACCGTGTGCCTCTCCTTCAATGGAGTGAACTCCACTCAAGCTGCTCCCTCCTTCTCTGATCTGGCAGGCAGGGAGGGGGCTCTGAGCTCCTCTGTGCCCAGCAGCTTAACTTAATTCCACTGATGCCTCCCGGTTTATCAGCTACCGCCTCTGATCTCATCACCTGGGTGAGCAATCAGAGCAGAGTCATTGAACTCAGCCGAGGAGCGGGAACAGAGCTCGAGGGAGCCACTTGCTGAGTCCTTGCGGCACAGGAGCTATGTTACTGGCTGAAAGAGCTCCATGATGACTCAGAGGCAGGGTCACTCACATTCACAACTGGATACCAGCTTTGCATTCACATTTGTTTTCCAAAAATAAAAATTCTACCATTTCTACCTCAGCACCAGCCTGAGGAGACACGTGGCCAGCAGTTGGAGAACACATAAAAAGGCAATCTTGTGGCAAAAATACCCAGGGTGGCCACAGTGTGATTTTTAAAGAGAGGACAAGTGCCAATGTCTCCTTCAGTAATGCAACTCTGCAGAGCTGACCTACCACAGGAAAGGATATCTGGATGCATGCAAGGAGCATAAGTTATGCCCTATCTATGAGACACTTGTATGCTTCCTTGATAGGTGGTACTAAGACAGTTATCTCTTCACCCTTATTTACATGACCAAATATATATATATTATTTACTTTGCTGGCTGGCCACTTATATCACACCCTTAAAAACACATGTAGTAGAACAGCTGTGTAATCCATCTTGCCTGACCCTATGCCCACATGTGTGAACAGAGATTAAGAAAGTTCTTGCAACCCAAACATTAATCTTTACTGTTTCTGTGTTTACAAAGAGATTTATGCTCCAAACACACTGATGTTTCACTTCTGCTCTTCCAAGAGCATCCTGAACTTCTCTCAGGTCTCATCACCTGCCTTGCCTCTCCTGTTTTTCTTTGGGCTCAATAATGCTGAATTAAAATAAGAATGTACAGGGGAAAAAAAAATGGAGAACACATAAAAAGACAAGTTTATGGGAAATTAATTCTTCTCGCAAGGCTCAGGTCAGGAAGCAGGTTTGGGCAAGAAAGTAGGAAACACTCCTACTCTTTAGTAGACATTATGAAAAATTACTTTTGCTTTTACTTTCTGGGGAAAAGTATCTTATAATTAAGTGATAAAATCTAACAAGAACTGCTCAGCACTCAGAATTTAAGAACCTCTTCTAAAAGAAAGTTTTCATCAGAAAGGCAAGAAAGTTTCAATAAAGGTCTTGAGTTTTAACTCAAAAGATGTGAGATGAGTCTTGCTACTATCTCACAGGGATCGAGCAGGAGTGGGAAGAGGCCTGAGAAGAGCAGCCCTGGCAGTCAAGACAGAGTTTGTAATTCAGGACACTTCTCTGAACTGAAGGTCATTCCTCTCACTAAACTAACACAGATTTCAAATCAATATTGGTTTGCATTTTTCTAATGAGCTTTGCAAAAAATAGCAATTAAATTTAGCATAAGCTGAAATTTGTTTTGTCCTCACCTATACTTCCCAAGCCAGGAGAAAACCATCTCATCCTGACTCTTCAAGCCTGTGCTACACAAAGCATGTAACAAGACAGCTAATTGCTTCTGTTTTCTGTTTCTTTAAATATGTATCCAAAGGCTGTAGAAATGAGAAGCTTGGGCAAGTTTGAAGTGGAGCAAAGGAGAAAGAGCACAGACACACTGTGTTTTTTCCTAGACCATTAACTCCTTCTTCAGGCCTAGAAGCGGATTCCTTGCCCTCAGAAGGCAGTATAAAAACAACTGGCTCAACAGCTTCAGCAGAATGACAGATAGACAAGTCCATGCAAAACTGCAAGTCAAGCCCGTGTGTTCAGCTGATGCCTCTCTCAGAGAGGGCAGAAGGACCAGCTTTCCGCCTAGAAGGCATTACCCAAGCTTCACACCATCAGGCACTGCGCTCTGCGAGCGGGACTCGTTGGGGGTCCCACGCCAGGATGAGAAATGAGACCCGCTGAGTGTTTCTGGGTAACATGGAAATACAAGTTAATTTATATATTCTGGCGATCCCCCCCCACTCCTGACCTCAGAGGTCAGCATCAGCTCCTTCAACACCAACACCGGGGCTCCCGATGCCCCACCGAGGAGTGGGATTTCTCCTTCTCCCTTCAACTAGGGCAGCACGTTTAGCTTGCCCATAGGAGTGACTTGGGCAGCCAGGCAGGGGCTGCTCGCCTGCCTCCTCCCTCCTGCCCAGCGTTGCCACGTGGCGTACGTCTGCCCTTGCACATGTCAGTGCAACGTTTGGGGGCTCCAAGGCGGGATAAACAGCTTCGCTCTCCTCACTTAGGCTTCGCGAGGCACTCACGCCCATCGCCGCCGAGAGCAGCTGCTTTGCACAACCTTCGCTTAGGAGTCGAGCTCTTGTAGGCCGCTTGGCCCATTCGGACACCCACAGGGACGGCCGGGTTTGCTCAGCTTGGCTCCATTTGCAGTGGGGCTGCGCAATTGGCCTTGCTGCTCAGGAAAAGGGACACAGCAAAATCCTACAACGTGCCACTTCCACAGACAGAAGCATCTACTGGAATCAATCAGGGAGAGCCGACTGCTGCCTGCACTTCCTGCCCTGGTGTTATTATGATTTAATGGCCCAAAGACATGGTTTTTGTTACTGTTGTTTCTCTTCAAGGCCACTGCCACCTTATGGCCATAGGAAGCTTTTTCAGTGGGGAAAACTCACGTACTGCTGCACTGTGTCGTAGTATTTGGCAAGACATCCATTTTCCAGAATGTCCTAACCCTTCCTATCCTAACTCCCAGAAACTCCCAAAGAAAGATTTGCATCTTGACTGCAAATTCTATGGAAAGTGTTGAAGACAGGGGTTTCACACAACCCTCAAAGCTTGAGTGAAATCTTGCACAATAGTCACATCGCCATTTGCAGTCGAGTGAAAGGGATTCAAGAAAGTTCTTGGTGAAGAAAAAAAAAATTGATATATGTCTTCAGTCAAAGAGAAACAGTCAGAAAGGTTTAAAAAGAAAATACTTTGAAAAACACAACCATGACATGTTACATTTCAAACAGAAGCAAAGCCACTGCTAGGCAGGACCCATGTTTCATTTTAGGTCAGAGCTAAGGGCAGACCTGCAGCTACAGGTTAAATGTCAACCTTGAAAACATTCATTTCTCTCTCTTGGGTGGTTACAGAGTCCCCATTTCTGCACCAGCAGAGGCCCTTGCCATTTTAACATGGTCACATGCTTCACTTCTCAGGGATGCGAGTGTTGCCTTTCCCAATTGCCAAACAGGGAACTGAGGCACAAAGGCAAAATCCCATTCAGTATCGCCAAAGATAAGACCTTCACCAATTAAGTATTTTTTTTCCCAGATGGTTTTCATCCTAGATACTGGAAGAGTCACAGAGCTGAAATTGGGCAGGTGGCAAGAGATCAAGCGAGGTGATAGAGCCGGGAGCCATCTGAAACTCTGTGCACTTCTACAGCATTTTTCCAACTAAGCAACAGGCAGGTTGCAGGTCCAGAAGCACTTTTGTAGGCTGCATAACAGTCTTCTCAGCTCTCCCTGGTTCTTCTTGTTTTCCTTCTGCATCACCCTTCAGCTACACGCTGGAGAGCTCTACGGCCCCCGATTCAAAGCGCAGCCCATTGCTCGCCTGGCAGAGAAGCCTGTGTGGAACAGCTCACGGCTCTGCCACCTAAACAGCCTTGATTTTAGATCTTTCTGACTTGTTTGGGGGACTTCTGTGGCCTGCAGGAAATCCAAGTGCTGGGGAAAGGGATGAAAAAGCATGAAGTAATTCAGATTTTCAGTCGCTCTCTCCAGAGGGGAATCTATTTCAGGCAAAGCAAATATTGAAGTACCATGTTGCTGACGAGGGAACTCTAGCAGAAAGGGAGTTTCCACATTAACATATAGCATGAGACAAGCACAAAAGCAGCTTTGGTGATGGTGTTTAACACGGCAGATGTTTCGGGTAAATTATGTACATAATTTTCATTTTTGCACTACTTTGCTTGTCCTAATTCCACATCAAACCCGGAAAAGAGGTGGGAACAGATTTGTCNCTCTCTCCATAGGGGAATCTATTTCAGGCAAAGCTGGCTGAATCCAAATTAGCAAATATTGAAGTACCATGTTGCTGACGAGGGAACTCTAGCAGAAAGGGAGTTTCCACATTAACATATAGCATGAGACAAGCACAAAAGCAGCTTTGGTGATGGTGTTTAACACGGCAGATGTTTCGGGTAAATTATGTACATAATTTTCATTTTTGCACTACTTTGCTTGTCCTAATTCCACATCAAACCCGGAAAAGAGGTGGGAACAGATTTGTCGTGCACTGCTGAAACTAGAGGTAGAGAGGAGTGCATGGTCGCCGGTTCTCCAGAGCTCAGGGGCTCCAACGTGCACAGTTTGGAGAACCCTCATGGCTTTGCGTGTCTGCTTGGCCTGGCAGCTTGACACAGCAGTCAAGGGCGAGCTCTTGGTCTGGCAGCACCATGCTCAGCTGTCCTCCCTGAGCCTCCACATACGAGCAAGCAGGAAATAAACAAGAGCAAGGAACTCTCATCACAGCAAGGAGCTATATCTATCACCAACTCCTGATCTCCTATGGTCAGAGCAGCTCTAAACACAGTTTGTATATAAATTACTACCCTGTGCATGATTTCTCTCAAAAGGTATGGTCACACTGGTATAATCATTGTTTTAAAGCCATTTAAGTGAACATTAAGGTGACTCCTATCGCTGTACCTATACACAATAGTTACTCCCATAACATGGCACTTCCACTGCTGTGCGTATTTCAACAACAAAATATTTGTAGGCAATCTTGGGATAGGAATTACCTTATTCCTTAGTTGCTTGAGGGCCATAGGAGGTCTTCTACACACAGATGCAGCAGACGTTTCCCTAGCCCAAAGCCAGCACTCTCCCTAAGCTACTGACAGAGCAGGTTTTACAGGTGCTTCCTAACTAGCACCAGGCAACACTCACATGCATCAGCTGAAACAGTTTAACCTGGTCAGAGTTGTGAGGGCAGGAGGCTGCCTGCAGCACTGGGGACAGCTGAGTCCAGGAGAGGACTTCCATCTTTATAACAGGCTAGTATTTCCCTGTTATCTGAATGGATTATTTCCAAAAACTGTCCAAGAAAAGCACCATTTTCTCCACCAAAGAAAGTATGTTCTTGTTAGTGTATTTTAATCCTAAAGGAGTGTTGATGCAGATAATTTCTGAAAATGGTTTATAAACTCACAACTAAGAAGTCTGAAGAAGTATCCAAATGGGAATAACACCCAAGAGATACTCCATTTACCTTCTCAATCAATGGGCCAATACAACCCTCACAGTATCCTTACTGTCATTTATATCATTGAACTCAGGTAACAGAGATTCCATGGAGTTTTCAATTAAAACCATGCACTCTTAAAGTGGTGACAGATTGCTTGACAACATTGAAACACAGGAAGATCCATCTCCATGTAAGGAGGAACTTCTTTCCTGTGAGGGTGACAGTCCTGGGACAGGCTGCCCAGAGAGGTTGTGGAGTCTCCTTCTCTGGAGATCTTCCAAACCCGCCTGTATGTGACCCTGTGCCACGTGCTCTGGGTGTCCCTGCTGGAGCAGAGGGATTGGACTGGATGATCTCTAGAGGCCCCTTCCAACCTCAGCCAGTCTGTGATTCTGTGATCTGGTGGCACGAACATACAGGAACTTTCTGGCTGCTCTGTTGTCTCACTTAGTCATTGCATTATGTTCTCTTGTTAGAAACTGCCATCATGGTAATTTTAACTCAGTTACACATCTGATTTTGAAACCTGTCAAAGACTTAAAGACTTCTAAATGTTCTGTTAGGAAGGGCAGGAAAACATCCACAGAGTTTTTGCCAAGCACGCGTGCTCCACTGGGATTGCCAAGGCTCCAGGCTCCTACCTCCGCTGCCTTGGCTGTGATGCTCTTCTGACCTTGCCATTTGACAGTGGTGACTCTCTGCAGAGTTGGGAATCAAATCCCCACTTATATTGCAAAGGGTTAACACCACTTGTTTCAAACTGAGAAATCCTTCCTTGAGTTTTGGTAGATAGGGTGGGACTTCAAAAGCAGCTCTGACCTCAGTCTGTCATCTTCCTTGCCTGGAGTGGGCGCATGGGCTCCTCTTAGCCACCAGCTCTGGGTGAGCTTCTTGAGCTCTGGGATTGCCTCTCTGTTCTACTACAGACAAAGCCTATAGTAGAACAGAGAGGCAATCCTAGAGCTCAAGAAATCTGGGCAAAAAGCCCAACCAGTGGATCATCTTTTCCCTCCCTTGGAGTTGGCACGATCAGTTGGTAAGCTGGAAGACTGGAATCCTAGGAGGTCGTGGTGGGAACAGGGGGCTGTTTGCTCTAGGTCTGAACTGCTCAGTTCCTCTAGTTCAGGAAAACTAAGAAACTAACAACAAACTCAAGAAATGCCAAGAGTCCCAGGGAGAAACAGGAATGAGTTGTGAGAAGGAGATTCTACCTTAGTTTCCTAGAGAACAGATTTATGCTGTCCCCGGGTGTTACCTGTCTTTAAATAAGACGCCATACGGTGGGTTGTCAGAATGCTGCTCCCAAGAGCACTCCCAGGAAGGACGGCGAGTTCAGTTGCCAAAGACGAGACTCAGCAGCCAGAAGCAAAGCTCATCCATTCATCTTGCTGGCTAACACGTCACCATCAGAGCATGTAGCAGCTCTGGGGACAGTGGGGAAGCTGAAGAACAAGAACTGCTAGCTGGAAGGAAACATTTATGACCTGCAAGAGGTGGCTTCAAAATCTGCACTTTGGGGCCAAAGTGACTTTTCCCTCTCAATTTTAAAGACCCAGGAGACAGCTGCATGCAGGCAGGCTGAGGAAGGGTCCTTCCAAATCCAAACAAGATGCATGCTAAGGAAGGTAATCAAGGAGACAGGCGCTCCCTGCGTATTTTGCTACCAGTGCTTCAAATCTATTATTACCCCATTTCACTGTTTCTCATCACGCTTAGCCCATGATTGAAGTAACAAGCAAGTGTGGAGAGATTACAACTACCTTTAAGTGAACTGGAAATATATAGTTATGCAAATAGCCCCGTGTGGTAGCCAGATAACTCTACAACATTGAAAGGCACAAGCCAAATGTGCTATCTAAATGGTTGCTGTTATTATTTGCTGCTAATTATGCACTGCTTTCTAACAGCTGTTGGGCTTGCAGCACCTGTTGTTTCCGTGTTGCTGGAATAAAGGCTCTTTCAGCTGTTACAATACCATTGCTTTGCCCTAATTACCGTTATTAAGAAGGACTAGGAGTTGACCCCAGCTACATGCCATGGCTATGCAAAGAACGCCTTTGGACTAATGGTGTTTCCAGTACTCCTAATATTTTTCTAGGATACAACCTTTTTTTTCTTTTTTTTTAATTTGCATCATAAAGACTGTAAAGTACTTTTACATGACACCTCTAAATCCTTTATAATGCATGATGTCAAACAGCCCATTTAGTAGCGACTCCATGGCATAAAGTAGCACAATACGCTCAAGTTGCTCTGCTGAATGGTGTCAAAAGATCTGCTTTTTTAATTCCCCCATAATCTGAGGGATGCAAATCGTGCACTGTAGCAGTTCAGAAGCTGTTGCAGGGTGGCATGTCAAATGTTACAGCAGCACTATTTTGACAGTGAGCCATCATACAGGACAATGTATGGACACAAATACTGATGTGCCACAAAGTGATTTTGTCTCTCTCTCTCTCTCTCTCCAATCACCATAGCAGAGAAAGGAAATAAAGTGAGTGGGAGCTAAGTGCAAAGTACAGTCCCAAAACTCCTGACCTATCATTAACAAACCTGAAACCAAGTGATGGCCACCTGAAAGCTGACTTGCACCAACTTAACGAAAGAACAGGGTTCACAAAAGCTCTCTCTTCTCCTGCTGCTTCAAAATATTGCACTTACGTATTGTTGACTACAACATGGGGGAGCAAGATGAAACTGACTTGCACCAACTAATGCAGCATTTCCTCACCACTGTCAAGGCAAGCCAGACCTTCTACTTTGCTTTGAAATACTCTTTGGACATAACACCAAAGACTTGGCTGAAGAGGCAGGGCAGTTTTTGCATTAAGACCCTGAACCGGGGTTCAGGAACTCCTCGTTCTGTCACTGAAACTGGGGTATTTCAAGGCACTGACCAGACTGCAAGAACTGCCAAGGAGCAGAAACGGAGCACTGCAACAAATGGAGCCAAGGCATGAGGGTAGCGAGACAGCAACTTCGTCACCGGTAGAAAAGATTCAGAAGAAAAGCTTTTCTCTCTTCATAGGAAATTCACATTTCCTTTTATGTAGCTTATTACAGTTCAAATTGCTTATGTAACTGGCAAACAAATTCACATGTGAAGACCCAATTCACTTGTGGATGCAAAAATAGAGCTGACTTATTAAACTCACTTATTCTAAACATATATCCTTGATGCAGATTTCAGTGTTTCGCAAGCAACTCCTAGCAGCAAAGAAAATAAACTACTATCCTGATCTTTATCTAGTTTAAATGGAAATGAAACTACTCAGGTTTACCCTATATATCTACTAAAAAGACTAGTATTTTGGACTAAACTCAAGCTAGTTATATAAATATCTGTGATGGAAAAGTAGAAAAACAAGAGTGACTATGACATGCACATTATACCATTAAGTCATACTTCTCATCCAGAGTTTCTGTTCTGATTCTCTGCCCTCCTTTTCTTCAGCAGAAGGTGATCACTTCCCCTCTCAGTCTGTAGCTAGTACAATCAGATCTGTGCCAAGTGAAACCAATCTAATTATATTTGTTGGCATGCAAATGCAGCTTACTATTGCTTAAGCAGCTTTTAAAAAATATAGCCATGCTAGTAATGAATATGTGCTATGGTGTGAGATGAAAGCCATGCCACAGAGAACCCTGCACTTACTATGCCACTTGCGTTCCTGCTGTCCACAGCTACATTCCTATGTGCCTTCCAGAGATAAGTGACCAGCTAGTAAGTCCACTTTCAACACAAGAGGCTAAATTAAACTGAAATGCATTAGCAGTATATGCTCATGGCAAGTGACTGTGGTTCAGCTACGCGCAGTGATTTATTGAGCTGCAATAGCTTGCTTGTGCGTTTGAAACTGAAGACGACGTGAAGCTCAACAAAGACACATGCCTCTACCCGATTTGAGATCAAAACCTTTTTAACGAGAGCTTCTACCTGGATAAGGATGGCAAGCGGTGGCCTGATGTCTTTTTACTGGGTGTCCGAAAGTGGGGGAGCGATGCGCTCTTGCTACTCCAGGAATGTCGATACGGTGCCATTGTGGTGTAATGGTACTTGCGATCATGATCTAGGGACTTAGGGCAGCCAAATTTAAGCATCGAGGTGAAGACCTGAATGTTAGGTCCTCTTTCATCACATGGGACCTCCCCTCTCATTCCAGTCCTGCATATCCCTAAGTAGTCCCCCTTCTTCAGCATTCACAGGCATTGCTGAACTTCAGAGCAGCATGTTGCTCTTCACCAGTGAACAAAATGAGGTATTTCTGTTACTAGCTCAGGGCAGGCTACACTGCTGCACGATGCTGGCAGATAATGCTGCTGTCCATCGCTATCCATCACATGCCAGTACTGACCTCCCGTGCACATCCACCTCACTTCATCACATGGAACCGCCTGACACAAGTTTGACTTTCCAGGTCATCTCAAACATGTTGCAGACTGAAACAGTGCGAGGAGCCCAAAGTAAGGTTTCGGTACGAGCACTTATTCCCCTCCAACCTACCCTCCGTGTTTTCACACCTCTCCCTGCAAAAGCCGCTTGCCCAGGTGGAGGATTGCACAGCTGCTGCTCTCCATCTGCCCCGGGTTATAAATGCCTATCACCCGAATGCAAGGAATGTTACCTCAGGATTTTTGCGTATATGTGTAACTTAATTCCTTACTAACCGAACAGCTATTAATATTGCTGCATCTCTAACATGCCTTCTTTTCAGTTTAGCATTAAATATTTTCTGAGAAAAATAGAGAAATGTGCTGTCAATTCACTACTAAAGTCACTTCTGGAGCGTGTCTGTTTTACGCTTTTCCTTTCATTCTCAGTGATTACTTTATCATGTACTGGTGTCATGTCTTAAAACTTCTTTCTAGGCACATATTCTAGTAATATCTCTGTCCTCTTTTCAGCTGAGATGTTTTTACCATGAGCTGTACATGGAAGTGTGCTTTGCATTCATTAGAAAAAGTTGATGAAAATGGATGATCAAAATCTCCCCCACCCTTCAAATCTATAAAATATGGAACAAAGAACTGTAAACTATGGGTCTCCATTTTCTTCTCAATAAACCTACCTGGTGAAATCTCAGGCCAACTCAGCCAAATCATTTTCTTACTCAATCAAGAGTTCAGATGCTTGTAGACTGAGAGTAGAGAATGTGTTTCCTCCTCTCCCGTAATAAATCGTGTGACTCCTTAAAATCAAACGATCTTTCAGAGAATCCACACTTTGGAGTCTAATTTCCTCAACAGCTGATCTTAATCTCTGCAATACCCTTGCCAATATCGTATTCACGGTATGCAGTAAAGAGCTCCAGCTTGATATGTCTTCTTTTCCTGCTCTCCTGTAAATCAATGTGCTTAGCTCTCCTTGGCTCATCGATCCCGTCAGCTTGCTCTTCCACAGCGTGCTGCTATAAACTTCCAGCAGCTTCTTCCCCCGAATGTCCCCCAAATTCTAATAAAACTCCCTGGGAAGCCCATCACTGTGCAATTCGTTGCCAGTTTTAAGGCACGTTAGAGGCTCGTACGCTGTTTTCTACAGGCCAGATTGCCATCATCTTGCTCACACTGAGTAACGTCTACGTTATGAGTAATTCCCACAGGGCCAGCGGGGCTATGTGTGATATACAGCATTATTCAGCATGAGCAACGGCATCACAGTTTGGTCCCTTCCCCAGTCTTGGTCCCACTAAAGGCAATGGCAGAACCTCTGCTTGTCTCACTGGGCAAAAGATCAGGCCCCAGGGGGTTCAGCGGGGGTTATCCGCATGCCTAGTTCACTCAGGGAATATTCACTTGTACCTCACATGCAAAAAGCTTTCTAAAATAGGGCACTATTTTATACTGAGTGTTAGCTGCTGAAACCACATGTTTTTCCCACTCATCTTTTTCTTTCCTTTCTTCAAAATATTTGCATTAATACCCTAATTTCAGTTATTCTCTTCAATTCACCTGTAACCACAGGTTTTGTCTCACAGAGACAGCCAGCTCTTCCCACTGACAACATTAGCATTGGCTTTGGTAGCATTAGATAAAGTGCTTGAAGTACCAGCTTGTTTCTAAAACGAACAACTTGGTTTGATTCTTCAAAGCCCTGATCCTTGCCTGGTATTCTGCATCAGATTTTAAAATATTCAGCCGTTTCTTTCACTTACTCTGTTTTTATTGCTGATTTCTGCTTTTATTCCCATCTGCATCAATAGTTTATATTGGCTTTTGGGAGCACGGGCAATATATTAGCTTCTCCAGATCCAGAAGATGTACCTCTGAGGAGATGCTTGCAGAGGAAACAAGGTGAAGAAAAAAAAGGGGAAAAATGTGTTTTAAAAGATTAGAAATCACTATGGCCTATCAGACATGAGTCAATTAAAGGAAATTAAGTGGAAATGGAGACCCTGAAAGACGACCATGAGGAGTGTTTAGGACACTAGCCCTGTCCGTGTTTGCTCACAGGGGGAAGAGTTGAAATGTGGGAACTTCTGTCTGGACATCCCCATCTGAGTTTTGCTGGACCAAGACTAAATTCTGTAAGGATCACCCTGTGCCCTGGTTTAAACAGACATGCAACACCACAGGTGTTTTCATACCCAAGTCTGCACTGTCACGGCAAGCAGGCTGTCTCTTTCCTTAAACTTTTTATCTTCTCTTCAGTGAAGAGTCACTTTCTAAAACTCACACCACTTTTTCCTCTGGACCTTTGCTCCTTCCACTGACACAGTGCAAAGACTGGGACACCACTCTTTTTTCCCCCTTTTCTCCTTCCAACCCAGGCACCTGAGTCACGGCAAGGTCCATCAGCAGGGCAGCAGGTAAGGAATGTAGCTCCCTAAGAAGGCACAAAAGCCATGTAGAGCCAGAGCCACAGTATTTGGGCTGCAAAACAGGTGGAGAACCGAATTCTTGGCGGAGGGAGGGCGGCATCTTGCTGCTTCTGGCCTGCAGGCCCTTCCCTGCACTACAGAGAGATGGGGCCTCCCCGGGCGGTTCTTGGCCTTGGAGGGGTAAGAGCAGATTATCAGCTCAGCGCTCTAAACCTCAAGGATTAGTGCATGATCTAATCTCTAATGATCTAATTCCACATGGAAATGCCACCAGCACCGGAAGCGTGTGCAAATCACTCCTGAAGTTTAGCTCCAGCAAAGTACAACAAATTATTTTGCTTTTTTTTTTTTTTAAAGCAGGTCTGCAAGACAACAGTAATGCTTCCATTTTAAGTGGTCATTGCGGCACCAAGTAAATATTTCATCAGTGTTTAACAAACCAGCCTCTGAAACACGTGAACAGCACTAGCAGTGCAATTATTAATCCTTTCCACGCTCCCAAAGTGTAGTTAGCGAAGTCCAGCTTCCCCTCCAACCGCGGCAGGCACCGTCTCGGGCTTTAGAGCGGGTGACGCTGCCACGAAGCCTGTGACACGGCTGGCGGAGCCATCAAAACGAGAAAGTAAATAGAATCGAACTGGAATTAACGCCTGGCCACCGCGCCAAACACCGACTGGAATAAAGATTATTTTACCTCAAAGTACAACCGAACCATTAGGTGGTACTTTGTGCTGACACCAGATGGGAAAGAACCATAAGATACACGACACGGAGCCTAACCTGAATAAAAAAAAAAAGACACGATTGTATTTCCAGCATTTACATTGAGGTTTTCAGAACCAGCAAAACAACCTACATTCCAGAAATCTACTGAATTCCCAAAGAATATGGAAATATTTTAAAAGAGCTAGGGACTGTACTAAATTGAGTGATAATCTCCTATTAATCTAGGAAATACGAATGGAAGGTAGGTGTGTGTGACTATCTGAAGTTCTAAACCCAAATGATAAGGGTTCTTCAAAGAATGTTTAGTGTGTATTCTCTTTGCCTTGAATATAATTAATTGGTCAGCTATTATTTTTTTAAAAAGGCAAAGTGTTTGCTCTTTTTTAACATTTATTTCCTTTTGTCAGAAAATTAAAGTTTTGACTGGCAACTGAAAAATGGTTATTGTAGCAACTGTCAGCTTTAGATATTCTTGTCAAAAATTGCTAGTAGCTATTCTTCATGAGAAATTAAATCCCTTTTTTGATCAAGCCTGCTCCTGATTTCTGTACTGATGACTTCCTGGCGAGCATGGGCAATACCCTACAGCTCTCCATCCCTCTCTTTCTCTACCTCTAAACTCAATAATAATGCTAATAATATTTACCTCCATCACTCAGGTTTAGTGAAGCTTCATTAAGGAATATTTCTAAAGTATTTTGAGACTCTTAAATGAAAGCTGCTCAGACAGTATAAAATTCAATTACACTAGAAACTAAAAAGCCGTGATTTAATCCTTAGCACCCAGGTAAAACACAATCTAAAAAAAACTATATTACAATGGAGATGAGAAACAAAATGCATAGGACAAGAGGCGGGGCTGTGTGCGCAGTTAATACGACAACCGCTTTCATACAATTTAGCTCAAATAAATTAGTTATGGCTTGTCAAACCGAGTTGGTAGCTAAGCCCGTGGATGAGGACGGAGAGACAGGCCGCTAACGCATACAACCACAAACCGAGCTGTTTGCTCGTCTCAAGGACTCGAGCTCGAGACAATCCACAAACCTGGAACGCCTGACACAGGGAAGGGAGGCAGGAAGATATATTTGTATCTAGGCAACATCAGGAAACCTGTATTTGGGAAAAAAAAATCTTTGTTTCTTTAAGGATAAAATGCATTAGTAATGGCATGTCATTTTAGGTATAATTGGCTAAGAGGTGCTAAAACCTTCTCACCTTGATGTAAAATGGGATTTCTGGATGATCATAAAATTAGTAACAAGTAAGAAGATGACAAAAAAAATCTGTACCAAACTATTTCCAAAGAGACCATTGCCTACTCAAAGTATGAAGTTTGCCGCCTTCCTATGCATTTTTTCCACAGCTTTTCAAGAAAAATATGTGATTTCAACACATAAACCATTCAGCCTGAAGACTTGCGCCCTGCTCCCATCCTGAAAGTGACAGTCTGTGGGTGCAGGAGCCCCTTTCAAAAACTGACCGTAAATCTGGTTTTGGTTTTCCACCAGTAACCAGAAGTGACTTGGCCACCTGACATAGAGAACTGCCAGTGTCCAGTATCAACCCACCCTGCTTCCTCCCAGCGCTTGGAAGGCTCCTATTCCAGCGGGGTTTCGGAAGGATCAAGGCTCTTTGCAATGGAGCAGCAGCAGTAGCTCTGCAGTTGCTGCAGGGACCTACCTTTGCTGGCCCCCTGAGTCCACAAAGTGTAGAGCAGAGAGTTTTTAAATGCCTATTACTGACTCCTGCAGGACCGGAATCATTTCTGCTTGGAATCACTTTTCCTTTGAGCCCTACACGGACATGAAACAGGAGACAGGGAACAGGCTGCAGCCAGGCAAAGGCTCTCCAGGCCTATAACATATGACGTGGGTCACAACTCGTCACAACTTACGGCTTTGACACCCTCCAGACTCCAGGACAGACATCTGTCCCTCCAGCCCATGCTGATGGGATCTCTCCCCATTTCCCGGCTTTTCATTTCTTCAGTGAAGAGCTACGTGTGGATGACTTTCCTGAACTTTTTGTTACTGAATTTTTTTTTTTTAAGTTGCGAATTTTTTTTTAAGTTACTGACTTTTTTTTTTGCTATAGCACCCCTGGCATTTATTTCAGAGGACTCTTGTGCACTATGTGGATATTCATAAAACAGAGCACTTGAGTCACTTCTTGGTGTCCTGTCTTTTAAGAACGTGACTTTTAGAGAAGCACATCAATGAAAATGCTCAAGATGTCCAGAGTAGTCTTGACCCTTCCTTAGCAAAATATAGCCTGCAAGCTAAGCAAATCATCCTATATACAAATCTGTCCTTTTTTTTGGCGAAGAGAAGATGTAATTCATCTGTTTCTAGACAGGTTATTTACATGGCAGAAGCCTGCATAACTATTTAACCTTGAAACAGGAAGACTCAAGGGCATGTTTATGATCATACCTACACACAGGAAAAAAAAAGACTATTGAGATCCTCTTTCAGACAGAAAAACACACTCATCAAATCTTTTCCTTCACAGTATCCACACAGAGATTAGGAAGACAGTTCTTCCTTCCAGCTATAACCTTGTATCATTGTCTAAATATATTAATGCTTGCTTTTGTGGAGTTTGTTTTGTTTTGTTTCCTGCAAATCCCTGGGGACCACGATACAAAGCTAATGATATCAGGCATGAAGCTGATTACGTGTTTTTAATTTGAGAACAAAATTAGTCAATTTACAAAAAAGTGGAACTAGACTCTGATTTTCCATATATTTCAATGCTAAGCTGGATTTTTTACATTTTACCAGTGGGAGGTGACAGTAGAGTAAAATGTCAGCTCTCCTGAAACATAATATCTGTCTCAAAACTAACTCCACAGGCATAAGTATCAGAACTTAGGTTGTTAATACAAGCCCAAGTCCTGCTACTAGCTCAGTAGGACTTTTGCCTTCTCAAGGACAGTGGAGAAATAAGTATAAGATTAAGACCACAGGGAATAAAGATTTTATAGTTTAAGGGGCCTAGCAAATACATTTTTCTGTAGTTCTCATAGATGAATAAGAAATATTGTCAATAGAGTTGTGTAAAATGCACCTAATGAAAGTTTAAGACAGGCAGCTAGCCTGGTTTCTCTTCTATTTAAATTGAATATCTTCTCTTCTGCTCTATCCTGCTTCGACTCCCTTTTATCAGTTTGGATCCTAGCTCAAGTTTGCCACGAGGACTGTCAACATATGCAAACCTTATGGTAGGACTCAGCTGAGCTTTGGAAATGCTGAAGTGGCATATCATGGGAATTATAGTTCAGGTGCTCCCATATGGATGTTTTGCTCTGTGGGCCAGACTTTATACCCCACAGTGCAATCCATCCAAAGAATCCCATGATACCCATCGCTAAGTAGGTCAACAGGAAAAATGTCTCTTTTTTTCCCCCCCTGTGAAGATATTGTGCAGTGCTTAACTGAACTCTAAACTGGATTAGGGTAAATTCAATCTTCTGCCGAAAAAAAAGTGGATGGTGATTTGTTTTTTTTCTTGTCATGAGTGACAAGAGCATTTTGCTCCAAAAAACACCCATGCAAGTTTATATGGAAGTATCAATGATTCAACATTTGCAGTGCAATTACTGCAAGTATTCAGACATGGTATAAAAACACATGATCTGATAGGGACCCAGATAAAATGGAAGCAAAGAAGTACTTCGCTTTTTATATGATCCCATCTGGAGTTCTCAGAACCAGTTCTGTTCTCTAGAGCCTGTCTCCAGTTTTGCATCCATTTCTGATTTTTAGCCATGAAGTGTTTTAATCCTTTTACAATGTGCCAAGGAAATCCAGTCCTTCCCACTCGAGGGCTAGAAGAGTCAGAATCACTGCCTCTTTCTGGAAGTCAATACATTTCACACCTCTCATACATTGCCCAAAGTGGTTGTGGAGCTTCCATCCTTGCACATATTCAAGATCTGTCTAGACAGGATTCTGGACAACCCATTTTAGGTGACCCTGCTTTGGTTTGGTTTGGTTTGGACTAGATGATCTCCAGAGGCCCCTTTCAACCTCAACTTTCTGTGATCATCCAATTTATTTAATAAACCTAGTTTTTGCTCACAGATCATCTGCTCACTTTCAGATGTCACCAACCTCTCCTGGGAGAGCTGCCCATAAACTCAAAAGGAACTTTCAAATCAAAATGCCTTTTTACCCTACATGATGGTGTGTAGCCCAGCTATCAATTTCTTTTGTCCAAGGCTGCCATTTCCACTTCCACAGAAGCTTTGCCATTGTCAAAGCAGTCAGCAGAAACAAGATCTTGCACTTGCTACTTGTGCATTCTGTGATACAGCACAATCACTTGCTAGGAGATAAAACATTAAAGATAGACTCATCATTTAACAATACATTTGAGTATTTTTGGTCGCACGGACAAACGGATCAAACTAAACACTCGCTAAATATGTATCAGCCTTGAATAGCTGTTGAAGTTTAACATTAAATTCTATTCCATAGATAAAAAATAGAAGTGGAATTTGGAAGCTGTAGCTTTTCCTCTCTTGCAGTAGTGAAACAGTTAAGGATTTTTTTTTTGAAGAACTTTAGTGGCACAATGGAGAAGCACAGAAGCATAAATCTGAAGGTTAAATTTGTATTGGCTTTGCTCCTCCTTCCCATAGGAGCACAGATGGTAAAAACCTTAAAGCTACCCCTGCTATTATCATAGAATAAATGAATTATCAGGTTTCTCCCTCACAGTGCTAACTATGGAAGGCACCTTCCTACTCACATCATCATCAAGGCTATTTAAATGAAGAACCGCTGTATGTTGGATGTAAAAAAAAAGGGGGGCGAGGGAAGATCCCTGAAAGACCTGGATCCCTCTTTGGATTTAGGGCGTTACCATCTACACAGCTGCCCGAGGCCGTCAAGCCCAGCAACCTGCTGGGTTTCTGATGGAGCGCCAGGCGCACTCTCCCCTCGGCTCCTGCTTGCAGGAGGGGCCGTGTGGCTGCGGGCGGCGGGAGCCGCGCCGGCCTAGGCGGGAGGCGGAGGAGGGAGAAGCCTGCCTTGCCTTGTGCTCCGCTTCTTGGCGGGAGAGCCGGGCAGCGCGGGAGACACGCGAAAGCAAGGCAGCGCAAAGCCCTGAGGAATGGACTGCAGGGACACATTCTCTCTGATGCTGTGATTAAAACTGTCCTTTGGAAAAGACGAGCGCCGCTCCGCTCGTGCTTCTGCAAGTCTTCATGCACAACTTAAGACTGCTTTAACTAACATTAAGACCCCGGTGGACTTCAGGAAGGCATCTCTCGTCACAGAGCGTATAGGCAATTAAAGTAGATGAAACCGGGATTTCAGCTGATGTTAAAACGTGGATGAAACAAAATCAGGATTTAAATCTGAAGCCAATATTTCTGCTCAAATTCAGTGAGAAAAGGAGCAGACTCTGTGAACTCAGTGGTATGGGTTTTACCTAAATGAAATTACCATTTGATACCCAAAGATGAAAGAAAACAATAGTTCTTGCATGCACTACTTAAGATTACTTAGTAGCTTAGATCTGTTTTGAACCTTCTATATAGTGAGATTAAAGGAAAAAAAAAGAAAAAAAAAGAAAAAAAAAAAAGCTGAAATTTCCTTGTAGACTTTTGAGCTCTGGACTTGCAGGGATTGTATTTTCAAGCTACTTTCCACAACAAAAGAACTAGCCAACCCAAGCTAAAATTCTTATGCAGTTGTCTTATTCCAAGAGCTCTGGCTTCACCAATAACTTAGAGAATCACAGCACGGGAGGTGGCAACAAGGCACACTCAGGTGTACGTTTGCTTCCACAGGGTCTCTGAAGGTGACTCTACTCGGTGAATCCTGACCTTGGAATTAAATTGGGAAGGCGGAAGTTGGTATTAATAATGACAAAGAGTAGCAGCTCACTTCTCTTTGGTGTTACCACAGTGCATGTCTGCAGATTATTGCTGCTGTGTGGCCATCATGGGGATAGGACAGACGTCGCTTTCTGAAATGTGCTCCCATACCCCAGACCCCTAATGTCTGAGATTACTAGGATTTTGCTGGGGAGGTGAGTTACACTTTGACATGTCAGGGAGATGGGAGCTTAAAGAAATAACAGGTTATTTTAAAAAATAACTTATATTTTAAATAAATATTAATATTATTTTTAGATAAATATTTTTTTAAAATGTTGAAGATTTGTTTTTCTTCAGTCAAATCATATATGGATCCTGTTTCCCTTTAATTGTCATAGTAAGTAATTTGGAAAATATTAGTCATGCTTCTTTCAAAAATACAAGTAGGGAAATTACACGGGCACTGAAGCATTCAGATGTAAGTGATATCATTAAAAAAGAGCAGAAATAGAGTAAGGAGAAAATTAACAGTTTTTCACTTCAAGGAAGTTCCGAAAAATTATGAGATACCTCCTCTGAGTTAGGAATTTAGTCCTTGTTAGTACAGATAAAAGTGAGTGTTTGCACAACTGAATAACACAATTAGATTTTTATCACTGAGCTCTACCAAGCCATTTTACACCCAGTGTCTGCAATAGTCCCAACCAAATAGGGTGTGGGGGGACCAGTACCAAAAAGTACATCCAAAAAGCAGCAGGCATGGAGGGAGGTCATCTGCTGATGACCAACATGGGTGACCTGACAAGGAGAAACTGATTAACTTTAGTACAACAGATACTATTTTTTTGTGTCAACATTTTGAGGAGGGAGCTCTTGCGGGAACACAGCGCACCGTGCCAGGCTCTCGGGTGTACTGGCTCACACACAGGCAGGACTCAGACACGAGGCGCCAAGCACCGGATTTGGATGGACAACAGGTAAGTTCCGAGCACCAAACAGAGCATGGAAGAAGGAAGTGCACTTGTCCAAGAAGATGCATCAAAGACAACATGAAGTGTATGTATGTGTATATATTTCCGTAAGTCTTAGAATGAATTTGCTTGGGAGAATTTTAAGTCAGTGTAAGCAGGAAGAAAAGCCACAGGCTCTACCCAAGGACTACAGTATTCTGTATGGAAGCACTTCTTTATATTGAACTGGGGGAAGAGCAGACTGATTCTCCAAATAGAGACAATCTATCTTGAGCAAGACGGCATGTGTAAGGGTGGTGATTAAGGTTTCATTCTTTTTTGTGAATATTAAAAATTAAAAGCAAACCCCAAAATAATGGCTTGTGGACAAAATTCCAACTAAATGCACCATGAAACAAGCCAAATGGAAAAGGTTACTCACAAAATAAAGCAAAGGTTTGCATTTGCACTGGCCAAATAAGAGGAGAAAAAAAGAACTCCTAGCATATCAGGTTTCACAGAGCACATGAAATTGTTTTTCCCAGAGTAAATTCATTGAAAGACAGTGTTGGTTCAGTACTGGAACATGCACTCACTGCTACATTTGCCAAGTGCTGTCTGCCTGGCCCTTTGTCTTGTCATTACGCCTTGTCCTGTCTGATTTCAGGCTTTCGCTTTAACTCACTTCCTGTGATAAAAGCCTGAAAAAAGTGTTTGTGGAGGGTTTCCTGCAAACACTCCTCACCTTCCTCAGCGATAGGACTTGCTCTCTTGCGGGTCTTTCATTGACATCATCTATCCTTCAGTCTTCACTGACGTGTTTTCTGGCATCCCCAGGGTCACAGCGCCCTAAAAAGGCTGTGAATCACTACCAGAGCAGCATCAAAGCACCATAACCGATCCAGATCTTTGTATTTTCATTACTGTCTCCCTGATTTTTTTTTTAATTCCTAGTGTGGCAGAAGGACCTTTTCAGTCTCTACTGGGTTTTATTGGGCTGTAATCAGAAAATAGCTTGTCCTCTTGGGGACTGAATGAAGGTCTCTTCCCTTTTTCCCCACTGCAGTTTTCACCTCAAAAAAACAGGATGCAGCCACATCTACTGTTTGCTAGTAGCTTGGGGGGAGGGGGGGCATGGCAGCTACCATGTACAAAATTATTAAACTAGTTATTTTTCTCATAGAAAGAAAGATGTGATCCAACACTATGAGCACTAAACTGGGAACTCTGATTTCTCAGCAAAGTGCCAATATCAAATTCCTCTCTAGCCTTGAGCCTGTCGTTTCATTGCTCTGCTTCAAGATCCCCATTTGCAAACTGTAAATGATGTTTACTTACCTCATCAAGGTGTTGTGAGCTGCACTCCCACTTCACATCATTCTGCTCTCTTATCCCTCCAGTTCGACAGCTGCAGTTTTTAAAAGATAATGCTCTTAATTTAAAGAGGAAAGGGATTTCAGATTACTGGAAGTGATAACTCTTTGAGTTTGAAAGCAGACTCTCCTTTTAATTCCTGGCAGTGCTGATTTACCCTGGCAGGTTGCAGGCTTTACCTGCAACAAGAAAAGAGATGCAGAAACCATTACAAATTATTTCCCTGACAGATCTTGGGGCAAATTCTAACCCTGGCTGGTGAATGTCACCCACTGGAGTCTCCTGAACTTGTTAAAATAAATTCCAGAGTGTCCTCTCTCCTGCTGGTTGCTTATTTCCAGGCAGTGACTGCGAAGGTGGTGGGAGGCAGCGGCGTTTCGAACAACCTCACCGGGCAGGCTGCCTATGTGCACATGCAGGCAGAGGCTCTGGAGGGACCTCCAGGTCCACAAGAACCACGCTCCAGCGCTTGAGCTTGCAACACTCCAAGGCTGAGGGACCGGGGCCTCTCAGGTGGCTATGACAAGCGTTCCAGGCAAAACATTTTGAAGCCTGCTGTTCTTTCACTGCCAGGCCGCAGCCAACGATGCAACTGGGGGTTCGATGGGAGGGCTCTGTCCTCGCGTACGCTGGATTCATCAGGCTGAAGAGACCTGAACTTCCTGCTCCTCTTTCCCTGTCACATACAGTTAGGTCACCAATCACGGGACTGCTAGAACAGATCATCAGTAGACACTTGTCATTAGCAACTCATTAGTGGGATTCCCCTTTGATATATACATGGATAAATCACTTTGCCCCCTCCTCCTACCACCAATTTGGCCTGCAGTTGAGCAAGCCGTGAGCCACCCTGGCCTGCTACACGAGAGGTAAGGTCACAGCAGTCACTCCACCTTTAGTTGAGCATGTTACTTTTCTGATTGTGCCTCCTTCTCCTCCCTAAGCCTCAGGGAAGGTGCAACACCTGAAAGTGCTTAATAATCGCCATCCATATTGGACTTCTCTGCCCAGCATCAAATGCTTTGACCTCATCTTTATCTCAGTCAATGGATCTTGATTTGAGCCTCCAGAGAAATTTGTGTATGCTAATTATGATCACCTTCATGGTGATGGAGACCTCATTACAACACACTGAAATGCTGACTTCCAAAAAGAAGAGTAAAACTGTGCTCATGCAGACATGGAGGGGGTTCCCCTTTGAAAACATATGGTGCGAATTTCCTGCAGATGAAAGGCAGCCCTCCGTGGAGACACTTGCCTGGAAAAAAAGAAAAAAAAAAAAGAATCAGCCTTGGATGGCTGTCAGCTGTGAGACCCACTTCCACAGGCTGCAGCTGCTGATGTGCTCCCTGCAAATAGCAGCTGACATGGGAAACATGATGCTCAACATGATGCCCCACGTGATGTCCCACGTGATGTCTTGCACCTTCTGAAGGGCAATTGCTGCACCCCCTTGTTTTGAGGGAAGGAGGATGGGATGTTAACCCAACGCAGACGCGGTGTAACAACAGAGCTGTGTTTGGCGCCCCAGCTGTTTATCCGGCTACCTGCGCAATGACAGCACCGAGATGGAAGATAGGGCAGCCGCACAGCAAGAAGGGGCAGCCCTGAGGCCGCTGCACAGGGACGAGGCACGTGGCGGAGGGAGAGCTGGAACCTCAGGGCAGCAGAGAAGCGACCTGTAACCACGGGGCAGAAACGAGGGAGATTCAGGTGTTTGGGCAAGGATGGCAGAGCGAGGAGCTCAGTGGGGCACTGGGACGCGCCGCAGTCAAGTACATGTCCTCGCTGTCCTGGGGAGCGCCATGTGTGCGGCGGGGATCTGCAGGCCTGACAGGACCCCAAGCCTGAAGCCTTCATCCAGCTTCAGGCAGGCTCACAGGACAGGCAAAGTTCAGCAGCGCCTGCGTGCAAAAGCCCACACTGACATATGCTAGCACCACCCACAGATGTCTACACATCTGCTCCGTGTCTGTGTAGCAAAATCCAGGCCTAGAGACACCTGAGGGAGCTCGGAGAAAACCTGCCTGGTAGCTGGAAGGACTCAGGACCTCTGTTACCACCGCTGTGTTATCTGGCAACGGCACAAGCTCATTTAAGTCTCACTGGGACGTATCTGGCTTGGCCCTGAGCTTTGCAAAGATGCGCTCTAGGTTATGCCCAAAGAAAAGAGGCAGAATCTATCTCCTCATGGGAAAAGGAAGCTTTCACCTTCATCTCCATTCCTAAATCTCTCACCTAAAACAACACAGCTTCCTCTTTCTATAAGAAGGGTCTGTAGGGTCCCACGTGAAAAAATGATACCTGAACTTTAAATTAAAGACAATGTTGGAGTATGTCTCATATCCTTGGGCAGAAAGAGGGTGTTTATAAATAACCACACAAGGGCACGGCTACTTCTACTGAGTTTTAGAGTTTGCCTCTGCCCGGATGCAAAAATACATGTTACAAAGGCTGAGTGAGAAATGCTCCACTGCCAAATTTGATTAGTGTGTCTGGTGTCAAGCCTCTTCTCCAACAACCTAGCGAAGAATAGAGCCGCAGATGCTGGCTCAAACCAGAGACATTTACCCAGGAGAACTTTTGCCCCCATCTGTCCTAATTATACAGAATTAAATCATTTGTTTGAAGAAAGGAATCGGTGTTCCTTGTCCCCCTCCACAGTGAGTCACTTCCTCAAGTCCAGCCCCATGGCAGCACGGGGTCACACACACGATGATCTGCAGCACTTATTACTGGAATTACACCCCCTGAATAGATGTACATAAATTCATTTGGACAAATAAAAGAAAAGCCCTCTCTGGGCAATCCCTGCTTTGTTCCGTATGTCTAAGGAATGGCATTTTGTACTAAATTGTTGGTTGTATTTTTCTCTATGCACATGCAGCTTTTCCTGAAGCGTAACCTTAGCAGTTAATAGAGTGACTCCAATAGGACTGGCTCATCTCCAGCATTTCTAGGTTGCTGTAAAAAAAAGCCTTTATGAAAGGCTTGCACACACTGTTTCCTCCTGCCTGAGGTCTGCAAGGTGGCAAAGGCTCGCTCGCAAAAGGGTGTTTGGGCCAACACGGTGGCTGAGAATAAAACTGTTGATTAGAGATGCCTGGCTACTGGAATAAATGCTCCTCATTTCTACCGACAGGCATTGAATTATAACTTGCAGTTGGCGGGCTACCTTGCCTTACTCGTGAACTGAAAAGAATTCTGGGGGGTCATCCACTGAAACGTTCGGTAATTAAAGGAACAAGAAGAAAAGAAAACTAATTATGTCAAATTTAACGTTGCGTAACTCAGCTTGTTATGGGGTTCAATTTGGTGTGGTATTTTTTGGTGTGGTATTACATATTTGCGGTTAAAAAAAATAGGAGAGGTCATACATCAGATGAGCAGAAGAAGAAATGAAGTTATTATGGCAGGTAAAACTATGCTTTGAGCCCTATTTGCTTTACCCCTGAAAATTAATCTTCCAGTTTCTGCCTCAAGAGACAACACAGGGACTTTCTCCACTCTGAGAGCTGGAGGAGGCCAAGCAGCAGCTGGGTCTGCATACGGGAGCTGCTGACTCCAGATGAAGAGGAGGCTGCATAGAGTGCCCCACGAGCCACGGGAGCAGCATCACATTACGGTGCTCAGGGCCGGTGCTGAGGGCAGTCCCTTGCTCCGTGTTTGGTCCTCAGGCCTATATGTGTATTACACCATCTCAGGGGTCGCCTGCGGGACCAGGCCAGCAGCAGACCTTCCTGCCACGGTGGGGGCTTAAGCCTCACAGCAGCTCCGAAACAAAACCCCCAAATGGTGCCAGAATGTCCCTGGGTTTCCCACACCATGGGGCTCTTTGACAGGGAGCCAAGAGAAGCGCTCGGGCAGCTCTTCCTGAGGCAAATCCCGCCCTGGCTCCTCCGGCATGTTTGCCACACCAAGGCCACACGGACACATCCTGCTCAGCTGCCCCGAGCTCCCCTGCAGCTGCAGGAGATTCCTCCTGGGATAAGGACGAGAGCGCCTGTATCCCCTGGGGAAGATTCCCTCTGGGTCCAGCTGTGGGTGAAGTACTGCAAGCCCACAGCGGCTCAGGGGAAGGCTCCTTCGCTTTAGACTTGGCGGGTTTTTGGTTTCCATTTAATGTGTAATTCATCTAAAAGCCCATATAAAACTGAAAAACTATTGGCAAGCCTTAATTCCTAAATTTCTGGAACACACAAAGGGTAGAAAAAAATCTATATAAAGTAGAAAAGCACTAAGAACTAGTGGGGAAAAAAATCAGACTTAAAAACCATCCCTTTAGAAAAGCCCGCTTTCCCCACGGGCTGCAACAGAGCCATCATCCCGGGGGTGCTGCGGGCTGCTCCCCGGCTGCGCGCCCTGGCGCGCTCGTGAGCCCTGGTGCTGTTTGTGGCCGGGAAACAACACTAATCATGAGAAGAGAAATCCCCGTAATGCAGCAAATTACTATCGCCAGCAAACGGCTCAATATTACCTTAGCAATGTGGCAGAGATAGGGGAGAGCCCTAACAGAGTATGTGTGGAGTATAAAAATAATAAATTAAATTACGAGTGAACAGCAATTCAATATTTTGCATGAAAAATCAATTTTCGCTTTCAGCTCTGCTACAGAGCAGGCAAAAGAAAGAACCAGTATATTAGCTCCTCATGCTCCCAAACTGCCCAAGTAGAGACCTGGCTGCTATTTGTCTAAGCCATTAAAGCTTCATCCTTTTGTATTGCTTTTTATTTTGGGTTTTTCCTTTCACTCTCCACTGACTCCCTGACACGATAACTGTATGGGTGAAGTTGGTACCATCGTCTAATTTTATGTCAGTCAATACTTTGTATTGCAAGGCCTGTTTCTTGGCTTGCAACTTTGCCAAACTTTAAGCATTTCGGGTGAAATTTAGCATCCCAGTTATCAGGCTCAGACAGGCTGTGAGGTGTCTGCATTTGTTTAATTTCATTTCAGTCAGAGCAAACCTACTCTTTCCATAAACAAAACTGTAAGAAAAAAAATGGTGGAAATACATGGAAAAACTTAGTGCTCCTTCCTTGAGACTTGTATCTTGAAATTCATGGGAGCCTGCACGCTGTATGAAGGAAAAGTACTCTGGGGGAGACATGAAATTCTGGCAACATTTGGCCAAATGACAACAAAATTTCATGCTTTTGGGTTACTTCCTTAACTATTTTATGCTCATCGAGCTCGATGGGGGTGAGATTGAGCAGGCCATTCTCTGAAACTGAGCCTGGTTGAAGATTTTGGGAAAGGTGTTTAGAAACAGCAGCCCAAGCGGCAGGAAATACAGGTTGGAAAGGGAATGGCCTGAAGAGCCAGTAGGTGGGAGCTGAGACTGGGATGAGGAGTGTAGAAAACAGGACACAAGCTCTAATTCTGGTTAGTAGGAAATGAAAACTACATTAAGCTGCCTAAGAGACAACTCTAAGACAACTATTAGGATGATCTGGAGCCAGGAACAGGAGAGGAACCAGCCGATCATGCTGACTTCTTGGATGGGGTGGGACCGAAGAGGGCTCATCCCCCTTGAAAACTAGCCAGGGAAGCGGGCCCAGAAGTTTGATCTCTGTTTAGGATGAAACAGATATGGACTTTTTGTTTTGCTTTAATTTATGACTAAAAAAAAATCTCAGACCAATTCATAAATGCATTAAAAGGAGATTATTAAGGCTGAAGATTCTAGTACTAAGCAGGTAGGAAAATGCCATTGAGTATACATAGAGCAACAGAGAATTATGCAGCCCTCATTTTACCATTTGTGTTTGACTTTATAACCCTAACGATGCTCTCAAACACAGCCCCCGCGTCTGCACATGTGTGTGTGCGGGCAGACCTCCAGAGATATTCACCAACGTAGACTTCACGTGGGAGGACTCTCCGAAATATCTCGCGTGTGCCAGCGGAGGCGGGAAGCCGACTGCGCCGGGAACGCCACCGCTGGGCCCGAGCAGGCTGAAGGCAAGAAATAAAAGCACAGCGGGTAAAACATCTCCCATGCACCTGGCCCCCTCAGAGGTGGGTCCAAAATGCAATTAAGTCTTTGCAGACTTCACTTCCCAGCCCTTTCGCTAGGATTCATTTCAACTAGCTTTGGATCAGGTCATTAGCAATTCTTGTCTAGCCAGGCGGTATGTTTTACCAATGCAGATTTCACACGGAGAATATCAGAAAGCCGGTGAATAGCCATTGAGCAGGCTGTACAGGAAAAAGGGCTGTGCTATAAATCAAAACTTACTTAGAGACTTGTTCTTTTCAATGGACCTCTCGCATTCCCGCTGGAGCTTTCATCTCGTCACAGAGTGCCATGCTCCCCATTTCCCGCTTGCAAGTCAGGAATAAGTTTACCGGCGCACCACGGCACACTGCATGCACCACACCGTGCCAACAGGAGTACTTTCGACCTCTTCCTGACGTTTCAGCCACCTCCTTGCCTTAGTAGGAAGGGGCCTCTCGGCACCACTGGAGGAGCCCATGCACGTGCTGCACTGCCACCTAGCCCGCGCAGGGCCGCAGAGCGCCGCGCGTCCCCCAGGAGGCAGGAGGAGGCAGATCTTTGGCCCTTAGCCCTCTTTGTACTAACGTGCCCCCACCTCGCAGAGGCAGGTCCACGGCTCCAGGGCTGCTGGGACAGGCAATACGAGCAGTAGAAGCATCCTTCCCTACTCTTGCAGGGCCTGGATGAAGTCTTGGCCCTCCGTTTGCTTGTGCCAACCAACACCAGCCGCCTGCGAGGCTGTGCCCAGGAGGTGCAAGATGAGCACAGGGGGCTGAGCTTAATGAGATGGTTCTTACAGCTCCTCCAAGAACCATCTGCGAGGTAAATCATGTTTTTCCAAAAGGGAAGTTTTTCTAAATGAAGCATGACAGATGCTTCATCTGCTTGTAGCAGAGTCGCCTGGTTTATGCAGGTGGGCAGATGTGTCAGCGTGAGAGGTTTCCGAACGACAGTGCTCAGGGCCGACATCACGTGCATTCTCCCCATTTGAGTTTTGTTACATTTTGGGGTTTACTTTGGGTGAAGTGGGAAGCAATGTGACATGCTTAGTGATACGCCTAGGTGTGTGTTCTGAAAGGGGCAAAGTGATCATCTGGGAAATACCCAGGGAGCCGTCAGAGCGGAGAGCTATTGCCACATTTAAATAGTCCTTTCCACAGGAGAGGGAGAGAAGAATCTCTTCCACCACTCAGAGGAGCCAGCTAAGACTTAGTGGATACTCGCAAGCCAGAACAAACTCAGTAAGCGTGAACTGATGAAGCCAATTGCCAAGGGGAAGGGCTCTGTTCCCGCAGTCAGACTTTCCTTGTCTCCTTATGTCCTTCTGTCTTGGGCAGGTAGAAGAGGCTGCGGTGCTGCTGAGAAGGGTCTCCCCAGGCATGCAAGGGTAATGCTTGCAGGAGAGTTGACAAATCTTTGGCAACTCATGCAAGAAGCAAAAAGGAGTTTGCTACATTATTTTTCTTAGGGTTGAATTTTCCTTGAAGGTTTGGATCAGAATAAGCTCCTGAAAGTTTCTAATAACAGGTATTCTTCATCCCAACGTGAAGCGACGTCTGCATTACCACCCGTTGTAGTTCTTCTCTATGCCAACATTTTATCTCGTCCCATATAAACTCTCCTGCGAAGCATAAATTTTACATGTTCTCATGCATGATTCCTTCACTTTGGACTTTCTCCTTTCATAGCCAAAGCCAAATACATTTCTAATTTTCCTTAGGGAGGAAAACTTATTCTCTCTCTTTCAACTCACACCAAAAATATAGCTGACCCAGTTACCACCGTATTCTTTAGAGCTGTTCAGTCAGAAATCAGCTGGGGAGAGCAGGATGAATAAATGACATCCTGGATCAAATACATAATTAAAGGGTACTAAATACAGCTGGTCATAATTTTTCAAAGGAAAAGAACTTCTTATAGTCTTCTATAAATCAACATTTTTCAACGCTTTTCATGTTATCAACACTTTTTTTTAATGTCTCACATATTTTGAATATAGCTATTTCTACCAAAATAGCTATCAACTATTAAACAAACACTGCAGTTGGTTTTTAATGGGAAATTGGATTTTTTGTGTGTGTGTGAAATGCAACCAATGCCTCCAACATGGCAACTTTATTACAAGAAGAAATTCCATTTTATTCCCAAGAGCTATTTACTATAAGATTTTGGTCTTTCCCCCCTTTTTTTTTTTTATTATTAATTTTTCCTTCCTGAAAATATCTGCAAAATTATCTATTCTGTGGTTAGGCTCCCCTTTAGTTCTTAATGTGACTTTTTGTTGCAAAGAGATTACTCATCATTTTGAAATGGTTATCAGTATTTTTATTTATCAGTACTATGAGGTTATCTGTATTTTTTATTTACCAAAACCTCTCCTTTGAATTCTCTGAGCGGCTATTCAATGACTATTTTTATAAACATGTGAAAGGAAGCCCCTCTATTTCTCCATACAATACAAAATTACATTTTTGAACTCTGGAAATGATGCAAATTTAAAATCAAAAAGACAGGCAAACCCTTTTCTCTTTCAGGTTCTAGTAATGAATAAAACATTATTTGTATTTGACCACACGGCAGCGTTTCCTGCTGCAAGGCTTAACAGCTTCCAGTAGCAATGAGGGAGGAGTCACCCCAGAACTTCCTCGGAGCCATCTCGCATCCCATTTCCCTTCCACCTCTGACCTTCCCTGCAGCCTCCTCGCTCCAGAGGCAGGGGAAGGGTGCGAGGGGCATTAACTACCCTCTCCACCGTGCAGCCCAGTGGCAGGCGAGTCCCCCGCACCACTCCCGTGTTTGGAGCTGGCGCCTCATCCATCTTGAGGCGATCGCCAGGCACAATTAAGAGTAATGACTAGAGTTACTTGAGGAAATAAAAGGTGGAAATACAAGTTAATTATAAAAGGATGAATCAACTTGCAAATGCCTTGTTTAGTTTTGAATTAAATAACTTGTTTTTTTTTTTTTTTTTAACATGAACAAAGATTAGTGCGATTTTGGCATTAATGTAATTTTGTCTTTTCTTACTCTGAATATTCTTTCTCATGGCTTCCTGGCAGTTCAGGAGGGAAACAAGTTATTTTCAGAGCTCCAGCTGTAGCCATTTTTAGTGTGTACTACTCCTCTAATGTTCATGTATTCTGAAAACTTGACCTTGGCTCATGTCACAAAAATGCACACTCTTTTTTACATGGCAACTGGAATAATTATGTTCTTGCTAAATTTTAGATTCATTTGAATGTGAAAGTCTTCTTCATCATTATATATTATTACAATATAGGAAAACAGATGCCCTCTTCCACCCCAGAGAGTTTGGTCTTGCGAACAACTTCCATCTGGTAGCATGGGAAGTATTAAATACTGAACTATCTTTATTTGTTCTTTATGGGCTTCCACTATACCTTTTTCTAACTTCATACTAAATAAAGTAAAAGGTGCATCCGATACTCCTTAATGACTCAGGAACAGGAGAAGAGGAAATATATGGCAAGGGACAGGGGCCAGAAAAATGGAGAAGCTTGTGCTTTGTAGAACCCATAGTTGAGATTTTTTACTTAGACTGCAGGGCTTTAATGTTAGTTGTCTTTATCTGGTCTAGTTGTCCACTGTGGACCCTGGAAGGGCAGTGGAGAGAAGCAGACACTTACAGAGCAAAACCTATTTTAGGGGACATCAACCTTATTATAAAAGTCACTGTGCTTTTGGGGTGCTGCTCTCTTGATGCTGACTAAACAGGGGATCCCAATACTTAGATCTATCCTGTAGGTAGGGTCGATGTCTAAAGGCGGACAGATAAATGTCGTTCCAGGGGCCTGCACACCCAGCAGAGAGGTTATAATTCAAACAACTGGCCTTAAGCTTTTAGACTTTACTATTTACCTTAATAGAGGAATACAGTAAAATGCAGATTTTGCTGCTGGTTGTTTTTTTGTTTGTTTTGGCCTCTAGTCAAACTGTACAACACCTACCTTAATATGGTCCATACTGAGAACTAATAAATAAGCAAAGGTGGAACTTACAATCTGTGGTAAGTTAGGACAAAATTGCACAAGCATGATATTCAGTGTAAACTTTTTCAGAAGATTTCAAACTCCACCCAACTTTGCTTTCTTTTCTCTTGGGCATCAAATATACAGCCAAAGCCTTTAGCAACCAATACAACAAAGAATCTGTTCAGAGAGTCCTTTAGCACATATATAAAGGATGCTCAACACATAGCAGCATAGTCTTATGGAAACAAAAGCTTCTTCTGGCACTGCAAGCTGGACTGAAATGGAGTTTGGGAAACTGAGCACTTGGAAGTGGAACAAGGGAACTAGGCAGGCTAAAAGAAATGAAGTTATCAAAACATGACAGTAGAGTAACATGAGGGATATACGCTAAGCTGATGAAAAGCAATACAGAAATAGGAATGAAGGCTGCTTGTCAAACTTCACTAATCAGTAGGCAAGCACTTGGGTGGGGGTTCTCTTAACAGCAAGTGTCTGTTGAAAGAGTATTTGAACTTCACAGCGGCACTGAAATCCCTCTGCATTAGCTGAGATGCTTGGGGCCCCTCAGCTCTGAGGCAGAGAGGGTGCAGGATTGTTGGTTAGCTCTGAATTTACTGGCTTTGGTGAGTTCCACTATTTTAACAGCTTAGGTTGTTTTATTTTATTTATCTATTTGCTTTTTTTTTCCTCCCAGAAGCATATGCAAATTATGGTTCTGCTCACGGTGCTGCAACAAGTGAAGAGAAAACCTGGCAATACTCCCCAACAAGCCCCATGCTGCCACTGGCTGCATTCGCATTTTCCCTAGTGCAGCCCCCGTGCGCAAGGAGAAAAACATACAGGCAGCAGCAACGAGCTTCAACTAGCCCATCTATTGCCTAACAGATTTTGTTCTAAGATTTTTTGTTCTAAGATTTTGTTCTGTGCGTTGGTTTTTTTAAAGACGGGCTTTTCTCTTAGTTACTCTCAGCATTATGGACAGAAGCACTTCAGCTTTTAGCCTTGTCTTTGCTGATCGGTATTGATCTGAAATGTAGTTAAAATCATTGTGTGCTTAGTGTCTTTGGGAGACAGAGCTGAACACACAATTTATACATATTTCGGTTCCAGTTAATGCAAGTTAGTCATGGGATAAACAGATTTATCATGCCAGTAATTCAGAGATGAATCGGTAAGGTGAACATAGTGATTTTAGAGTTTAGCAGCATCACCATCTGTGTTCAACATTAGCACCTTGTGCTTATGTTAGCATTACCCAATTCTGAAACATTCTACAAGGCAAATAAGCGTAGATGGAGAAGCGGAGGCAAAGCAAGGTGTGGTTGGTGAGGTGCAAAGCCCTTCATCAGATGAGCAAGAAAGCCAGGAACGCAGAGCAAGTCTCCCAGGTTATAATCCACTATTCTCCAGTAACAATCCCTCCCATTGGGCACTTACTGTCTGATTTACCCAGTGTCAGTGCACACAGAAATGCTGCACTCAGCAGAACCCCTCAACTCTAAGTGCAAGACTTGGAGAAAGCCCTATTGCTGAAGAGTTAAACTTCACGAGTGGGTAAGGTCTGCAGGAAAGGTATTACACCTACTCTGCGTATTTATGTAGCACCTTGCAGCTATGACAGGTCTCCAGGGATGATGCTTACAAATGGTAGAAATTCAACAGTCAATATGTTCTTCAAAACATTTCAGAATGGAAACTGAGGATCCACCTATAAAGACAGTATTGCAAGGAAATACATTACCTTAGACATGAAGTACATCTTGTGTCTTGTTTAGCTTATGTGGTTCCTAAGGATAGATATCAATTCATATTCTAGAAAAAGCTAGCCCTGTAGGGAGGGGGCTGCCCTAGGAATTACCTGCGAAGTGGTCTTAAATGGCAGGTGGGACAAGTTAATGCATGGGCTAACCAGAAAGAGTTTCAAGGCTGTTGGCAAGTCTCAGCAACAATGAACCAGGGTAAAGGAAGACATTTTGAATATTGATATTGTCCTGGCGAGCAAAAAGAGCATTTCAGGCAAAGCGGTGGCAAGAAGAGCAGAGAAATCTCAGGCTTCCTTATAAATTAGAGGAAAAACGCAGCAGGTTAAGTGAAAAAAAAAAACCTCAGCACTCAGTTACTTGTGCACTCAGCAGTACAGATTTGTCCCCCCCATAATCACAGTGTTGCCATTCTGCACCCCACGTACACGTGCTGGCCATGCCAAATAGAGCTGCTGATACAATAGAAACAAGAATTAGAATTTACACAAGAACTGCCTTAACTCTGACCACCAGCTTCCAATACACAGAATTTCCTACAACATCCACCCTTAATCACCCATTTGTGTGCAAGCTACAAAACAGAGCTGCATTAAAGCAACAGATGTGTCAGAAAGCACTGGTACAACAGGACGGTATTCCCACACTGCATAATTGAGGCTGCGAGGAAAACGGCAGGTCGTCCTTCATAAATATTTTAAAATTAAAGTGTAGAGAAGTCCGACTTACCCCCCTTTTTCTGAACTTTAAAAATGACTATTTCTATCCTTACACCTACATATGCTCCCCCACACAAAAAAAAATGTACTAGTTTACAGTGAAAGAACACAGAGGATTATATCCTGACTGAGAATCATACCTTGAAACATAATAGTAATATTCAGAGATGTAGAAAGGGCAGAGTAGAAAGGGAAATTGCTACGGGGGGAATAAATTTTCAAGACCTAACAAATATGTGCTGGGAGGAGAATTTAAGTTCTGTTGTTGCAGCTAGAAAGAGCAGTGGGCAAAGAGGAGTCATGTCCTACATTAAAAGCCAAATTTGGATATTTCAAATCAGAATTAAGACTGATATACAAGAATAATTTTCACATCTGGACTTGTATCTGATGATTTGATTATATATCATGTGAAATCTAGAAAAGGGGAGAGGGTCATAAAGATTAAGTAGGATTTTTTCTATACTCTCTCAGTTTTGTTGTTGTTTAAGAAGTAACAACATCAATATCCAAAACTGACAAACTTGGATAATTCTAATCAGAATTAAGACTGATATACAAGGATAATTTTCACATCTGGACTTGTAACTGATGATTTGACTAAATATCATGTGAAATCTAGAAAAGGGGGTGGATCATTAGGATTAAGTAGGATTTTTCTATACTCTCTCAGTTTTGTTGTTGTTTAAGAACAGGTAACAGCATCCATTCTCCAGACCCTTTATTTTTGGTTACCATTTGCCTAAAGGAACTCACAGGATTTCTACCTGCTCACGCGCTCTGCTCCCACTGAGGACCATCCAGTATTTGTGCTCTTAATGTTATGTCAGCTCCGTAAAAAAAAGTTTGAGGGAATGGTTTGGGGCTTCTACCACAAGATGAAAAACACTACAGTCACCTGAGCTAAAAAACTCTGACCCGGGATAGCTCCACTTTGTCCATTTTTGAACTCTGCTGTTCTATTAGCATCACTTCTCAGCATAAGCAGCGGCTCCCTGGCTGGGAACCAGGTTTCTGTGTAGCCATCTAGTGGGAGCCATCCGAAATGCTCCCTGTTAAAAAAGATAGAGCAATATTTCCAGCACTGGCAAGAGCTCAAGAGTGAGCACCTGGTAAATCAAAAGGGACAAGCACCTTGCTGAAAGCTTTACTAAAACTTAATACGCAGCAACACAGCGGTAGTTTTATTAGGCAACCTCCTGTCTTAAGAAAATATAATAAAGGATCCCCAAATGTAATGGGCTGACAGATACAAACAACGAACAGAAAAACCAACTCATCACCTAAAAGAAAACCATTTTGGTTCCTACAGTTCAGTAGTGCCATAGGTGACTGCGAAGGGCTGAAGTTTCAGCAAAACTGTAGATTAGGCAGTGTTTACTGCCTATTTCTCTAAAACCTTTCAGAGAAAACAAAAAATAATCCTGGCTTGTTATAAGTAGAAAGCAAAAGCATGAAGCTCTGTACCAATGTAACATGGAACCCTGAAGTACAAATACGACTTTCTTCAGTAGCAACCAAGTGAAACTGAGACAAACAGAGGCTGCAGCCTACATCAGACAAATCTCTCTGTGTTTCCATCTACTAGGAACAAGAAAATGCAGACCTCTGTTCACGGTCCTTTCTCCTTGCTCCAAGTATCGCTTGGACACTTAATTTTAATTGAGTTAGGGTCCCAAAGAAATGATTATTCAGAAAAAGTGGGATAGACATTAGTTAACTTTTATTCACTTTCTGCATCTGAGCAATTTACAGCCATACTTTTGCCTCCCTTTCTCCATCTGTAAAAATAGTGTGATGAAAACACACAAAGTTCATTTACTGCAACATTAATTTGGTCAAGCAAGCAGTTAACAGTTGTGTAGTAGCCAAGTGAGGCATAAGATGAGATAAATTCTTACATATTCATCTTTTCAACAGAAATATTCACTTTTCCTTGTTTTTTACCAAATCCTTGGTAAAAGTGAGTGTTCTGAACACTCACATCTCCTTAACAAGTTCTGGTTATTTTGATGCCTAGTTGGAAATCGCATGAGAATCCAGTTTAATATTTTCAAAGCTTTTCTGAGGAAAAATTGTACCAACAAACTGTAATCTGAGTATTACTGGATTTATACACAGGTGAAATAGAAAATTGAGATTACCAGCGTTAACAGTATTTCCAAACCATAACATTAAATAAAAAAGCACACCTGACTCCTCATGTTGAATAGTATTTTCCTGACTGATGACAACAGAACAAACTGATACCCTACATGAGAAATTGGTGGTACAGGAAATTGGTGGTCCAGTAAGGCAGGGAAGGATCATTCTGAGCAAGCCTGCTTTAACTTTTACTTTACTCTCCACCCCACCTAAAAGAAAAAAAAAAAAGAAACTGACATAACTAGACGAACTCAGGTTGTTTCAGGATAAGCCACTACTAAAGTAGGAGTACAGAATTTGTCCTTATGGAGCTAGGTTTTATTTAGAATTGGAATTGCTTTTTACCCCCACGATAGCCCCCAAAATGGAAGCAAACAAATACAGAGTGTGAGTTATTCTAGGTTTTAGGTTGCATTTTCCCTGGAAATCCAAAGGTCTATTTCTTTTATTTTTCCGAATTCCCAGGGCTTCCTTGCACAACTCCTATTAATATTGATGGAAGTTAGACATCTTTAAAATCCCAGTGCACACACACAAAAAGAATAGACTCCTAAGTGAATATCTGTTATAAAATGACAAAGAACTGTAGTCTTTGCAAAAGCCTGCAAAGAGTATTCTTCTGTTTAATGCTCTAATAAGTGTCCTATTATCCATTTAGTTCAATTACACTGAATGAGTCTGGTTTTTCGAAAGCCTCTCGCTTTGTCACGCAGAGTACCAGAAGGCTGACAAGACAGATGAGCCACTGCTAGCTCTTGGGTAGCTCTACTGATCTTGCACTATACCTCAGCGAGAAACAGGATCCACTTGTTAGCAGAAAGGAAACAAGCAATGGCCCCCAGTAGAGCCCTCCAGGTAAAATCTGACAATGATCCCATTGAAAACCTCTCAGCATCAAAATGTTTTTATTCTCATCCATTACCGAATCTTTAGGGGCTCAGACTTAGAAAACAAGGAGGAAATCGCTCCCTTCTGAAATGCTCCGAGGAATATAAGGCCATACTGAACAATAAAAGCCAAAAGCTACATAGTTTTGATATGCTTTTTAATTCTCAGAAATTGTTTTTACACGACAGTGACTTTTTCTTTTAATAGATATCCAGCTTCTTTTTAGGAGAAGCCCTTCTCAATGCAACAGAATGAGAGATGTAAATATACAGCACTTGGCCAGAGGAGAAAGTATACCAAAATATTTCAAGAACCAGGGACTCGATGATGAGTTGCTTAACCTAATCCTATCAGAAAGGTCAGTATCTGAAAAATAAAGGATGGAAAATAACTACAAACTTCAAAGTAATTTTACAATATTTGAGTATACGCTACAGATATAAAGGTGGAGCGTAAACAGACAAACCCATTTTTCACGTGACCTAGTCTCCTACAGTTCATGTTGTTAATTCATCCGACATGCAACAGCTGCAGTTATTGCACACCTTGGCAGCCCTGGTGCAGAGGGAGCAGAATGCGCTCCAGCCCAGCCTCCTGCCCCCATGCACCACTGTCACACACCTCAGAGGACGCTAGCACAGTCTTTATGCTGGAATCCTATTTACAACCCATTCAGTAAACAACACAGTTTCTAAAGTGACTGGAACAAGTGTTTATGCAATGGAATCCCACTGCCCCTACAGTATGTTGGNGACAAACCCGTTTTTCACCTAGTCTCCTACAGTTCATGTTCTGTTAATTCATCCGACATGCAACAGCTGCAGTTATTGCACACCTTGGCAGCCCTGGTGCAGAGGGAGCAGAATGCGCTCCAGCCCAGCCTCCTGCCCCCATGCACCACTGTCACACACCTCAGAGGACGCTAGCACAGTCTTTATGCTGGAATCCTATTTACAACCCATTCAGTAAACAACACAGTTTCTAAAGTGACTGGAACAAGTGTTTATGCAATGGAATCCCACTGCCCCTACAGTATGTTGGGTGATAACGCTTACATATATGTGTTTTTTAAATTAGATACACCACAGGAGTTGCTTGAGAGCCATTACAGTCTCATGGACCACAAGGAAGTAAAAAATTAATCTCGGTAAACGCCCATATATTCACATATACATAGCTAATTATGTCTATAGCTAATTATGTATATTTACGTGCAGGCAAGAAACTCAGTCCTGTTCAGATCATTCGAATCTACCATAAAAATTAGATTAAGGTGCCAGACAGAATCCTTTGCTTTAAACCATTCTTGAAGGCCTGTCAAACCACGGCTTATTTTTGTTGAAATTTCCTAAGAGGAACTGCTCTTGGCGTCTTGATCATTTTTGCCTTAGTCCTGAGTTCCTCTTCCGAAGGGCCTGATCCTCCCAAGGGGAAGTAAGCTGGTTCAGCGCCAGCATGGATTCACTTCTCCCTCTGTTAGCAGGCTCAGTCCCCAGCAGGAGGAACAAACGCTGAGGGATGGAGAGAATCCTGTCCTTCATCCTCTGCCTTCGTCTCTGTGCTACACTTGGTGCTGGGCGATAGTAGTTGTTAGCCTTGAGTTTCTATTACTTTGCTGTTTAAACAGAACCAAAGAAGTGATGTTAACACAGACAAGTTGTACAGTGGCCTAAATCTTTCCATCAGAAGAGTGCCTTCTACCAGTGTAACTATGGAGCTACTGTCCCTGGCACTGTCCCCACAGCTCTTGCCTACCCCTGCTCACATTTTTCAAAGAAAGCAGGAGAAGCAAAAGTGACATCAGCCTGACTTCTGACGGGGTGTAATGAGGTGGCTTTGACTGACTGACAGATCAGTGCGGTGCTAATACATATTCCAAATGTTTTATACAGTATCAATATTTGACACTGCATTTGAACATTAAAAGCTTTCAAGAAAAGAATGTTTTTCTCTACTGATGTCAATGTTTTGTTTCTATTGATGGTAATTTTCATTTCCATTCAGTAGACAGCATGTTAACAAAAGAATGAATATGACCAAACCATGTAATCTGTGATTACATAAAACATGTCCCTGTTCAGTAACTCAGGATGCAATTACATATGGCCTCACTGATCACAGCTCTTGAAGCCTTTGAATTATCATTTCAGTATATCTTTAGTGACCCACACCAAGCTCTTGTCTTTCTGCACACTGTAATACTCTAAGTTTCTCAAAGATTCTCAGCAATGACAGCAAAAGTTTATTTAAGTACGAGAGTTTATCATGATGGAAAATAATAGATTAAAATATAACCAGATTTTTTTAAAAAAGCAAGCTCCTCTTAACCATCAGTTTCAAATATATCATTTAACCGTTTCATACACCACAAAAACACTTATTTCACATATAATCCCAAGTCTGGAAAACCATAATACACTTGAAAGACAAAAGGCAAAGTGTATGAGAAAGAAATTGTAGCCAGAATACCACTTTTGAAACTCAGAAATGTGCGGCTCAGAAGATTCAATTTGATGCATACTGAAATTAATGGAAATCAGACCAATGTCTTCATTGGGGATTGTGTTGACCTGAAAGTGAAGAGCTGTTCCACTGCTGGGAATTTAAATGCTCATTCTTCCCAAGCTGATTTTCAAAAGACTTGCTCAGCTTTACGGAGGGGGTCCATTTTTTTCAGTTCCTAGTAAGGGGAGACAATCCTTATAGCACTGTTGTAACATATTCTTCATAACAATTTTAGCTGATTGAGAACTAGAACTTAAATACAGTGTACCAATGAAAGAAGACTGAAAGTCCCCCACTATTAGCAAATCTGGACAAGGATTATCAAACAGTGATTAACATTGATTAGGGTTGAATGTAGCTTTACATTTTTTTGATGGAAAGTCAGAATTAGCTTTTCTTTCATCTTCCTTGGGCGCTCATACATGCCTCTTGTTTGTTATTGGCAAGTTGTGAAAAATACCACAGTTATTTTAGGAACATGTGTGGAAATCATTTCACGTAGTTCTCTTGAAATTGCAGTGTCTTCCACTTCTCCAAAAAAGTTTCAATGGTACATTCAGAGAGCAAAAATGATGCAGCATTGACTGGGGTTTCTTAATGCACACCATAGAAGACTGTCAGGGACACAGTTGAAACAAGGAACTTTCAAGTGACCCTTGAACTGACATGGATTTGAAAAAAGGAGTCAAGCAATTTTGAGCAACAACAAAGAAGTAAAAACACCGCTAAGTGCATTTTTGTATTTTTGAACAAACTTCTGACAGACAAAGGTGAGTGATCTGGCAGGAGTCTTTTCCAAAGCTCTAGTGAATATGAATTTAGGTGCTGGCAAAAATGTTTGTATAGAGCTGAAACACATGGAAACTAACTTCTTGCAATTTGTATTTGAATTAACACGAAACAAAATGAAACAATCAACCAACCTAATAAACAAAAAAGGAATTGGGGGAAGTTTATATAAATTAACTTAATGTGCATTTAACAACCCTGATTTTCTATGCCAGCTTTCATGAGGCATTAGAGGACAGATAGAAACTAGAAATAAAGGCTTACTCAAACATAATCTTAGACCAAATGCAATGCCAGACCCAATTTTCTGTTCCCTAAAGGATGTTTTAAATAGCTGAAAAAGGTAAGTTTAACTGCAGTTACACGAGGGATGAACTCAGCCCATATGTTTTCTTTCTGGAGGCTATGACACTGGCTAATTATTAAAATGTTCCATACTGTCAACATTTGCAAGGAACAAATAAAATAGTCTCCCTGAGTGCCATTTATTGATCTGTTAGCTTCTAAATTGTCTTTGGCAGATGATCACTTCCAGGTTTTAAGTATCCAGCTGAACACATTTGGCACACATCTACATACAAGTCTCTTCTGGCTATGTCCACGGAGCATGTAGCTTCCACAACACCTCAAACATTTTTAACAGACTTTGCAAGCTTGTTTTGGGTATGATCAGTATTGTATGTAAAATTTCAGTGAATTTAGAGCTTTAACATTGCAACTAAGGATGTCTGTTAGTAGCATATTTGCATTTCTATAGTCTTAGGAAGATTTGATGTTCTATCAGCGAACATTTTGAGACATTTCGTAAAGTTCACCAGCTTTAACAGCATTTCTGACTAAATGGCAGTGAAAATTCAGGTTGTTCAAGAGAATCTAGTACCTAAACCTCTTTTGATCATTTCCTTTATTCCGGAATAATGAACGCTAAAAGAAAAGTGGAAAATTAGATGCTTTCACCTTAAAGGTATTAATAATATGTGCCCCCTTTTCCCCCTCCACACACTGCCCACTCAATAATTTCACCATAACACAAATTAATTATATTTTAAATACTGTGAGTGGGAATGCCTCCCAGACATACTTTTTGCCGCATGGGCATCAAAGAAAATCTACCTGCGCTAGACTATGCAAAAAAATGTTGTTATCCTTTGCAGTTACTTCTGATTTTTAATTTGCAAATGGATGATTCACTCTAATCCAGAAGCACCTATCTGTGTGAGTTGTCACTGTATTTCTTGAAGTGTTACCATCTGTCTTTTTGTTATGTAATCCCTCTGATTTTCCCTTTAAAGATCCAATAAAATGGGGCTGGTGTAGAAGATGTAACTGTAATATGGGGAAAGGCACCATCACACTCCATGTCCTTGCAGAGGAAGGAAGAGAGCAGACCACTACTGCTACTTATGCAGCATAGCCATGCGTGCCTGAAGACTGTCACTTGGCCCTCTGACAGGGAGAACAGTAAAAACTTTCATACAAAGGTTTAAAAGGAGTTTCCAGTGTGAGAGGCTGATATGCTTCTCTGAAGCCCTCGAAGATCTATCCTTGGAGAAATACACAGCATCCACTTCATTCTATCACAGTGGACATGGCCATATAAACTAAATACCTCACTGGTATTTATTGTCTTCTTTCCTTCTTACTGGGAGTAAGAAACATGTGGAGTCTGGGATAACATATTTCAGTTATTTCACTCATCCTAAAAATATAACCTTCCTTTCCTTCATCCCACTGCAAGGATGAAAAGGGTCTCCTCAAGCATTGATAGGTTACTTCTTGAAGATGTTTTGGGAGTGTTTTAGAGATTAGCCCCTGTACTTTAAGCTATGGTATAGGAGTTGCCATGTGATATCCTCACTCCAAAAATGATTATAGCAAAAAAATGTTTCCACTTAAGTGTTAAGAGCACAGAGTTGCTCTAAATGTCTTATGTACTCTCAGAAGAAAATAAATGCCAAGTTTTGTGCTCATTGTTCCCTAGAATGAGCACATCCTTAATTATTTTGAGCAGCATACATTGAACATCTCTTGTAACGAAGTAATACGATTATTAGTCCTCAGTATCACAAAGTAATGATAAGTAATAGAAAAATAAAAGATTATAGTAATGGGAAACATAAATTGTTCTTTAACATCTGTTCTGAGAATAATTGTGGGAAAAATTAGTGCATAAAAAGGCAGTTGAGCCTAGCAGAGGCTGTGTTGGCATCTTCTTTAACTAGTGGATTTGCTTTTGCTTGTTTAATTAATGAAATTAAAATTTTACATGAAAAATTCCTATCACGTTTGAGGGGAAATCCTGTTTTATAAGAGCAGCTATAACATTCTGATATTAAGAAAGGAAGGACTTGAGGCTTTCTAAAATGAAATGGGCTTGTCTCCCAGACAGTGCAAAATAATGTTCCTCAGTCAAGAAACAGAAGATAACCCATAAATCTATACACTTTACTATACCAGCAAAGCCTTCAATTGTGAGCTGTGCTGTGGTAACTTTATTTCAAAGAGGCACCCCAAAAATTGCCTACAGGAATAAGTAGAGATATATTCCCTTCCTAATTTAGGCTTCCATACTTAAGGTTAGGATTCTCAATTTTAACTTGCAAATCCTGGCTTTCTTTAAACCGTTCATATAGGATGAACAGAAAGAAAAGGAGCCTTTAATCCTTTTCCTTTTGTCATCATTATATTTTCACTTCATGTATTTATAGCTATATAGAGGCCTTCTGATAACATATTTCCAGATAGAAACATGACCACCCACATTTCAGATGATGGAATGGCTAGGACCCCATGTAACATCTTGTGTGTCAGAGAGATATTCCTGAAGCTACCCACCAAAAATACGCAGGAATAGCCCCGATATAGTTCCCTACGTGTATCTATAAGCCCTAGTCTTTCCACCTACCATTTTGGCCTTTAAGATTATGTTTGAAAAAATACTATCATTTCTTGTGTTCCTGACTTCAGATTCAAGTCCTTAGTTCATAGTCCGTACAGCACGCATGCCACTATGTGAGAAAAGAAAGAAAAGTATTTAATTCCAATCATGTAGAAAACACTTTCCCTACACAAAATTCCCTGTGGCTTTCAAACCTGCTTGTGTACTGATGAGGCACAGTGCTAGTGATTTGGTAGCAAATCACTTGCTGCAAAAAATTAACATTTTCAGCAGTTTATTATGGGATATTTCCTTAGGGGAAAATTGACATAAATAATATTCTAGGAGAAACACCTTGCCATTAGACAGGGTGTTCATCAAAGCATGGTGAAACTTTTGAGTAGTCCCTTTTTTACTGACACTCAGCTACATATAAGAGTAAAAACCATATTAGTCAGCAACCTGGAAGTCTGTATAAGCTGCAGAAGATACGAAGTTAATTAATATAAGTTATTATGATACTGTATTATAGCAGTTAGTTAATCAGATTAATATATTCATATGTCAGTTTAATTAGTAATAGGCACTCTAGAAAGTTAATTTATACTATTCATTGGCTCCAAATAGTCAAACTCCTAGTAAAAAGGGTGGAGAATCACTAGAAAACCTTTGCACTTGCTCGAGAAAATGCTTCTTTCAACATGCAACTAGCATTTCTCTTCTGCAAGTGGTAGCTCTGATTAACTGGTTCCCACCCACTCTTGTTTATTCCTCCGAATACCATCTTCACTCACTTTACAGGCTAATGCCTATTCTAAACTGATTCAAAACTGCAGCCTAATCCAGGTCTGGATCTAGCTTAAAATAATTACTAGGGAGAAAGTAGTGGCTACTGAAATAGGGTTGAGCGCCAACAACTGGCGAATATGTAATAATCTTCGGCCTCAGAAAGATGACAAGCAGTGTTAACAAAATTGGTATTGTCAGTCAGGGAGCAAAGTGATCCAGAGGAACAGTAACAGTTAAAGAAAAAAAGACTAAAATAATCTCCCTAAAGAAATTCTATAGGGAATAAAGTACATTGATTCTACTATAGGATCTGAAGAAGCAAAACTGTGACTCAGTACCACAGGGCAAAGACCTTAGGGTAAGAAAGAATAACTTGTAGTTCTTTTACTGTGTTAAAAAACCTCTCTCTTGTGGTCTGGTCTGTTCCAGCTATAAAGATTAAATATTTTGGTTTGAAGAAACTACCTGGGTAGTTGAGTACAAATTTTAGAAGTTTTCTGATCTGCAAGATGCTGAATCCGCAGAGGAAGAAGCAGGGACCTCTACTTAAACACATGAAGTTCTGAGTCTCTTTGCATAGAGACAGTAAAATGAATTAAAACAGAATTTTTGGCCTTCAAAATATTCAGCATCTCATTCACTTAGGGCTACACACAGGCAACACCACCTCAGGAGCACTGACCCTTTTGCTTTAGTTTTAAAAACTCATTTAATTTTCACAAATACCTAGAAAATTCAAAGCATTTGCGATCTCAAGTATACAGTACCTTCAGCAAGGCTGTAAAAAACAGGCGCATTAAACAGACATGAGTGACCAAACTAACATGACCAAGGTGTATCAGATGCCCCAGACTTCTTGTGTTGCAAAAAGCAGCTAGACTGAGAAAGCTCAGCTTTCTGCAGACAGCTCCAATTGGTTGGTCAATCAGCCATACACATAAATTATATAATGTACAGATTAGCAGTCTCTCTAGGAAAAAGCTGCATCAAGAGCCTTTTAGAAACAAAAATACCACGGGACCAGGGTAGCCATGTTAATATCGGACAGTATTGCTAGGAAGTGGCTTTTTATTAAAGCTTATTATTTGATTTAGTGAAAATAATAGCTTAACTGCTGTTCAGAGTGCTTCCCTCCTGAAGAGCGTATTATTTCAAGTATTTCTAGATATGAAATGAGGGCTTTATTATCTAGGATTTTCAACAATAAAATAAAAGATGAGAACAAATCACAATGTTTCCTGACCTTTTTATGTGCTTGAATCACTGGGATTGAAAAAAAAAAAAAAAAAACAGAAAAAAAGCTCTTGTACAATAGCTCTGAGTGCCATTTTCTTGGAAAGCCTGATTCCAACCAATGCAAATTGCAGTCTCAAGTAATTCACACATTAAATGTAGCCCCCTTAAACACTGATCCCCGTAGGGTTCTCATTGTAACATTTCTTTCAAAGTTATTTTCCCAAAATGCTTATTTTCTTTTCCACCTCCCGAGATGACGGAAGTTTATCATTTGTTTCATTGCTGCCACTCATTAACTACACACACCACAACAAATCTTCAGCTATTTTGACTAGAAGAAAAACATCCCTCCTTCCCTGTGGTTAGGGATTTGTGTCGTATCTGCTATGCAACAAAAACGGCCTCATTGCTGTGGGAGATGGATGGAGTAAAAGGTGACAGACTTGGCAGCCATCCTTGCCCGAACTGCCACCTCCCCGGCACAAAGCTGGAGGGGCAGGACTTTGCTCTGCTGTGCAGGCTGTCCGCAGCTTCCCCGGGTCCTGCAGTTATTTCACATTTTTGCACTAAAAGCCCTCTGTATCTCTGCAGGAGAGAGTATAAATGACAGTTGTATAAGAATTCTTTTGAAATTCAGATCAAGTTTGTTCATAGTATGGTTCACACTTATTTAAAAAATAAAGTAAAAAGGACACAAATGCAATGGCTGCAAATTGAATGAAGCAAAGGGATAGTATAAGGTTTTCTGGCTGGTGTTAAATGGGTTCACTGCAGTGCAAAGATCCAGTTAGTCAATGCTGTTTTTAAGAAGGATGATAAAGCACATTTTATGAGAAAGCATGTTATAAATTCCCTCATATTTTGTATCTCGCTTAATCATCACTAATGGTAAGTAAAAGGTTACTCTCAGAAGTACAGTAATTGCCAGTAGCAAGGCGTGAGTTAGTATTTTTTACATAATGATAGTGTGTCAGATTTTCTGTCATCGCTCCTCTCTAATGGAAATTTGCAATGGTGTCTCCTTGCTAAGCGAGACAAACAAGCAGAGAATTAACTGAGGAGTGTTCAAATGATTTTTTTCCTGCTAGCATAGGAATTAAAACACATTTCCTACTAAATTTGGGGTGAGCATTTTCTCATCCCATAAATATTTTAGGTGTCAGGTTTCTCCCTATTCTTTGGCAGGGCAAACAGTAGGACTTTGGAATAAGAGAGAGAGAGAGAGAAAGAGAGAGACGGAGACTGACTTTGAAGATAACTCAATGAAGCCAATAAGCAAACAAAAGATGAAAACCCCCAAAGCCATCGCCCAGCCATGCTACTGCAAAGTGCCCTGGCCCAGTTCAAGCTGGGTCACCTAGAGCAGGTTGCCCAGTGGCTTTTGAGTATTTCCAAGGATGGAGACTCCACACCCACTTTGAGCAACCTGTTCCAGTGTTCAATCACCCTCACACCAAAAGTTTTTTCTTCTATTTGGATGGACCTTCTTGTGTTTCAGTTTGTGCCCATTGTCTGTCATCCTGTCATTGGCCACCACTAAGAAGGATCTGTCCCGTCTTCTTCACACCGTTCCATTCGGTATTTATGCACACTGTTAAGATCCCCCCAAAGCCATCTCTTCTCCAGGCGCAACCAACCCAGCTATCTTGGCCTCCTATCCTATGAGGGATACTCCAGTCCCTTAATCACCTTTGTGATCCTTCACTGGGCTCACTCCAGGATGTCTATAGCTCTCTTATACTGGGCACAACATTGTAGATGTGCCCTCCAAAGGGCTGAGCAGAGGGGAGGAATCACCTCCCTCAGCCTGCTGGCAGTGCTCTCCCTAACACAGCCCAGGAGACAACTGGCCTTCCTTACCACAAGGGCACACAGCTGCCTCATGGTCAGCTTGTTGCCCACCTGCATCCCCAGATCCCTCTCAGCACAGTTGCTCTCCAGCTGTTCACCCCCAGCCTGTCCTGGTGCCTGAGGTTACTCCTCGCCAGGTGCAGGACCCTGCATTTGCCTTGGTTGAACCTCATGGTTTCTCTCTGCCCCCTCTCCAACCTGGCTAGGTCCCTCTGAAGAGCAGCCCAGCCCTCTGGGGTATGAGGCACTCCTGCCAGTTCTGCATCTCCAGCCAACTTGCTGAGGGTGCACTCTGCCCCTCATGCAGGTCACAGATTAAGTAGTGAGACTCAGAAGTTGGACCCAGTACTGAGCCCTGGGGCACACAGCTAGTTAACGGTCTCCAACTAGACTGAGCACAATTCTTTGAGCATACCTGTTCAGCCAGTTTTCAATATATCTTGCTGCTGTTCATCTAGCCCATACTTCAGGCTCAAAGACCTTGAACTTAGGCGAGTCGGGAGGTGACGACCACGGTGGGGGGCCCTCCGCGACAAGGACCGCGATGACGGATGACACAGGCCTCGCGATCCCTGGAGAGGGCGCGCCGTCCCGTCTCCGCCTAGGCCGACATGATCGTGGCCCGCCCCGGGGGCCCATATCCTCACCTTCCCGGGCGCTGGGAGCCTCGCCTCTTCTTGCCGGAGGTGCGTCGAGGGGATGGGGCCTTCACCTCCGGCCCGATGACAAGGTTGTCCACGCAGGCCGGCAGCCTCCCAACTTAGGGGAGCGCCGGTGCCTTCCCCGCCAGCTTGACCTGAGGACCGCGGATCCCTCGCGGCTACCCGCAGGCCCCTCGAGGACAAAACGAGAAAATAAATACTAACGGGATAACTTATAGGTTCCTCGAGGGTGACTCTGGCACCAAGGGAAATGCCGCAAATAAAGACCACTACACAGTAGTGAAAAACAGCGACATTCCCACTTTATTAACAGAAGATCTAACTTTATATATCAAACATGGTATGCGGGAGCTGGGACGAAGGGGAGCTACCATTGGTGGGGGCCACTGTCGATCACTTCCTATTGGAGGCGCTCCGTGGCGGAGGCTCCTGGTTGGTCAGAGCTACTCGCTCTGGCCCCCTCCACCAGGAGCGCCTGGCCCCCACCTCTGGGCTGCCAGAACATTCTACGTATTAGATGTGATGAGTTTCCCGGTGCCCTGCTGAGCATGCGTGGGCACCGGGGTTATGTAGGGGGCAGCCCGGGGCCTACTCAGGCTTCTATGGCTCCCCAGGATCCCCAGCATAGCAGATTTTTACCTCTAATGCTTGACATTGTGAAGAACAACACTTCAGAAAGGTACTGTAAGAAGCCGGCCGTGAAGAACAATGTCTGCAGAGATACTAGAAGTAGTTGTTATTTACATATAGACCATGAAAGGTAATGCTGAAAATTCAAAACATTGATGTATATAATAATCAGAAAAGTAATCAGTAAATCAATAAACTTCTTAGAAGAGAAACAAGGAAGGCCCATAAACTTTACTCCACCATCTAATGTATCTGTACTCAGGGACCTCTTCCCATACAGGAGAACTACTCACAGGAGTAAACAAGATCACTGTTCATCTACCAAATCAATAAACATATTGCTTAGTGCAAGAAATACTGTCAGCCAACAACAGTAAGGACAAATGGGGCAATGGAAGGTCGTGTTGCTTCAGGACTATATTATATGGCTACAAAAAAAACCCATTATATCTAGATATGAGAAAGGTATATGCTCAGGTGCACTGGAAACTAAAACACACGCAGAACTCCACCAGGGTTGAGCATTGTTATCATTCATGTTTTCCACTTAGAGTACAATGTATGCATATTTCTTGTAGACAAGGCCTGGGGGAAAAGAGAATTCAAATGAGATACACCATAGGTTGGTCGCCTGAGTCAGTCTGATTATACTTTCATACATTCAGGAAGATTTACAAATGGATTGTGTGCTTTTATTTTGAAAACATCCTTGTCTACATGACAATCAGCAAATTCAAAACCGCTGCCCTTTCAAGGACGCTTGTCCTAAGCACTGGAAGGTGGAAAAAATATTGATAATAGAGTTTGAAATCTTTCCAGCTTCCCTAAAGGAGGAAACAAAAGACAGTTTGGAGGCTTTGAAGTATCACAACTAAATATTAAACATCTGTTGGGTTTGAAAATGGATTCAGCTACAAATATGTAGCCAAATGAAAATTTCACCTTTGCATTTTCTTCTATATTTCACTTGCAACATTATCTGTATTATCCTTAAAATATAATTCAAACTCTTTCTGTAGCCCTTACACTTTGCATAGCTTTGCATCTCCTCACATCAGCTGCCACAGGTAAATTCTAGGAACTTTGCTTGTGGCTTGTGAAGGTCATGGGGGAAGGAAAGGAAAAAAGGCTCTTGATCAACGGTATTCACTGCTACCTTCTCACATCTTGGGAATCCGGCATCATTGAACATCTTAAGCCTGGCAGCTGCTGCATAGTTTCTTTTCCTTTCAAGGCAATAGTTACAGCTCTCTCCTCTTGCTGATAGCTGAGTTCTAAACACTATAATTTGCGCTGCATTGGGCATTTTTACTGGACCATTTATTCTTTACCTCATTATAATTTCTTTACACTCTACCAGCAAATGCATTGTCTCTCTTTTACTCTTCTTAATTAGTTCATTTTCACTTGCACCTTCTTCTTTCCTAGCTCAGACATTTTTTGATTTTACACGAGTATTTCATATTATTAGATTATATTATGATTTCATATTATTCATATTCTGGGTCCCCAAAGTTAGCAAATATCAGAGTACTATGGCACTGCTTAACCAGAAGTCTAGTTTCCTTCTCCAGAAACACAGAACTGTAGGAAGAAGACTACAGGGGGCAATCTGACAATGGGGTGTAGTCCCACATACAGGATCTTTCCTTTGTTGCTCTCCACAAATTCATAATTAAAAGACTGAAAAAATACACACAAACCTTGCATTACTGTGAACAGTTTCCAGCTTCTTAACTCACTTTCCCCGTTGTAATACTCTCAGAGACTAACTTCATTTCACAATCCGGATTATCTCCCTTTATCCTGTATGATCTTGGCAGCCCTACGTCTGTTGTCCTGATTCACTAAGAGCCATGCGCAACATTGCTGCGTAACCAGTGCCAAAGAACAGCTAGCAGGACGCTTTGGCTATGATCCTTTTTTTTTAATCGTGATGATGTAGTCACTGGAAAAATGTGAGGCAGACTGGTTCACAATAGAGAAGCCTGGACAAGTGACACACCAGCGCTTCTGTGTTTACATTACTTATCCAGCTCTAACTTGTGGATCCAGAAAGTCTCACGGCAGCTACAGCAATGTAAGAACATGAATTAATCAAAAATAGCTCCGATTTAGAGCTTTACTCTGCTGTTCTTTTGAGCTGGCAGAATTGTTTCTGAAGACATGTGGTAAAGATGAACACAAAATTCATCTAGATTAAAATCATTCTGGCAAAGAAATATCATGGTTAGTAGTAATCCAAACCAGTTCTTTGACCTCAGCTGCAGAAAACTTCTGCCAACGTAGGGAGGAAGAATATCTCATATTGGAAATGACATGAGAAGCACAACTTCTTTTTATTCTTTTATCCATCAGTACCAGTTTAAGTATTTATAAATTATAGCCTGTTTTATGCAACAAGATATGTAAAATCAGCTGCAGAGATGCAAGTTTTTAAACATCTTCTTGTAATAGACTCCTAGAAGTGAATTATATCAAAGACAGAATAGGAGGAATGTGATCTTTCCTTATTATTCTATGATCAAAAATTTGAACTTTATTTTTCTGAGCAGAAGGATAACATTTCAGACTGCTAGCTAATGATTTAAAGGAAGCAACACTGGGCTAAGTCATTACTTGGTTGAGAAGCCTCTAGGGAAAATTGAGGTTATAGAGAACAACATCAATACCACACGACTTCTGAATCAGCAACAAACTGCCACTATAAAGTCCAGTTTTAACCTTCACACCTCTTCTCCCTGAATGATTGGCAGGAATGGAAGATTTCCATAGTTCTTGCAAAGGTACAGGGCAGTGCTTTAACAAAGTATGAAACTATACCATTGAGGTGTGTTCCACTACTTATTTTCTTTCCCATGAAGTTGGAAACACCTCATTAAGGCTCCTCTCAAGCTCCCCCTCACCCTATGCCAAGTAAATCTCCTTCAAATCACCCTTGTCAGGTGTGTTTGAAGATCATGCACTGCAGTTAAACAAAACTACGGAAGAATTTTCCTACTGACAATCAAATTCAACTCACATGGATGTCAAGAGTTTTCTTCCATCCTTTCTGGTGACTTTACTTAAAGCAGTATTGTGTGCTACCGGCAAGACCCTCAAGCATAAATGGGAAGCAAGTGGAACAATGAATACTGAGTGCATGTAGGCACCCCACCTCAGATTAGGGAAGACTCACCTCTAAACATGTGTAATGTAATGTTGCGCTCTGTTAAGGGCAGCCGTTAAAACTAAAAATTATTTTTTCATGTTATGACTAAACAGAGAAATCTTCCTGATTTTTTTTTTCTGAAAAATGGTCTTGCAGTCCCACAGGTGGTAGGTTTTTCATTGTTAAGTATGCAGGGGAAATACTCCAGCGCTAGTATGTGAATCCTAAACCTGTATACAGATTTCACAAAAATCCCAAATAGCCAACATGTATCTCAGGTACTGTGACATCTGTAGAGTGTTCTAAAAGTCTAGTACCTTTCCGAGGTTAAAATATACTATAATAGTTCTTCCTTTTATTAATCAACTGTCACCCATATGTCTTTGATCTTCTTTTTATTGATAGTGCTGTGTATAATACCATAAAGTCTAACTGCATCTTGATAACAACGTATAAAGGAGCTTGTTTCCCAGACATAAACAAAAACCTCTAAGAACTTTCTCTGCACCTTGGAAATTATTCTTTTGATCAATGAAATTATTATAAAATATTTTCACTGCAAATAATAAAACTTTTTTAAAAAAAAAAAAAAGGGAAGAAAATATCAGTATCTGATAAAAGGAACCTGTTCCCCCCATTTTTGGTAATTGGCTTGCCCAAAAAGAACAAAGTCAAAAGCATTAACAATGTCTAGAAACAAACACAGGGAGTTTATACAGTGTATAAATATTCATATATACCAAAATCTCTGTATTTGTAGAGGCATACTATAAATCTGCTTAATAATACAAAAATACATTCTTCATATGCATGGAGTTCTTGACAGGTCAAGTGCAGTTAAAAAAAAATCCTATACTTAGACGCATGCATTAGTTCAGATCCCTCCTCTCATATCTGTGTGAACACTGCAGTTATCGATCACCTCATTTAGAGAGGCAAAGTACTTAAAAGCAAGAAAACGAGTATTTAAAGACCATATAAATCTTAGGCTGCCTATATCATAGATATGCTATTATTTCTGGGTCTAAAGAAATCTCTATTTCATCATAACAAAACATCCTTAACTACAGAATTCAGAATAAATATGATTCTCTATGTAAACATGGCACAAAAAGCCCTATAAAAAAGAAACATGAAAATATGTAATATAAAGCATTGTTTAACTTCAAACATAAGACATGTATATAAATAATTTTATTGTAAAGCAGAACTGCAGACCATTCTTCTTGCATTGTAGGTGTTGCATTATTGTAGAGAATCATCAGAAGTAAATATTTTATCTCACACTTTACTTAACAGTGTTTTTATCAGCTAAAAGGACAAGTCCACACTAGCACGTCTCCATGGTGTACTGCATAGCTATATAGCAATAGACGTGCTAAACAAAAGCACCAACCTCCCCATGTCCTCCATACCTCCCTCAAGATCCCTGCCTTGTAGCGAACTCAGCTGTGCATCACAGAGCAGCTACTGTGTGCCGTGGATATCTATTTTTGATAAGAAATGTTCTGCTATTTTTCTCATGTTTGAGGCCATCTTAGACTTATTTCCAAAAGGCGCTCACTTCAATCAGCAGTGGATGGTACCCTCTTAACACTTTTTTTCTCATTCAGAATCTAGATTTTTTACTCCATGATGTTCAAATATTGCTCTAAAAAGAAAAATATTTTCTCTTTTCCCTTTCTTTTCTTCTTTAGAGCTTTTAGCAAAAGTTTCTCAATTATTACATTATGTGAGAATTTATTCTCACAAATATCTAGTAGATAATGTTACTGATGGCCTCTGAAGATCTGAGATCAAAGAATCCACTAATTTTAAGTGTCAGTGTAGAGGCATCTAGAACCTGATTTTTAACAGTAATTAATATTTTGCAGTGTTTCATATGTTTAAGGAGAGCAAAATTTTGCTCTCAGCAAATTGAGCTGCCACAAGTGTCTGAAACTTCTGCAATTCATAACCAATGATCTCATGCTAGAGATGCCAAACTGAAAAACACACTATTAATGATCACTTGTTAAAAATCTACATAAAGACTTTTGTGTAAGATTTTCCAATTTCCAAATGGACTTCAAGCCATAATATTCTTCACATATAAAAGAGACTTCAGACTGATCAAAACTTCAGTTCACCCTACATGACCACAACTAATAGAAAGACATGGCAGGAAGCCTACCCATTTCAACATTAACCTTTACAAAAACACCTTCTGCAAGCTGTACTCCTTACTGGTGCTGCCCTCTCTTTCGGAAGTTATGCCTCAACTTAGCAAATGGCTTCCTCTTCCAGCTATGTTTCTTAAGAAACTGAGAGGAAGAACTGGTTGTTAGACAGCACACCTTTGCATAGGGTAGAATAAAAACACACATGATATAACATTTGTGTAAATCAACTGGTAAGAGCAGTGCAGCATAATGCAATGAAAGTATATTCTTTTACAGGTAAGCTGCTTACATAGGCACATAAGCTTGAGTGTTGCACGTATATAGGACAAATTATTCACCAATCTGAATAATCTACCCATGGATAAACCAAAAGTTGATGCCATGCCAATGCAAAGAGCATTTCTGAATTATCTAACTCCAGAATCTTTCACTGTTCCTTTCAGTAAGAACTTTTTAACCAGAAAAAAAAATGCTTGCTTGTTCTCCCTTGAAATGAATGAATTGTAAGACTATTTGAACTGATTCTAGGTCTGAGAACTGATCCTCTTGATAGGATAGAGTGCTTACTGAGAGCAAAACATACAACCTTCTCAGTTGCATAGACAAAATACCGTCTGTTGTGTCTACTAGGCAGCCTAAGCAAAAAGGATCAAATATTTCCACAAACTTATTGAGCATACTAACAGTTAGGTTTTTAAGCAGGTGGAACTCTTACAGTACGGGTTGGAGCAAAAGGATTCTCATCTTCTTGAGCAAAGCAGGAAACAAAATAGCTGCACTAGAAGAATCATCTCCATTTGCCATGAGTGGACTAGGAATGAAGACCAGGGAATCCTAATATATTAGGGCAGAGCATTTCTGAGAAGTCAAGTCATATATGCCCCAAAATATAAACTACTTTTGGCAAGTCTACTCGGGTGAAGTGTGCCTTGTTAAGAAGGTGAGCCCTTCAGTTCAGAGTGGTGCACCTTTTTCAGAAACTTCACTAACATTAATCAACCAACATAGGGACATAGACATAATAAAACTGTCCCTCTGTGAGCTAGGATCCACCAAGATTTTCGCTCTTCCTATAGAAAAGGGAGTTAGTAGCAAGGATCAATGCTGTAGAAGATAAAAGACTTGAAGAAAAGAGGCTGTCGGACTTCCTGGTGACTGTTAAAATTTTGGAGACATGGGAAATAGAGGAGGTGGTACAAGCTCTGCTAAAGGTGCTTGCAAGGGATATGGGACTGATAACTACGAGACCCTTCAGCTATACAAGTGCTGAAATGTCCCTACGTGCTCTTTTCAGGACTTCAGCACATTAGGGGAGCACCTAAAATATGAGGCAAGCCAGCAGTGCTATCAGTAAAGGGCTGAAGATGAAAAAGACTTACAAAATTCCTTGAATGAGGAAAAAGCCATGTTTCAGAATAATTTGGTCATCAGGAGGTCAGCCTGCTGAACTGGGGTGTATTGAGTATAATGGAAGTCAGGGAAAGCAGGGCTAGATACAAGACTCATTATATTACATGAAAAAAAAAAAAAAGAAATCTGATCCCAAGAGATTTTCACAGGAAAACTGACTGACAAAAAGAATTGCTGCATTCTTCCTTTCTTAATTTTTTTTTAAAGTATACTCAATAATTGAGTACCCAGTATCATGGAAACAAGGCCAAACTTACTCAAAAAAGCCAATTGCAAAGTATTTGAGGCTTCTGAAAGTTTGGCTGTACATGATAGGTGGGATATTCTTATTTACTTAGAAACCTAGACTTGATTTAGTAGGTCTTTACCTCAATGAAAATACACAGTCTCAATTTGTTGAACGGTGAGTTGACTCTAGTTTACAAAAGCCTCCAGAAGTTTTGTGGTTAGGAGTGAGAGTGTATCAAAAAGTGAACAAATGAAGGTCCATAATAAAAAGTGTGCACCCACCTTACTGCCTACCAGGTGAAATCACCAGTTTCCAGAGCTCTCCATGTACATTGGCTAGAGTTTTTTTTGTTCAAAAGTGGCAACAAACACTGACTGGCAAATGGAGTTTTCTGTTGTTTTCCCCCCATCTTTCTTCAGTTACTAGCAGATGGAATTCAATTTTTCTAACAATGACTATAGGCTTAGAATAACAACTCTTGCATTTCCATGTGAGAGATGGAAAGAAAAATAATAATAAAAATCCCACACAAACATTCCAACCATCTGGACAGTGAAGTGCATAAATAATACTTCTTTCCATCTAGGTTCTTACAATTTGGGGTAGAATTAGGCTCTATATTTCTACAGACTATCATATGTAGATAATAAAATAATTTGATATTCATATTTTTATAAATATGGAAAGGATTAATAAATCTGATTGTTCCCTAATACTTAGAGATGCAGCCAAAAATATGGCACCTGTTTGTAAAATGAGAAAAAGCTTATATGTGGGAAAAAATAACTCAAGTAATTAGTATTTTTTAAATTAAGACAGTTCATGCTGCAGAGATCTGAAAACCTGCTACAAAATAATCTTGTGTTTGAAGGCTGGTAGAGCAGAATTCATATTAGAGTCACAGAATGAGAAAAATTGACAGTCTTGACCTATTTTGCAGCTGAGGCTGAAAGAAGAGTGCTGTAAGCATTCGGGTTGCTAAGACATGTTACTCTGGTAAAATATTCCACTCATGCATAAAATGTTTCACTTTAATAGTGGTCTATTTGTAAATAATAATTAGGGCTAATGACCTCACTTTGAAGCAAGTAATTACAATGATGATAGAGTCCTAATAATGTACGGAAGAATCTTGAAAGCAGCATCAAAGAGATCTCTGAGAACAAAGATGGGATTTCTATAGGCACTTTTCTACCCGAGGTAAGAGAAGCCAAACTGAAAAGATATGTCCCTGACCTTGAATATTAACTTTGAACTGGTCAACTGTGTCTTCTTTGGACAAACCATTATATAGAGCTAAGAGATTATATATTATTTGATAATTTTTTTAGCAAAATTGTCCCACCCCCATACCAAAACAGAGAAGAGAGCAGAGAAACCTAACTTTTTCCTTTTGCAAAATCCCCAATTTTTAAAATAACAGCTAAAACACACACACAAAAAAAGACTGGAAACATTTAATTTTAGTTTGAACAAAGCGTATCAGCATATGATTTCAAAAAACAACAAAAAAATGTTCTTTGCTAACATAATTTAATTTTTAGAATGCTTCAGAGAAGTTAACAGCCAAGCCAGCAAAGCTCTGTAATTCACCTAACTACAGCTCCACTATTAAGTACTGGCCCTCTTTAAAATGTTGTAAAATTTTTCCTCTGTAGGGAAACTGGTATTGTGCCTTCCAGAGTGCTTTGATGGTAGCACTGCAAATGGACACAAGATATTAGAAGGGGCTGATAGCGGGTACATTCCTATTCAGAGACTGCAGGAATTAACTCCAAGAGCATTTTAAAAAGGAACTTCTTGTGCATACTATTCCCTGCAACTCTGTTTTGTACAAAGGTCTTCCTCACTGGAGAGAACAAGCTGTGCTGAGACACTTTAGTTTTAGCAGAATTGCAATGAAAAACTGTATTTGCAAATACCAGAAAAGGAGGTCTAAATTTACATAAATTAACAGGTAACCAGAATTAAGAACAGAAGTCAACACACACAAAGCACTAGGAGAAATTCTGTAGTGTGTTATTCATACTCATAGAAGAGTTTAGAATATATTCTTTATTTTAAACACAAACATTTTAGTAATAATTGTATTTCATTCTCATTCTTTTTTTAGCAGCATTTAGTTGTCTAAATAACACAGTATTTTAAAATGCAGTTTTCTGTTTTGGAGTAGTATGGACTCCATTTCATTACTGTCCATACTCTCCCTTACCAAGAACCAGGAGACAGCATGGTATCCTGAGGGGCTAATTAAGAGATCAGTGTTGACATTTTAGCAAATCCACTTCGCTGCTGGGAGATACTCCTTTAATTCCCCCTTCATCATTTTTGGACTAGAAAGAAACAGATGAGAAAAAGCCATTTTCAGACAGTTATATCGCGGTACTCAGAGGTTAAACAGTTGATCAAGTAAACACAGCAAAACAGAGACGATGACAAGGAGAAAACTCAAAATGACACTCTAATCCTGGCTCAACGATGAGCATGTTTGCCTGCTATCAGCACTGTGGGGACTTGATGGCTGTAGTCACTGGACAGCACTGTGTATTTCCTAATAAGCAGCCTTCTGTATAGGGAGGACCAGGAGTCCTTATACAGCGTTAACAGATGCATTTCCAATTACAATACTTGCAAGGACTTCTTCAGAAAACCTTCCAGGCAACAATGTCCAATCACACAAGCATAAGAAAACAGAATCAGAAACACCTAAATTCCTATTGTGTGTCTCTGAAAAACTCCTTTTGAAAGAATATTTTATAAATAGATTTTTTTCTTAATCACTGCGCCTGCTTTAGACACAATGAATGAGAGCTGACAGGTAAAGCACTTTAAACAACCAAGCTTCTGCAATAATAGGTGTTATCAGTGGAGAAAGCATGTATCTGTTATACTAAAAGAGGTATTTAAAAAGAATAGATCAAGATTTTTCATCTTTTCCCATTTATTAAATTTCAGTGTGATAGCTGTGTTGGGCTTCTCGGCTTTTGTCAGTAAACTACACGCGAAATGTCTTGCCCTCTGTAAATACAGATGACCTATCAAAGCCTCATACCTTCAAGTGACCTGGCATGGCGGCTGATGCAATCATGTGGGCAGTGACCTTTTCAGCTTAAATAGAATGTGCCTTGCGAGGGCAGCGCTGGATTAGGCTTTGCCTTCCTCTGTCTGTGTTCTCTGCCCCCTGCTGAGACAAAATTACAATCTTTTATTTTCAGTGTTCAGGCTGAAGATGGAGTAGTAGGCAAAGCACTATGTTTGGGTGACGTTTTTCTCATGTCTCATAAAGGCATTTCTGAAGGGCATTATTTTTGCTGTTGGAACAAGATACTATTTAGAATTTTCCTGCACAGGATTTGAAGCACGACCGTTTCTGCTGAAAACTGGCTCACGCCGCTCACAGCATTCTAGAGCAGCTGCCATCCAGAGGCCTTGGATTCAACTGGCTCAACAAAGAGCTCAACTGCAAACCTTGGCGCAAGCCTGTGTGTCTCCAGAGCATACTTGGCATTACTCTTTTATTCGGATCCAGCCTGAATATTTCTCAAACTAACCCTCTGGGGAAGGTTTCCTGTATCAGCAAGGCAGTATTTACCCACTCCCATCTTTCGATTACTCAGTGCAAACATCACGCGGGCCAAATTTCCTCCCATGACAAACTGCGGAGGCTGGTCATGGTTGCCCGCATCTCTGCCACGTGTGCAGCTGTTATGGGATTGCGGTCCCTTGTGCCAGCTGGCACAGGGCTCTGGGGTGCCAGCTGTCGGCTAGTGCTGCTGGCTGCAGCGCTGGCCCTCTCCCGCATTTCAGGTCCAGAGACCAGCTCCTACCTGCCAGGGTGCCCAGGTGATCTGATGCTGTGTCTGCTTGAGCACACTGGGCCGTCCCGCAGGGGTGATGCTGGAGCTTGAGTCTGATTTTCAGCTCAAAGGTATATTAATTCTGGATCCTGAAAGGGATATGATTGATATCAGTGGTTTAAAAAAAAAAAAAAAAAAAAGCTTAAGTAATTAAGCTTATATGTTTACTTTTTAACTTTTACTTAAAAGCTTCTATTAAAATGTAACACATATGCACGTATGGTTTACAATGAGGTTTAACCACAGCAATTATTTCAGCAGACAGTCACCTGGCCATGGTGAACTAGAAACAGAGGAGCACAAATTAGTAATACTGGACAAAGTTACAGCAAAAATATATTTCAGTTCTGAGTCTCTCAAAGTAAAGCCATGCCTTTAAATAGACCTAGAGTTGAAGACTGCTTAAATGTGTTAGCACTGCAGAATCAAGACCTAAATTTAGTGCTATTACATTCAGTGAGAATCATACTACACATCAGACTGTAATATTTCAAGACCTTGCGCACAAAAAAAAAAAAGCAGTCAAGAAGAAAACAAGATCTAACTTCCATGTACTGTAACAGCAGAAAAATCTATGTAGAACAAAGATGACTCCATTTACATCAAAAGTTAGAGAGAAAGAGGTAGCTTTAGATTTTTATGCTCACACTGTACTACAAGGTGAGTATCTAAACTAAGCTCAAGGTATTTATAAATGAACATTTAAAAGCTACTAGAAACATTAGGCCATTATTTTGTCAGTTGTTAGGTGTCCAGGATACCTGCAGTTGGGACTCAGCAAAAGATCACTCAGAACCATCCTGGAAAACTTAGGCAGAAACTTGCAGGAACAGAAAATTATGTATTTATACAACTGTGGAAAAATATCAGCTTTTTTTTTCTCCTCTTTCTAGCTTACTTCAGTTTGAATTTAGGCTTCAATCTCTAAGACATACAAGTTCAGTAAAGCTAACTTCAACTTACTGCATAAGTGGATAAAAGAAAAACACCATCCTAGTTAGCTCACAATTAGCTCTATTAAAAACCTGCTCTAAAGAGTTATGTGTGGCAGGCAACAATAAGTATTAGTATTTATGTGAATACTCTTCAGTGTTTTTAATATAAATATACATGAACACTTACATGGTCTGGATTCCAATGTGCTGCATAAACCTGTTTGAAAAACAGTGCCCACCCCATAAAGCTTTATCATCTAAACTGCTAACAACAATTTTTATCTATTTAAGAAGCTTTGTTAGCATCACTCTGAAACTATACAGGTCTCTGTCTACGAGAACAGAGTCCACGAATGTGGCAGTATACCTGAAGAAAAATAAATAAGCAGGAAAACAAAACAAATGAACAAAAAAGAAACACAGAAGCAAGTTGGAAGACAATACAACAATAAAGCCGATCATCTTTGCATAAATCATATGGGGCTTCTCCTTAGAAATTTGTTACTCTGTATGAAAATGCTGATTCACATGCATTTCTTAAGCAAGAGGTTCTTTGGGGATCAGAAACAAAAGTATTTTAGGTTTATTCATTTCAAGATTTGCATAGGCATTTTTCTTCAGCCAGTTATAGCACTGTCATCCATGTTGCTTTGTTTTGCCACCAGACCGGCCTAGAACTGTGCCTGTGCATCCTTCACTGCACCCTAAACATGCAGAGTATCTTAACCAAGCACCATTGAAGGATATTGCTGGATAAGATATGCAGAAATTAAAAAGTGCAAAAAGATGCTTATCAAACCTGCATCCATAATTTCTAATGATGAATATTTACTGACTTTTTCTTAATAGTCTGTTACAATACTTAATCCTTCTCATAGTATTTCTAATGCCAACCTCTACTTTGCCTGGCTCTAGAAAGCATATTACATCCATCTCTGAGTGGACATGCAGGAGGATTTACTGTTTTCCCAACAATCTTTTGCATATTGGAAGACTTACCAGCCTTTCCTCCCCATGTCTTTACTTTTCTATGCCAAAAAGGCAGTTAATTTTGACCTTAATGCACTGGTCATCTGTTCTGACTTTTTCTTCATTTTTTTCCAGATCTCATCTGGAAATTTTACACCCACTTGAAAGCTTGGAGCCCATATCTGGTCAAAGTAATCTAGCAGAGGGTGCATGATTATGTGACTCTGTTCAATGAATTTCCAAGTATATCTTTCTTGATAAAATACTGTGAAAAAAATGCTAGCAGTCCAGTATAAATCTCCTGACCTTTTTCTGTGGTATCAGTTAAAAACCCAATTGTTCCATGTTTGCATAAAATTGGCGCTTTTACATCTGAAAGTGAATATATTTTCTTTGTGGAATTTCTTAATGCCAGTCTTCTCCATTCTGCTCTTAAAATATTTTCACTGTGATTTAGCTCACTGCCTTCCACAAGGAGAGAATTCCACTGACCAGTAAACTTCATTTGAAAAATTATTTCTTTCTAAGTGTTCAACCCTTACTGACTGTACTATTCCACCGAGTTGAACCTCTCCTTTTGTATTATGTGATGAAATAAAGGTGGGATTATTCTATTCTACCATAACCATTGAATCCTTTAGGATACCTCAAGAGAACACTTCTAAAATTTTCTTTTTTTCCCCTCTAAAACAGCGGAAACTGTCCTTTTCAGCATCTTCATTTGAGATACTTTTATGTTCATCTTTGAAACCAAACCAAAAATGTGGCTCTGCTGTGTGATAGACACTGCTCAAACACAGAATACTAACCCCAGAGAGTTTAGCAAGCTGTGTCTTTCACACAGACATTTGGCAGAGAAATGGGATATAAAACAAAGGAATATCAAGCATAATGGTTTTATGTGGAAGGAGAGCACAAGACAAAAGAAAAATAAAGTCAGTAGCAATATATGGAGGGCATGGAACAGTGAAACATAAAAGCGGCAGCTGTAGAAGGAAATGGAGATCAAGCGAATGTGAATGAAGGAATGGGACAAAAAAATCTGACCAAGTGTAGACAGAGCAGATAAAGTCTAATCAAAACTACTGAATTCTCGTAATGCCCACAGCTCTTTGCTTTTTCTACAGCTGTTTCTGCCTGCAGGGGTCTCAAAGCACACAAAGGTGCTACACTGACCGCTTCATTGTCTCTCTCTCTACACAGCTTTATTCTCCTCTTCACATTTTTCAATACCGGTAATTTTCTGTCAGTAGTTGATAAATAGTACAGAACTCACCTACATTTGAGAGTTATCTTTTCGTTTGGTATTACATTTTAAATCAACATAGTTACTATAAAATGCATTTTAGTTTCAAAAAAAAAAAAATGGATCCAAAAAAGTATGAATTGTGAGAACAGTCCGTATGATTTGAAATCATGGGGACAACACAGAATATTTCTCCATATTTATGCAAATATTGCTTGATTAAGGTTATCAACTCACTGTTGTGCTGCTATCTACTTAGCCTTAAAGAACAAACTTCTGTTACTGTGATTTAAAAACCACAATACTGGGAAGAGGTAAAATAATGCAGCCATTAGCAGTTCCCAGCAACCAAAGAAGCCAAATGACATTTGAATAAAACACTAGCTACAACCAGAATGAAATGAGCCTTCATACATCACAAAGGGAAAGAGTAGGAAGCAAACAACAAGCAGTAGCAGGGAGCAGGCTCTCAGAGCCCGCAGTGGGAAAGCAGCTCACCCAGGAGGAACTCGAGTTTGCCTGCAAAAGGAAGTCACTTAGGGGCTCTTGAGCTACAAAAGCCAAAGAAACAAGGCTGACGACCTCCATGACTTGCAGAGGTTCAGTTGCACAGACCTGAAATATAAAAGGCTTCTGGTGTGATAAGAGGATAAGATCACTTTATTTGTTATTATCAGAGACTGCATATTGATTTACAGTCATTCCTTGCATGAATGTCTCCATTTTTTGCAACTGGTAAGGGTCAAGTCAGTATGCCCCCAAGCTCTGGGAAAGGCATCTTTAAACTACTGGGAGTCCATAGGAGAACAAGTCAAGGTAGAACGCTTGGTGCAGTAATAAGGGTATTTGGGGGATGCTAGTTTTTAATTAAAAGTGAGAAATTTGACAAGGACTACCAGAGAGAATGCAACCAAAGACTTACATTTTACATATTCCCACATTTAAGGAACTATTAAAGACATATGGAACCCCTTTAGATATAATCTATAATGCAATCAGTGGAATATACAATCAGAGAAAATTTTAATGGTTTTGTGACCATTCTGATTTTGATGCTGGTAGATACTTCAGAAAATATTTAGTTTTAAAATCAGGGTATTAACACCATTTCATGTCAGCATCATGCAGTGAAAAATGTTTTGAAGTAGTGTATCTGAAATTCCAGAATAGGTGAGCTTTACCAATTCTCTCCTGAAGATTGTCCAATATTTTAGGCACTTATTACCTTTTTGCAATGCTACACCAAAACGTTCCCAGCTGCAAGCTTAGCATGGAAGGTCTCACACTTAGAACTTAAGAGCTGCAACTTTAAGACTAATTAGGATTGCCTTCACTTTGACCGCTATTATTTTAAAACATTACCTTGGCCCTAAACAACACAGAAATGCCCACCATGGCTATTTTCAACATGTAACCACGGCAGAAGAGGCCGCTTTTCCCCAGCTTCTTCACCTAACTATTATACACTACATCATGGGGAGAAAAGCAAGGGCAAGGAGGGAGCCCAAAGTGTGCAGTCCCACCGAGACACGGGCCTTCGTCGCAGTCCTGAAGCAGGCCCTGCCGTGCGAACGGGCGGCGGCAGAGCCTGGCCTATCGCCAAGGGGGCGCCCGAGGCCCAGGCAGGACCGCGAGGGCGCCGCGCACCGTTAACGGGCGCTTTCTCCACCGCTCACAGCGTCTCCTTAGAGCGCGTCCATGAGCGCGCCCCCGTCCCGCCCGCGCCGGCCGCTGGGGAGGGTGACCCTAGCCACGTGACCCCCATTCGAACGGGCGGCGGGACGCGGGCCCGCGCGCAGGGAGCATGCGCGGCCGCAGCCACGTGATGCGTGACTCAACGGCCGGCGCCGGGCCCGCCCCTCCCCCCGGTTTTGTCTCCTCTGGCCCGCCTCGGGAAGGGGTGGCGCGCATGCGCGGGGGGGCTGGCCGCGGCTACCGACGGTTACTGCCCTCCTTTTTGAAATAATTTCCTCGTCGCATTTTTTTTTCTTTTTTTTTTCTGCTTTTAATGTACTTATTTCTGATCCCCTCAGGAGGAGCAAGATGGCGCTTGCCGCAGCCTGACTCGCGCTGAAGCGGCGCGGGCCCTCCGCGCGGTGGGTGGCCGGAGGCCCGACCGGGGGATGGTGAGCGCGCCCGGCGCCGCGCAACCTGCCGCGAGAGCCCGCCTCCTGCNCCGCTGCTGCTGCTCCTGCCGCCTCGGCCCCGCCGCGCCGTCCGGAGCGCCGCCCGCCGCGAGGGGAGCGAGCGGCTGCTCCGCACAGGTACGCGTCTCCCCGCCCGCCATCGCGGCCTCTGCCGCGGCGCTTGCTCGTCCCTCTCCTTCTCTCCGCGGCGCCTTCTGCATGGCGGGAAGGGGCCCCCTGCCCCCCATCCCCCCGGTTGGCGGCTCGCCGCATTTTGAGGCGGGAAAGAGAGTGGGGAGCCAGCGCTGGGGGGATATTAGGAGGGAGGGGGCTGGCACGAGGCCGCGTGTGCTCCCCGGCCCGGTCCCCGGGGCTGCGGGGCGGCTCTCGGGGCCGCTCCGCCTCTGAGCGGCCGGCCGGGCGCCGCGTGGGTTTCAAACCGGGGCGGAAAGCGCGATGCTGCCGTTTGGGTGGCAGACGGGGGGTAATGCGGCCGCGTTGGTTTTCCCCTTATCTCTCCTGATTGCGCAAGACCAATTATGTGACTTTTAAACATATTTGGACAAGCTGCACTGGCAGAGACGGGAGTAGAGTCCGCTGCTTATATGTGCCGTGTGTGGAGGGCGAGGGAGGGGCTTAAATTGCTGTGTTAAACTGTTGTTAGGCCCTTGAAAAGAAAGTGAGGGAACTTCGCGTGTTAAACCAGAAGGAGCATACGAACGAGAACAGCTTCTCAGGAAGGGAGGCGCGTGGGTTTGCTGCCGTGCATCACTTTGACTTCCGGTGCTTTTACATGTCGTGGTGTGTAACAGCACTTCCTGCTCTGGAGCAAAAGTGGGGGTGAAAAGGAACCGGAATGGCATTAAATATGCATCTTCTCTCTGGGTGTTTGGCGTTCTGAGGGATGATTGACTTTTATTGCTTAATTTCAGGGTGTTACCTTCCAACAGTGTTGAGTTTCTGACTTTATGGTAGGAAGGCTGTGCTGTGGGATGTCAGTATTAGAAATAAACCTTTTCTCCTAAAGCTGTGTTAAAATAAGTCTGTATTTACTAGGTGTATTGTGGTAGTTTGTCTATGTTTAGTTTGATAAAAAGATTTCTCATAATACACCCATCACAGCCCCTTCATAACACTTACAGCACAACCCTCAGGAAGTTCTTATATATCTGAGATGTCAGATGGAGATGTTTTTGTGTTACATCACAATTTAAAAATCTGCCTATAGCTCTTTTGCTACAGCTTCTATGTATGTTGAAGTCTGTTGTCAGATTCTATTGTGTAAAAATCATGTAAATACAAATAGCTGCAAAGAACAAGAGCCCAGGTCAGTCAGTTTCCCTCTGTCTTCTGCAAGTGGAGAACAGGCATCTGCTTAATTCAGTGCTTGTTTTGCTCCAATAGCTGCCCTTCGAGTGGCAATTTGATCTTCCCTGGAGTAATTCTAGGTTACACTAGGTCTCAGAAGCCTTTGAGCTGTGGTCACTGGCACATGGAAGCAATCCTGTCTTCCTCTGGTGTTTGTGTAGCCGCGTGCAAAGCAGAACTGGTGAATCAACCTGGCTTGGGAAATAAGTATTTTTACTTTTTCACTTGATGCAGAGGCATGATAGGACCTATGAGTGGTGTGGTTTATGACATTTAAAAATATTTCCACAGTTTATTTTGTCGAATAATGAAATCAACTGTACTACTAAATTATCTTAATAATTTGCCTTTAAATGTGTCAGACCAAAATTCCTGTATTTGATTTGTGATCTCTGTGAGACTTGTGCAGTTATATAGAGTGTTCTGTTCAAAAATATTTCATTTGATACATGGGATGAGTTATGAAATGACCCTTTGCTAGCATTTTCAGCTAATAATATTTGGGGATTTTTTTTTCTGACCAGGTCTGAATCACAGCAGTGTATGGATTTTTTTGTTTGTGTCTTTTAGGAATTCTAATTCTTGCTTGGGTTACCCAGGACTTAAATTGCTACAAACCCTACATATTTTCTCTGAAAAAGTTCTCATGATTATATTGGATCATGTAGTTGCTGTTAGGCAGACTCTTCTTTCCAAATAGAATCAGACAGCAATGTTATCTACCGGATTCTTCTGACACAAAAAACACTGGATTCAGTGTCTTCTTTTTGTATACAGCTTATGAGTTATATTTTACAAAATTGGAAGTCAGAAGTTTTTGTATTAGAAATCTTTTTGAATTAGAAATTATAATAATTTGTATTAGAGTCTTTCAACTTTTTAATTAGTCTTATTAGTTTTGTATTGTTTTCATTCTTACTCTTAAGTTTTGTCCATTTGCTCCAGTGGGTGCACATCATCATTATTTTTGATGCTATAAAGCATCAAAAACTTAATTTTTCTTTCAAGGTTATTGCTGCTTATATGAAGGTAAGATGCAGAGGAAACAAGATGAGGGGGGATATAAAATCTTTTAACTAGATGATCTTACCTGATTTTTCTTGCAATTCTTCCCGGTAAGTAATGTTAAGGTATGGTCTGTGGGACTGAAAGGAAAACACATCTTGTAACTGAACTGTGTACTTATATTGCTTAAATCAGTGTCTGAACAGCGCAACTTCCCCAGTTTCACATGCTGTTGATTGTTGGATTGTTATTGCAACATGCACTGTTAAGAATACTTGGTTTTCAGCTCGTGTTTCAATTTTGACCTGCTTCTTTATGAACTCTAATTCCTGTTGCTTCTGGATAATACAAGTTGATGATCACTTTAGCTTTGAATTTTGCTGCTGTACAGTTGATTCTGTGCTCTTTCACTTATTTGTCCATACAGGTGTGGGAAAATGGCAAAGAGAATTGCAGAAAAAGAACTGACCGACAGAAACTGGGATCAGGAAGATGAAGCTGAGGAGGTAAAATATTCTTAGATATATCCTCCCCACCCCCGCCATCAGTCCCCAAACTACCATAGGGTAGTTATTTATGTGCTGTTCCTCTTGTGGATTAAAACGATAGTAAAACTGATTACAAGCTTATCAATTAAGGATGGTTTTATAGAAATCAGTCCCTCTTTTTTTCCTCTTCTTTTTTTTAAAAAAAAAAAGAATTGCTGGATTTTTTTTCTTTTAAAAAAAAAAAAAAAAAAAAAACCTTCTATGCAGCTAAAAATATAAAATTTTTAGGACTTTAGAATGTAAAAAGNAAAAAAAAAAGAAAAACCTTCTGTGCAGCTAAAAATCTTATATGTTCAGGCCTTTAGAATGTAAGAAGCAAAACTGTCCATACGCTTCTAGAAATGTAAATATAAGAAAACTTAATTTCTGCATTTATTATGGGGTAGTAATTGGTCTTTAACTGCCTTTGCTAATATTTAACTGCAGTAACCTGTGAGAGGTGGATTTTGACGATACATTTCAATATATTTTCTCCAAGCTGAAGTTTGATTGTAACAGTGCTATGTCAACAGATTCCATTTGGCAAATATGTTTTGCAGGAAGCAGAATTTCTCAAGTATTTTGTCATGATAAGATGCAGATTGTAGTCCGGGTGAAGGCAAATTTAATGCAAAATAGAGAAGAGAGCTGTGAAAGCCGTAAAGTGTAAACTAATCATTCAAGTACACGACCAGCTAAATGGCAGTACTGGAATACAGTGTAACTGTGTTATTTGCCTTCTCTGTTAATGGAGAAGTGTACAGTTGTGCTCAAAAGCTGATCTCTGCCATCTCTTCAGACTGTTCTGGCTTTATTCTGAAAATCTCCCTAAATGTTCTATAACTTGTTTTCAAAGGTGGGAACTTTCTCAGTGGCTAGCGAAGAAGTCCTGAAGAACAGAGCTATTAAAAAAGCAAAACGCCGAAATGTTGGAGCAGAGGTAACTAATCACTGGACAGTGTTGCAGCCTGACTGATTTGTAAAATAGCACCTGTGTTCAGGTTTTCACTTGTGCTTGTAGCTTAATACAGTATTGGTCTACCATTTATGAGGTATATGTCATTAACGAGCTCTTGTACATTGCAAATTAATTTTCAGTTACTGTTCCTAAGCAAGAGTAAGGCTTGGATAAGAAATGGACAGTACTAGTAGTTTTGAAGGCAAAAGAGATTTGTGTTCTTTAAAGTACAAATACAGAATGTTTTAGATGTTACCATTTCTATGGATGGGGAAAGTAGCATTTGAGCTGCTCTCATTTCAGTCTTTGTGGAGGGGGAAGCTTGGAAATCAAGAGTTAATGAATTTATCTGTGCTCTGGATTTTCCTACTGCTGTCCAAACAACAAGAAGAAAGAAGCTTTCCCATTACATTTTTGGCCATAGTGGTTCTAGCCAGAGATGTAGTACAGGGTGCAGTTTACTAAAGGACTCTATTGGAAAGAAGATTCAAATAAGGCACAAACTGAAGAGGAGGTGTTCAGGGGCTGGTGGAGTGAGAAGAAATAAAATCAGGAGGCTGGGATGCAGCTATCTGAGAGCAAAGCTGGAAGAAGAGCTAGCAAGAGCATGTTAGAATGAATACCTAACTAGAAACAAAGAATAGAGGACTCACACTGGAAATAACTAAAGCATGAAGGGAAGCAGAGAGAGCCCATACATGGCCGTTTCTCTTCCGGGTGCTAGAGTGGAGCCCAGAGTTGTCAAATTTTGCAATTTATTCAGTGTCTAAAACCAGATGAAGCTCGGAAGCACCTCTCCTTTTCCTCTGACTCTAGTGGACTCTCAGTGTCACTAGGAAGTGATGTGTGCTCATTACCTGGCAAGATTTTTTAGGTAGTACCTAAAAGAGCCAGTGTCTATTAGGTTATTCATCATTCTAGATGATCACCTCTTAAAACGCCTAAGAAACTGTCTCGTAAAATGGCTGTTAGGTTAAAGCTATCAAAACTAGATGATGGCAAAGTTACAGAAACTATATATATATTATATTATTAAATGCACTTCATACACTTTTAAATCACACTGCATTTTTTTCTAGCAAGTCGCCTAAAGCAAACTTTATTTAGCATACTATCAAGCCTGCAGTTTTGGCGAGCTTTTGAAATGCTGGACTTGAGTTGTCCTTGTAAATACTAAATGTGTCCAAAAATAAGTCTACAATTGCATTGTAATTATTTGAAGAGAACAAGATGCTATGAATCTCTAAATAGGTAGTCAGACACATTCAGTATTTTCAGCAAGTTATGTATCTACTTCCTGTATCTAGCTTGTTTGCATACCAAACCTCTGAGTCCTTGTAAAAATAGTAGCAACGTGTGACATAAGAAAGCTTAGGAGGAAACTGTTTACATAGCTGGCTTAAAATAATGCACATTAAATAAAGCATAAAGTGACATACCAGAAAATAAAATAAATTGAATGTTAAAGGAGGATGGATTGGAGGTTTGGTGGGGACAGATGTAAGTAACTGTTTTCCTCTCTTTCTCTCCCCCCAGTCTGAAAGCGGAGGAGCTTTTAAGGGGTTCAAAGGCTTTATATTACCTTCTGGCAAAGCAGGAAGTGGCTTCAGTGGATTTGGTAATGGTGCAGGAATAAAGCCTTTAGAGGGCCTGTCTAATGGAAGCAGTAGTGTCTCTAGTACACCTTCTTTCAGCAGTTTAAAGACAACATCTGAAACACAAATGGCATTTGGTAAGTTTTAAATAAGTATATGTTTGATTAACAAGTTCAGATATAAAATCCACATTGCTAATTGAGTAGTGAAGAAACAAATAGAAATAATTCTGTAGCTCTGTTTAAAGTGTTGGAACTTTATTCCACTTCATAATTAATGGAGGGACATATTGCCCAATACAAGCAATTTGAGAGCTGGAAATCCTGTTTATATTTAATCTGGTGGTGGAGATAAAGCCGTTTAAAATACAAACACATAGAAATGGAACTTGGAATTGTGAATAATATAAAATATGAATAATTACATCTGATAACACATTCCAGTTAAATGCAATAATTGCTCATTTTTCTGAATATAACTTAAAAAATGCTAATGAAAATATCTATTTGGTATTAATATTTTTACAAGGTCTTATTTCAGTATATTTTTCCTAGGCTTTGGTAAATGCTAATGTACTGCTAAAATCTTAATCTTTTTTCACTATACAAGAAGTATATTGCAAACCAGCCTTATTAGAATTTCATCTGTTACATTTATGTCTATATTTTAGGAATCTTTGTCTTGGAGATGTAGGAAAGCTAACCATGCTACAGAGATTTTAAAGTCAGCAAGTCATAGAATAGAAATGATGATCTGAAACTTAGTTACTTAGTTTTGAGTAAGTCTGATTAAAAGGGGGAGGCTGAAGTACTTAATGAAGGCTTTCTTATGTCTTACATTTTATTATGCTTTTATATTCAAACCGCTCTATTCGGAAACTGGCTAGTACATACAGAGTGGCAAAAGATAACTGAATACTTTGCTTCAACAACTCTTGCAGTTTAGTAAAAAATACCTGATTAACATTTTGGGGTTTTCTGATAACATCATTTTTTTTTCTTAACGTTATTCTCCAATTTAGATTTTTTTCCACAACTGTGTATTCCATCTACTTTACCTGCCCATGAACTTAATTTTCTTGTATTATTGAAGTTGAGGTTTCCACCCCCATCCCACCCGCTCCCTTGATGCGCTTGGTGTCCCTATGCCTTTGAACTTCTAAACAGCAGAAGACTTTTTCACAGCATTGGCTGTTTACTTGTACTGCTCTACAGGGCAGATTGTTGTGATGCAATAACGAGTCATAACTGAGCACGGTTGAATAATTTGATACAGAAACGTAGAGGAAGTAAGTGCAGGTGTCTTTTGAATGTGTGTTTGGAACCTGTTCTAAACCATGTTTTCCTTTACTAGGCTCCACAGTGTCAAATGGTCCTACTGCTTCTGCCTTCACAGAGAAGAAAGCTGCAAACCTCAAAGTCAACGGTGGCAGCCAAGCATCATCATCTGGCCATTCTCAGAGTCAAATGTGTAGCTCTGGCATTTATCACAAACAGTTAGCAGCTTTAAACTGTTCGGTGCGTGACTGGATAGTTAAGCATGTAAACACAAACCCGCTATGTGATCTGACACCGATCTTCAGAGACTATGAGAAGTACCTAGCAAATATCGAGCAACAACATGGAAGCAATAGTGATAGTGGCTCTGAAAATGAAGGCAACAAGACACCAAGCACTCAGTCTATTTCTACCTTTGGGAATTCAAAGCCACAGCAAGGATCAACATTTTTGTTTAACAGCAAGAAAAGTGAGGATACCTCGGACAAAAAAACTGAAAGTGCTTCAGAAAAGAGAGACCCAGCAGCAGGAGTTGGATCAACTGTCTCATTTAATTTTGGAAAGAGCATCGACAGTTCTGTTTTGGGTTCCCTTGGCTCTGGACCACTAAGCAGTTTCTCATTTTCTCCTGGAAACTCAGGTTTGTTTGGAAAAGACGCAAACCAAGCTAAGCCTGTCAGCGCAGTGCCTACCAATATACTGGAAGCCCAGACAGAAAGTGGCAGTAGTGATGATAAAGGTAAATTCTATTACAAAAATTGCTTTAATGATAAGCTTGGAATGCATGGGATTTAGCATTATTGTACCTTTGCAGTATTCTTAATTTGCATTAGATCATAATTGCTTCTGAGTGTTGGACTACTGCGTGTTTCACACTTAAGCGTGGAGCAAGTAGTCCACTCAGTGTTGCGCCTGAAGGATGTTTCAGTCCTGCTTATTGCAGTACGTTTATCATTACAATATGTAAGAGAGGGAAATATTTCATCGATCTTACTACCAAGAATATAAGGGGCAAGAAAGGGACATAGGAGCTGACAGTTTTTAATCTGTTATTTAGGTGAGTTGGTTACAGTTAGTTAGCCTATAGAAATGCCAGCAGCTGAGGGATTAGAAAGACATAATCCTGCTGCTATCTCTTGCTATCACTCTTGTCTATGAAAAGCATAATAAATAACGTGTGTGTGTGGAGACTATTCTTGGAAGTATTACAGCTGTTTTTCCCCTTAACAAAAAGTTTTGGCTTAAGTTTGATTTGTTAAGCTTTTTATTTCTAATTTGATTTTGAGGAGTTGTTGAGAGTTGATATTTTGATAACAGTTTAAACTGAGGATGAGCTTGACTGAATGAAAAGAGTGGACATAGGTGAAAGCTACTTCACCTTTAGAATCCACATTCACTTAAATGTATTTGTGTGATCACAAATCACATATACATGTGTTTTGTATAGTCTTTGAGAGAGTATACATGTAGATGTTAAATATAACATGCACAAACTTGTTCTAATGCAACACTAAAAATACCTTCTAAATCATGTGTGCACAGCATTAATGTATGGGATGTTTTAAAACTTTGTATTTGTAGGAGGAGAAGAGGAGGAGGAAGAGCCACCAAAAGTTGTTGTTAATGAAATAAAAGAAGATGATGCTTTCTATTCAAAGAAGTAAGTGACTTTAATTTGGAATAGTGAATCATAATTTAGAGAATAAAATCTGTATTTACTCAGTGCTAGTTCTTCACCACTGCACTTTGTAATTAATGATGTATGGGATATATTCTTGACTAACTTTTTACTAAAACTTCCTATGAAGCTATGTAGAGTCTGAATTTCCACTTGTATAAAGCTTAATTACAGACAAAGGCAATTGTGGGTGCTTGTTAAAATTCTTGTCTGTCTTGGACTGAGTACTAAGTACACAAATACAGTAAGTACACAAATACAGCTTTGTGTTGTATTTGTGATCAGTGGCACCAGTGAAGAAACTTTTGCCTTCATCAGATTGTGTAGTGTAATCCTCACAGTTTCAATTTACAGAAGTAACTTACTGTACTGAAAATTCAGGCAGATGCTCAGCTATTTGCGTAGTCTAAAATAAGACTCTCCATTTGGAAAATGCCAGCCTTTGTATGAAGCTGCATACAAGCCGTCTTCTTCAGTGGAAAGTGAAGTGCTACTAGAAGTTTCCTAACTCCATGTTTAGTATTCCAGATAGTTATACATACGCTTGGTCCTGAGCACAGAGCTTGGCCTCCTACCAAAAAGAGAGAAGTTAGGTACTGATTTTTGAAAAATGAGGTTAGGTCTGTTGGTCTGTCACTTAAAAGGATGACTTAAAAATTTTATGTAATCCTGTTACAGATTTTTACAGCAAATTTTTAACAATTTTGAAATCCAAAGTTTATGATTCAAGCAATTATTCCTTTATTATTTTTCACACCCCGATTCACATGGCTGTTTCAATTGCTAACAGATAGTACTTACCAGTTCAGAAAGAGAAGGTTAATCATTGCTTTCAGTTCTGCAGTGACAAAATTCCTATTCTTTATACATAACACAACCCAGGTCAAGAAGAGTAAGGATTGCTGCCCACGGCAAGTTTATTATTGACTTATGCATATCTGTACAATTACTTTTTGGCACAGGTGCAAACTGTTCTACAAAAAGGATAATGAATTCAAAGAAAAAGGTGTAGGAACATTACATTTAAAGCCAGCAGGAAATGAAAAAACTCAACTTCTAGTTCGAGCAGATACCAATTTAGGTAAGTGATTTTTTGCGGGGGTGGGCGGAGAGAGGGGAAAGGGTGGGAATTCCTCTTCCAGTAACAAATATTTAAGCCTGTATCAGGAGGAGTGTTGCCAGCAGGTGGAGGGAAGTGATCCTGCGCCTCTGCTCAGATCTGGTGAGGCCGTGCCTGGAGTACTGGGTGCAGTTCTGGGCTCCCCAGGACAAGAGGGATGTGGAGCTTCTAGAGAGGGTTCAACAGAGAGACACGAGGATGATTAAGGCACTGGAGCATTTGTCATATGAGGAAAGATTAAGCGAGCTGGCCCTGTTTAGTCTGGAGAAAAGAAGGCTGAGAGGAGATTTGATTAACATGTTCAAATATCTGAGGGGTGATTGTAGGAAGGATGAGGCCAGGCTCTTCTCTGTGATGGTCAGTGACAGGATAAGGGATAACAGCTGCAAGCTGAAACACAGAAACTTCCACCTCCATATGAGGAAGAACTTTCCTGTGAGGGTGACAGAGCCCTAGAACAGGCTGCCCAGGGAGGATATGGAGTCTCCTCCTCTGGAGATCTTCCAAACCCACCTGGATGCTACCCTGTGCCCCATGCTCTAGGTGTCACTGCTGGAGCAGGGGAGTTGGACTAGGTGACCTCTAGAGGGCCCTTCCAACCTTAAGCATTCTGTGATATATGTAACATTTGCTGCTAAGCACTAGGATTTTTTTTTTTCATGCACAGCATAAGTGATGAAATTATTCAGAAGAAGTTTTCCTTAATCTCAAGTAATGCAGTTGGGTTGCTCTAAAAAATATTCTGAAATATTTACACTGCTTCAAGTACCCTAAAAGGTTAAAGTCTATGATCCTGGAGATTTTATTTTTCCTTTTTGAGTGTATGTGGGGGTGTCATTCCCTCTTCTTTCAGAACTGTTCTGCAGCCATTGCATAAGTGTCTTTTAAAGCTTGGCTTAAGGCTCCATGTTAAAGTGAATGTATACCGGAAAGCTATGGAATAAAGAGGTTGCTGTTTGGTATAATATAATTTAGGGTTTCAATTAAAAAAAAAAAAAAAAAGGAAAACAATATGAAAAACTTCTTCAAAACTTTTCCCCCAAAATCTTTGGGTGAGGTTAAGTGAAATGTATGCTATGTCAAAGATGAACAAGCTTTGTGCTAAAATGCTGGCCTACTGTCCCTTGCTTACAATTCACTGTGAAGATATAAACAGTCGACCATGTGGGCAGAGATCCATGGTGCTTGGTGGGAAGTAAGAGAGAGTTACATAAAACAGACATGTAGGATTTTGATAATTACTCTTATGTACACTGAGGCCCAAGTGTCAAATTATTGCAGCTAAATTTTGGTTGGAGCACAAATAATGGGTTGACTCTACTGAGTTAAATTAGTCTTTAATGTGATAGTTGCTCAGTATATTTCAGGAGATGAATTTCATAAGACAAATAGCCAATTGCATAAGGAATAAAAGGCTATTCCTCTGCTTTCTAGATATTAGGGGTATTTCACCTGTTTAAAAATTGAGATGAATCATTCTGCTTCAATAACGGAGCAGTTCCTAAACTGTGGAAATCAGTGTTTTGATACTCATTCTTCTCAAACTTCTCAATTTTTCTTAAATAATCAGGCTTATAAAAGCTGAGAGCTATGGGCATGTGCTGTCATAGGTCAGCTATAAAGCTTACCTCAGTTTTGGCTTAAAATACTGTCTGGCAAGGCTAAAAATGAAGCCATTACCTGCACATTAGGTGAAGGTTTTCAAACACCTGGTGAGATGAGGCTGCCTGTGTCACTTTTGTTAACTTCCCCTTGAGAGAAGGTTTTCCAGATCAAGGGAGATTCTTGTTAGGCAGCTGAATGGGAGGCTGACATCTGGACATGTTGCCATCCCTTTCAGCATTGCATTAGGGAGTTGGATGTGCTGGATAGAGCTGGCAAAGTTACCTTCCCTGTAACAAAAGTCTCAGAGCTTTCACTCGGCTGATGCTGTTTTCCACCACGTGGCTTTACATCCCTCTGTCTTCATCTGAGCTCCTGTATTAGGAAATTGCTCCTTTTTCTTCAGCTCCTACCTTCTCCACGACATTTCCAACGTAAATACCTCTGGTAGCATGGTGGTGCCAGGGATCAGGTTCTGCAAGCTGCTGCTGTCATAGTGATGCCCGCTTTCCTTTTTGCTGTCTTCACACAGTGCTGTAATGCTTTCCTAAAACCTCACTGTGTTGAAAAACTGAACTGGAGAGGAGGGCGAAGACTGACTTTTCCCTAAATACTACCACCATGTTCTGAACTGTGTACCAGGTTCCCAAAACGTGTGCGTCTTCAGTTGAAGCACCTTTGAGTTTGCTTGCGTCTGTTTTAATAGACCGCTAATACCTGGCACTCAAACTTGCTAGATAATTTAACAAGTTGAAAGACAGCTGCTAATAGTAGTATAGTGATAGACCACATGAGATGTGTTTGGATGATTTCTGCCGCAGTTCACCTAGATTAATGTGTCTGTACATGTGTTAAAACTAACTCTTTGCTTCTGCTTGATGTTCAAAGTGAGTAACCTCTGTAAGCATAAACTAAGCACTGCGAGTTGATTCCTCCTTTGCTACTTCTCCCTTGCCCCTTTCCCTGATCCTTTTGTGTCCCTGCTATCATTGGATTTTCTTCACACTCCTCCTGTTTAAAAAAAGAGGACACAGTATTTTTATTATTTCCTTATCCTAGGGAGGAAAGAAGTTGCATAAGAACAGATGCTTAGGGAAGAGTAAGAATAAGACTCTTACGACACTTCTGAATTGCCTTCTGTAAACAAATTTAAATCCCTATTTAGTAAATATACTAAAACATCCTTATTGTAGTAAAATCTGAAAACTTGCTAATTTTTCAAATTTACTTTTCCCTCCTTTCCCCAATGCAGGAAACATACTGTTGAATGTTCTAATTCCACCCAAGATGCCCTGCACAAGAACCGGAAAAAACAATGTTCTCATAGTTTGCGTTCCTAATCCCCCAATCGATGAGAAGAATCCAACTGGTCCTGTCACCATGTTAATACGAGTGAAAACAAGTGAAGATGCAGATGAGTTGCACAAAATCTTACTGGAGAAAAAGGAGGCTTAAAAAAAAATGCAGTCAGTGATTTGAGGAATTATTGCCAAACTGCTGCTGCTTTTTTATTTTTTTTTCTCCTCCTCTTCCGTAACTTCACTTGAATACCTAACTCTTTACTCTGATATTAAGAACTATTACAGGAATTCTGAGGGGAAAAGCTCAAGTAGCTAATAAAAGCTTTAATAGAATCCAAGTGTTGGACTGTGCTCCCTCATTTTTAAGTAGCTAAATGCAGGACATGTGCTGGATACAGTGTATTGGTCTCAATTAATGTGTATGTTTTTAAACATCGGTCACGTTGACTGAATGGACTGAAATCCAAGTACGAAGTGTGGTACCAGCTACTCCTCACAGACTGCGCTGCAATGCAACAACCCTCATGTGTTGAAAAGTAGGACATGGAAATGTAACTGTCAAAACTGCTTCTAGATTCCAGATTTTTAAGAGCAACAGATCTGTCAGATTCTGTCAAGATTAACTTTTTCAAGCTGTCACTGACAACGACTTATTGGAACAAGAGAGCTCCTTTTTCATATACTGCGTTTTAATGCCTGCAGCCAAGCGTGCTTTGGGACCTGGACACTGCATCTCCCTGTCTTCCTTTTAAAGGAAAAATGGCCTGCACAGGGTGCCTGACAGTAGTGTTTCATAGCCAGCACCCCTCAGTGCTGCTGTCATTGTAGCAACAAGTGAAGGACAGGCAAGAGGCTAGGCAGAGAACTGAAGACTGACACTGGAGCAGAGGCATGGGTGGCACCAAGCACCCTTGCTCGCTGCAGAGGCCGAGCCTTGCACTCTCATTACGGGCACTCAGTTACAGAGGCTTCCTCCCCGTTCCCTCAGGCAGAACTGAAACACAGCAGGCTCTGAGCTGCAAAGCTTGTCTTCTAGTACATTTCTGAAGTTGTCTCTCTTCACAGACTTAAGTTTCAGGATTTTTATAAGTCTCTCTAGGCTCTGGCCATTATCAAGAGTGTGGGCAGAGATGGGTTTGTTAGTGTGCTAAAACTGCAGTGCATTATATTTAAGCCTCACTTGCAGTTCTGCAAGCTTTCTTGGGAGGTGATGGAGTTAATGTTAAATAACTTACTTTCCAGCTGCGTTAAAATGCACCACATGGCAGTAATCCACAGATTGGAACATCTCTGTTCCCCAGTTTCTGCTAACTTTACCAGCCCCTAGTTGGTTGCATTTTTCTTTTTTTTTTTTTAAATCTTGGCCCCGTTTGCTATGACCTTCCCTGCTGCTGCTTCCCCAGTGCTTTTCTCCTTCACTTTCAGCTCTGGAAACGGTCAACCAAACTTAGCTGCTAGTGCCAAACTTGAACTGCTTTCTGCTTTGCCACACTGAGTAGCTCTGAGGAGACACCAGACACTTGCCAGCCTGACGCTGGCTGCTTGGCACAGCAGGAACAGCCATGCTGGGAAAAGCAGCAGGATGCAGATCTCGCAGGATGTGCTGAATTCTGTCACAGTGGCATCTGGTGAGCAAAGGAAAGAAGTGGCACCATTTGATGGGATGTAGCATAACTTACCTTTCCCCACTGGTTGGTAGAGGGATGGTTTAATTCAGTCCTCAGTCACTGCATAGTTCTGGTTATGGCCTTTTTTTTTCTCTTCCGCTTAACCCAAACGAGGGCAGCCTCTGTAGGATCTGCAGCCCTCTTGACTGAAGCCAGCTGCCGTGGCACATTTCAGCTACACTGAGATGCCGGCAGTCGCATTTGAGGGCTTAAGTGCAAGGGGTGCTCATGTGGTTTTCAGATGCTCTTGGAAACACGGACTGGTGCCTTCCTTTGCAGCCTGTGTGGTGTTTGAGCACCCACTGGAGGGGGTGTGGGTTGCCTCCCAACAGGTTGGTTCCTGCCCATACCTAAAGCGGAGGCCAAAGCCCACCGGCTGCCCATGTGTGCACGGGGGAGGAGCAGAGTGTTGCCTGAGGTTTTACTAGAGGCTCAAGTAAAACGTTCAAGGGATTTGTAAACTTGTGTCTCAGGCAGGTCTGGGAGAGGCAAATGGGTCCTTTCACCATGAGCAGCTTCATGCTGCATCTCATGGTTCAGGACTCGGTTCTCTCTCCATTTCTTAAAACTTGCAGAGACAGAGGTGTCTGTGTCTTCCCTGCTGAGGAAATGTAGACCAAGGAACTTGGCCTGCAGCAGTGGGGATCTCTCTGCAAGAGGATGCATTTTGGAGGTTTTGCACAAACCCCTTTGGCCAACGCAGTAATCACTAATGCAGTTTTGTCGTGTTTTCAAGGGTGGGCGTAGAGAGTAAGGGAAAAAATAGAATGATTAAATAATAAGATGTGCTAGAACAAAAAGAACCTTACAGTATCTATCTTAGCAAGTAATGTTCTCTGTTGTCCATGGGAAATAAAGAAGAGACATCCGACTTCCCCAGCAGCGTGTGAAAGCATCAGCATAGCCAGGCAGGGACGCAGGAGGAAGCTTGTGCTTGAAAAGGACTGTTCTGTTAGAAACAAATTCATAAGCAGCTCATGTAACAAGTCCTTACATTCCTCACGCTAGTATGGGTGCTAAATACTAAAAACAGAGGAGGAAAGAATTTCACCAAGAACTTGAGATTTTATTCATCATCCTTAGTGACCCTGCCGCTGTCTGGATTTCAAAGAGGAAAAGCAAATCATACTTCTTTTAGTTCAATTATCAAGCAAAATCATCTTTAATATGGTTATAAAAAAACAAATTTTTGATAATGCTTTAGCTTCTAGTTGCAGTGCCCTTATGAATACTAAAATGCATAATTATTGTGAAAAGGCACATTATTTAATAAAAACAATAGAAATCAAGGCCTAAAATCCATTAAAAGGCAAAGCTGAGTGAAGAGCACAGAACTAAGAAGGTGTTGCATGACAAAGTACTCAGCTACACAGGAAGCGTGGCCTCAAGGCCACCCTGTGCCCTGAAGCACACAGAGATCCCAGAGCCACTACCTGCTGTGAGAGGAGCTGGTTTCCTCCCTTGCTGGAGCCGCCAGTGTCGCTGCCAGCGCTGAACACGGGTGCTGGGGCTGCTCGCAGGGCACACACATTCCTGCTTTTGCTGCATCTTACAGTGTATTCCTTCCCCTGCCATCACCCTCAAAGAGAAATCAAAAGCTCTACTGCTTTTAAATTCCCGAGTCATCCGTAAAGGAGATTAGGCAGTTTGAATTTCATTCGGGAAAAAAAAAAATCAAAATGCATTTTGGAGTTTCCTAGACTGTTCTTTATGCCTGCATGGGAACACAACAGTAAGTCCTCCCACAGCTCCCAACGTGAACCTTCTGGTTTAATTTACAAGGAGGACTCTCTTGAGTGAACCCATCATCTGTAGACCAATTAAGATATATCTTCAATTTTAAGAACTCCAGTTTAGCTCCCTTCACAGCACTGTAACCCTTCTAATGTCCTTAAAGACTTTCTTTTTTGATGCCTTAAAATAACTTAAATAATTGCATTTGCTAAAAGGTTTTTTTGTAGCTGCCTGTGTGCAGAAGTTAACTGACATTGAACAGCTCTGAGTGGCATGAGCTAGTCTGAACTCAAGTGAAACTGCTGAATGTGACATTGTGAATTATTGTTAGTAGGTTTCAACTGCTCTGAATTTTTCAGCAGATACTTATGATGTTGCACATAACTTGTAATAATGTTCTCCTTAGTTTTAATACATTGAGGAAGTGTACAAAAAAAATCCATGGAAAATGTGAATAAATGAATGGGAGTTAACTGAGGTTGTATGCGTCCCTTTTGCTTTGAAAAGATGATCTGGGGTATATTCCAGGACGTAGAGCGCAGGCAGCAAGCAAGAGCCGCTCTGGGTGCCCAGGTGGAGCCCAGCACTTCTGGGTGACTCCGTGGGAAGAAAGCCAAGGCAATGACAATTGCTGAGGGGAAGAAGATGAAACAGGTAGACAGTGTGGTGGTAGAAAGCTGCTCTGATCAAGAGGGAACAGTTCCAGGAAAACACAAAGATTAAATGAAACAGTGCTATATATAGATGCACAAGCATAACAAAATACAATGGTGAGAGCCGACAGACTCCTCATGTCTTTCAGAGGGCCTGCAGGTTCCACAGCACTAACTGCCTAAACTGTTTCCGTCTGCACAACAGAGAAGGACAAGAACAGTGCCCAAGTGCTGCGGAAAAGCACCATTCCCAGAGGATCCTCCCTTAATCACAGTGAGGTTTTTGACCACTCCAGTAGAATAAAGGATCTCCACAGCCACAGGCTGCGAACACTAGCAAGGGGACATGCACAACCCAACCAACACACTGACAGCCAAACCCAGGCTGCAAGTAGCCCCGCGCTAGCAAGACTCCAGTCGAGGGCAACAGCACCCAGCAGTTTGACTTCGGGTTATTAATAGTAGTAGGCAAAGAAGTGCACTGCCGTAGATCACAGATCTACAACAATTTGTCTGAATTAAGGTCAGGGCTAGTCTGAAGCCCCATCTGAACTGGAGGGCACACGGGAGGGTCTCACCTGTCACTGGTAGCTGTGGTGACTGCAGTGCCCAGAAGAACTTACAGAGGGTGCCACCACTCTGGAAAGTGCCTCCTAACGCTGAGGGGAAAAATATTAAGCACGCACCATGTTTACTAGCTTGGCAGTTTGAGAAACCTGTATTTCCTTACTGTTGGAATGAAGAAATGGCTGCTCTGAACAATGCCCGGGCTCTCCTTGCACACGAGGCAGGTTGACTTGAGATGTTCTTCCCAGGCACCGGGAAATTCAGTTACTTTTGCAAAGAGGAAAACTTGAGCAAGGATACCTGCCACGCCTTGATACCATGCATTTCCCCCCCACCATCTGCAAAGCAAAATCCTGCGCAAAGCTGGAAGGTCAGTGCAGAGATGGAGATGTGGGCTCAGCCACCCTTCTCGTCCTTCAGGAGCTAGGGCTGCCTCCAGGCTCGTGCAGGCCTGAGGCAGCCGCTCTTGCCCCACGGTGCCAGGAACCAAGTAGCAGTACCTGCAGCTGAGTTCCAAGGCTTTGAGCAAGAGGCTCTGCATTGGTGTGCACAGGGCACCTTGGTCTTCTGGAGAGCTGTCAGCCAGCTCCATTCCTCAAGGTTTTATTCTCGCTTTCCTTTAGCCAGGACGTTCCTTCGAAATGCAACCTGCATTTTCTTGGATATACTTCAATATGTTTCCATTACCAAGTAGCACCTGCTATCCCCAGATTCTCAGTTACACCATTAAGAAGAATGAGAATGAGAAGAATGAGACCCACAGCTTTCCTGCTTTGCTTTCAGCAAACTCCGCATTACAACTTGCAGGAACAACATTCCTAAACAGAAATACACAAGCACAGTAACTATTTGCTACCAGAGATACTTTTTTTTTTTTTTTTTTTTCCTTCCCCCTCCCCTCCCTCAATCTGCAGAGTGCCATTTTACCTTGCTTTTATCTTTGGCTATGAAATGCCATCAGACCAAGACAGCAAACTCACCTGCACAGCAATATTACAGCATTTCCTGGCATCCGCCTCTCTCAGAGGAAGAGAGAGGCACACGCTCCAGGATGCGAGGACACAGAAGTTAATTTGTCTCCTCAAAGCAGGGGCTTTTTTGACCACAACTACTGCCCCATCGTCAGAACAGCCATCTCTGGATATTTTTGAGGCTCATTAAAGTGATGCAGTGAGAGCATCGCATAGATGTACGGGGCATTTCTCCGGGCCAGTCATATTTGAATTAAAGACCAAAGCAGGAAAAACCCACACCTTCTCCACCTTCTGTTGAAAGACAGCTAGCAACTAGTGAGCTTCATTTCTGCGATTTTTAAGCTTCTGCCACTCTGTCTTTGGCACTGTTTCAAATAATGCTTTCCCCACTCTGGCTGTCCTCAAAACCTTTCACTTCAAAGCATTCAAGTAAAACAACACTGGCAGTTTCAGTGGCATTTAGTACTTTCTGACCAGCTGAAATGCTGCGTGCATGCAGAGTAATGCCACAAATCTTCTCAATCCAGGGGCAGAGGTCGCACTTTCTGGCAAGTCTTCAAAACCCATATAAAGCTGGTAAATAAAATTTAATGTAATAAAAGCAGTTAGCTAAGCAGTAATCTCCTTTTAACAATGTTACACAAAGCCATATCAAAGTTGTTCCTAGATTTATTAGAAAGAAATCATTACAGCTGTCAGCCTCGGTACTGTACTCTACATGAACCTAGACGTTAATGGCTGCATAATTCAGTTTAAAAGAAAAAACAGGTATCAGTTTAGAAGAACTTTCTCTTTTTTTAATGCCATCATTTAATGGAAAAAAAATGCCTTTTAAAACCAGTTTAGGGGTACATCCACCTTTAACTTCTTCCCCCTTCCACAACATGTAGTTGCTGGAGGCTGATCTCTAAAAGGCTCAACAAGCGTCACCAGAAAAGCCGGGCTCTGCTCCGGGTGCCGCTGAGGGTTGTTTTCCCAACGCTCCGGCTCGTCACCAGCTGCCAATACATTCAAACTCAAACACCACGAGGCACAAAAGGAAAGAAGCTACTAGAAAAATGGTAACAACAGTAGTAATATACAATGAACAAGACTCGTTCGAGAGGTCTGTTTACTGGCTGCAAGGTCCAGCACTTCCTTTGCTGCTGTCACGTGAAGTCAGCTCCATTTTTGGTGCACGAAGGTTCTCCTTCTCCAGGACAAGGTTTTCCACTGATCACTTTTGAATCCAGACTGATGATCAAGGAGGCCCCCAAAAACCCCAAACCAACGGTGCAATGTGTGCATCAATATTTATATATTTACACAGACAACACAAAACGTTGCAACCCGCTTGCAGCCTTGTGTTACCTTGACCATGCATCCATCCGTACAGCTACATTCTGGTGCAAAACACCGTTTCACTTGAGGTCTGGTGTAAAAGCTGCTCCCTGAACAACACTTGGGCCCGGCCTCGCGCGCCTACCCCTGAGCGTGAGGCTCCGTACAGCAGCGCCACGTCCCGGTCCCCTCTCAGACCAAGGTAAGGCATTTGCACGCATCTCTCTGTTGGGAGCACAGGAAACCCGTTTCCCAGAGCTTTCGGTGGCCTTTGGAGACCACGAGGACCTTCCTAGTGCAAAGGGCAAGTTTGATTCTTCTTCTCTCAACTCGTTGCTTCTCAGTGCTGCTACACACAATAGGGACAGAGCTTACAAGCACTTATTTCCTAAATAAAGATTTGTTCTTAAGCCCCATGAGACAACAACAGGGCTTAGGCACTTCTGAAGAGTTTTAACCATCTTTAGCAAGGGAAAGCTTTAGGCTATAAAATACAGGATGAACAATCATCTGGAAAGTGAAGGATTAGTGATTGGCAAGCAGCAGCTTAGTAGTTGAAAAGTGTATTGTAAGTGGGCTTTACCTCCTTGCAGAGCTTCAGCGACTGGAAGGGGGTTGTGCATGTGAGGATGTGCCAGCAGAAGTCTGCAGAGCCACGGCCTTCACTTCGTTTTAAATTAAAACTTAGTACGAAAACATACTTTAGGAAAACCTTGTCATGCTGAACAGCCACCCCCTTCTCAGCAGGGCGTACCGTGCCCAGAAGCGGAAAGCCGTGCACAGCCGCAAGCCGCATCCCGCCATGCTCAAACCCGGAAAGCAACGACGACCGAGGGAGCAGAGGGAGCGGGAACACAAACCCACACGGAGCAGGTTAGCCAAGGCAGCTGGAAGATTCGTTACGTCTCTAAAACTGCTTCTTGGGAGAGGAGACTGGGAAGCCACCCTGCATGCAACGAGAGAAGGCAGCTTCACGTACAGCGGGGTTTCTAAAGCAGAGCAGTAATCCGCTAATACAAAATAACCCCTTTTAAGAGGTTTTCCTTAAAAACAAAGACAAAGGCTTTTTCAGTTGTTAAATTGCTAGCAGTGAAAAAAGGTTGAAGAGATTCACGGCCTCGCGTGTGGCACCTGCCGGGGCACGTCTTGCCTTCACGCAGGAAGCCGCAGCCCTTTGGCCAAAGCGGGCAGGCCGGAGGAGGACGGGAGGGATGAGCCGCGCGCGAGATGCGGCGCGATTCCGTGAACACCTAACGCAGCTCTCAAACCTCCCACTTTTGTTCACTGCGGTGCTTTCTCGTGAGGAACCTAATGGAACCCGCCGCTGCTCCAAGAGGCAAGACCCCTCCACCGCACTTCCCTGCAGTGTTCCCAGCACACGAAGCACTATCTGCAGTTACATAAGTGGCCCTCAGAAGCCCAGGTCCATTGGCTTACTGCTCAGGAGCCACAGAGAGTGAAAGCCCTCCACATTAGAAAGGTCAGAAGTTTCTAACATTCCCTTTTGTTTTTTGGTGTAGTGCAATGCACAGTAAGGGTCCAGATGCGCTTTCTTCTACCAAGCAAAACTTCTACCACCTACTGCTTCTGCCCCCACTGAAGCCCTCTGCATGAGGGCAAACAGTTGTAAGTAAGGGTTTACTTAAAGGCAAAACAAAACTTTCTTTTACATTTGATAACAGAAGGTGATCAACAGGGGCTACAGTTTAAAATCTTATTTCATCTGTCCAGAGAGGAATTACCTGTGGATCTGGTACATCTACTTACTTCGGAAAGGCCCACGTGACATTCAGAAGGCTTTTGGATCCTCATCTCCCACAGACACCCACCCGGCCATAGGTGTAGCCCTTTTCCACCGAATGAGGTGAGGCTTCAAGGTACTCATAGCAGGGTCAAATAAATCAACTTACTCTTGTTAGGACTCTTATATCACAGCCCTTAAAAACTAGACGTTGCCAAAATTCATCCCTGTAGACGTAACAAAGCATATAATACGACACAGAAGGGATAGAAATTTGCACTGTTCTTTTTGGGCTATTTTAGAATCTTTCTCCATTTGCCAACTATTCTGAAGTCCTATACAGCAAAAACTGCATAAAAACCTCTTCAGGACTTCAGACCACAGGAAATTAGGCTCCTGAGTCCTACCACATGGGCACCAACCAAGCATTGTAGACTTAGCAGCATTCAAGTTCATACGACCCAGGTTCCAATCTCGATATAATTTCCTGTTTGCTATTCCTCTGGCTTTTCGACTAAAGATATCAGTTGCCTGTTGTAGTGCCCTTCCCACCCCAGTGACTATTAAAAGGAAAGCTGAATAGTGCTGTGGGGTTGAGCAAAACCAAGTGCAGGAAGGGACAGGCTAAGAGCAGAACCGCAGAAGGGCCTTCCTGGCCGAGCTGTGGATCCTTGGCATGGACGCTGGGGGTCAGGGAGAGGTCCGTGGGCAGAATATTCGTACCGCCTGACATTAAGCACATTACCTAGGATCTCAAGTAAGCCCTTATATCGCCACACAGTACCTTGAGGGGGCAATCCCCCTCCTCCCGCGCTGGCTTTGCTGGGAAATCTCGGCTCGAGGCCCCATGCCCCCAGCGGGACGGTACCCCACACACGCCCGTCCCGCGCGGCAGCGGGAAGAAGGGCCGGCAGTGCCCGAAGGCCGCGCCGGGGCCGCTGCGATGCGCCCCAGACCCTGCCCTGCCGCCGGGGTCGCCGTACAGGGCTGGAGGGCGAAGCTCATCACCTCTGCAATGAAGGGGAGCCGCGGCTTGGAGCCCGGCCAGGAGGGAGCAGCAAGGCCCGTGCAGGGGGCTAAGCCGCGAGATGCTGCTGAGACCTTCAGCCCTGTACGAGGGAGACCGAAGAAGTGCAGATGCCATCGCAGCACCCGTGGTGCCGGGGCAGAGCCGAGGGGCCAACGGGACCCAGCGGGTACCTGCACCCTCTCCACCACTGCCCTTTGTGCGTGTAGCGGAGGCTGTCGCGCGATGCGTGGCCCTGCTGCCCTCTCCACGGTTACAGACATGGGGCAGCATCGCCCGGCTCCCGCACCGACACCGTCCACCAGCCCGGGCCGCAGCAGGCTCTGCATATGTGACAAGGACAGCGGAGTCTCACGACAGAAAGCTACATCTTACCTGGATACAGAAGGCTTGTTTTCGCCTGAAAGCTCCTAACACACAATTCCAGCCTCACATCATGCTACTTTTGGTCACTTTTCAGAGCAGAATCACATTTAAATCTTTCGTCCTTAAGGAAAACCCTTTGTGCTTCAGCACGTAAGAAGTACAGAGAAGCACTGCCAGGAAACAAAGTACCATCTGGGAAAGCCGCCCAGGTGTTAGCGGGTTCCCGAGCTCTCCTTAGCTAGGAGCACTCCTGCAAGGACACCCTCGCTCACTCTGAGGTCCTGGGATGCAGGAGGGTCTTGCTATGGGCAAGGTTTTTAGCTGGGGAGTCTAGGCGTAGCCCCCTACTTTTCCACGTTAGACACGAGCTCTGATGGACTCGGCTAACAGAGACAAGCAGCAGTTGCACGGGACACGAACCTCAGCTGTACCACAGCAGCACGTTTGAGCCTTTTGCCCCACTGGATTTTTTTTTTTTTTTTTTTTTTTTTTTTTTAAAGACAGTTCTTGAGGATGAAAATGTTGCTGTTCTTTGGTAGATACAGAGATCTGTCAGCAGAGTTCCCCTGCCCTACTAACACTGACGTACAAATGGGAACATTTTAAGCACATTTTAACCTGACCTCCAACCTGACCCACCGCGTGTGCCCAAAAGGCAATGCGTCTTCGTAGCATCTTTTCCTTTTACCTTCCACAGCAGTAAACTGATCTCTCATCCCTTGAGTCCCAGTCCACGCGCGTGCTCAGCCCCACCGCAGCGGAGCGCATGGGCAGGAGCCTGGGAATGCCGTTCATTCGTACATCGCTATGAAACTCTCGAGTCGCTTCTCTCAAAGAATATAAAGTTCAACACATTCTGCACATGCTTGTTGGTTTCTCAGTTATACAGTAAACACAGGAACAAACTGTTCAATAAAGCGCCGACTTGTTTCGAACACAGCCCCTTCTTGTTTTGTTCTTCCGTCCCGTTTCTCTCCAAGTCCTCTCCCAGCCGGCAGCACCGGAGCGATGGAGGGCGAGCGCGCGGGCGGTGCGTGGCGGCAGAGCGAGGCAGAAAGAGGCACTTTTGTTCGGCTGGTGTTCTGTGACGTCCCTCTCCCGGCGGAGGCTCGCGCTCCGGGCGCTGGATGGTAGCGCTCCCGCAGAAACCCGCTCCGGGTAGTAGGCACTTGGCAACAGGCTCCAAGGCGGCGCCCCGCGCTCTGCTATGTCATCAGGATCGGCTTCTGCCGCACTTCCAGGATATCTGCGGGAGGGAGGCGAGGAGGGAACACGGCAGTGAGGTCAGGCGGCCTCTGGGGGCACCCACGGTGCGAGAAAGCAGGAGAGTGGTCGCAGCGGCAGTTCTGCACCCCAAAGGATTCAAACCATCCCGGGGTGTATTGCGAAGCCCACACACATCCCTCCCACACGCATCCTAGCTAAGCAGAGGCGGGGACCACAAGTACCGGCGCTCAGGGAAAGATGACGGTCATCTCTTGGTGTTATTTATACTGGTATGAAACGGCACTTGTCACACATGAACAAAGGAGGGATCCTTTGGATAAAAAAGTGTAAGAGACATCACAGGAGAAACAACATTTTTTTCTCTTCTTGCTGGGAGAAACACCACACACCAGCCCCAGAATCCTGCCTTCCTTAAAGGGATTTTGGCTCTGGGCATCTGGACACAAGCAATTCAACTGTTCCCATGCCTTCTTTTTTTTTTTTTTTTTTTTTTTTTTTAACCTGAAGCCTACACTTCTGTGCTCAAAAAGCTGCCACGAGAACGTTGTTCAGTTGGTTCTGGCTACGGTAGGCCTTCTGCTGTGTTGTCTGAGTACAAGACAAACTTGTAAAACTTCCTGCCACAATCACGGGCATCTGGGAGGGGAAAAACTGCAGATTAAAAAATCTGCCTTAGAGCCCAGACATCTCACGTGCTCCTTTTCTTTTGTTTTTGCATGTGTCTGTGTGCACAGGCACCTGCAACCCTGCGCTAAGCAAACAAGGCCTCAGAAAGGGCGTTGAAGCAAAAAGTCAATATTTGAGCACGGCGGCTTTCGTGCCGCCCACTCGAGCGGCGGCGAGCGCGACAGGGGCAGCTCCTCTCCCGCGGCCTCCAAGACGCTCCTGGGCAGAGGCGACCGGCGAGCGCGCGCTCCAGGGCACCGGCTGCCCCGCTGAAGGCAGATCCACAGAGCTAGGTTAAGGAATACATATGATGTGTGTATTTTGCTGAAACATTGCTCAAAGTCAACCCTTAATTACAGAGGATCAGCTTTTACTGGAATCCGTAATTTCTATTAATTTGAAACCAATCCCACCACAGACAGCAAAAGGGCAAATGACGTAGAAATGTCTCTGCTATGGATAGTCCCCACTGCTGCCTCACCAGCTACAGTCTCCTTCTCTATAGAGCAGGAAGAAATTACTGTTGTAACAGGCTCTGAAATCTCTGCTTGCAAATGAGGATAAGACTGCAGACTATTACTATTACAGCAGCACAGTACAATTTATGACATTAATGGCACACCCACATTATCTTCCTAACTCTTTCAAGAGCACAGTAACCTCTTTAAACAAGACAGATTCCTCAGGAACCTTTTTCCTATCTGCTTCCTTTCAGGAGCAGCCTGACAATAACCACTTTAATTGGTTTCCTTTTCAGGTGAAGTCATTTTTTCTTTTTTAAAGATCTAGACAGGAAAAAAAGAATGTACTGAACAAAAACCCTGTCCAGACAGACCTATTTCCAAGTCATCCTCCCTGCTGGGTGGGAACAGAAGGAAAGAGATTAAGTTCTGAGAGAAAGCAGCAGTTTTAAGGATCTTCCAAAACACAGGACTTGAAGTAGCCCTGGGATGACAATGTTACGTCTAGACTGTTGTGTTCGGCAATGGTTTTGTCTGAGGTACTGCCAAGCAGCTGAAGCTCCAACCTTTTTGAGGTGGCAAAAGCCACCTTACTGCGCCAGCCCTCCCGAGCGGAGGCAGAACCAGCCATCACACGTGTCGCAAGACCAACATCCCCCAAGTGATTAGCAACTCCGGGCACCTGACTCATTCACAAGCATCAGCAGGGGCACTAGGACCAATCCAAGCAACTCCTCATGCAGAGCCCAACTTTAAGAGGCCAAACTGTCAGAGGAGACCACTCCAAATTCTGCAATTCCCTTAATCAAAAGTCTCAGCTACATCTGTTATTGTTGGCAGCTGGGTTCTTAACTTGGTTATTTTCCCATCTTCTTGAGAAAGAAGAACTTTTATCTTCCACTGAAGCTGCCTCTCTATTTATAGGTAGTAAATGTTAAACTTTACCTGTTAAAATTCGGTGCAATGGCAAAGTGATGTAGGTTAAGTGTGCATAGAGTAGAAAATTTTCATCTGTTCTGTTCAACTTCAGCCAGGAGCCGACCAGGGACCGTCCCGTTCCTGACAACGACCGCGACCTCAGGTTTGTTGCGTTGTGCAGGTCTGTCAAAGCAGAAGACAATTTCCACAGTGATTCTACTTCCATGTTTATTGGTACACGTAGCAAATATCTGTCAATTTTTTATTTTTACTTTTTAAAGGAGAGTGAGACTCATTTTTAAGTGATAAACCACATGCAGGTCATGTTATTATTATTATTTTTTTTTTTTTAAGTTTTGCCCAGCATTTGCCACTACTGAAGTTGTTATATCAGCAGCTGGCAGTAGTAGCAAACAGTTGTCCTCTAATGGACTGACGAAGAGGCAATAAAACATTTGCTACCAAACTGCACAAGCAGAAATCCTCTCCCAGCCTTCCCTCCTGTACAAAAGAGAAAATCTCTATAATTAAATAGCTACTGATACAGAAACACACACAGGTAACAGAGGAAGAATTATCTGCACCTTTTGCAGGGGAAAACTGCCACCTGCAAGACAAAGGGGAGAGTCAGCATCAAGGAGCCCGGTCACTGCAGCTCCCCAAGGCTTCCACAAGCCAAATCTCAGATCCCCCAGCAGTTCCTGCCCTAACACCTGCCCCCAAACACAACTCCTGAAAACTGAGCCCTGAGATCCACAGCACTAAAAGCTGACATTAAAATAAACACAATTCTGGACCACAGTAATCCAAGCTCTGGAATCAGTTTGTGTGGGTCCTGAAACAGCAGAGTTCAAATGGGCCCATCAAAATTGTTAAAGAAAATGTAGCAAAGGCTGCTCTGGCAGCATGTGGAGTGATGCAGCAAGTGTCATTTTTCCTACTTCCTTGCTCCTGCATTAAAGGCCACCACTGAATTTTCCCGAGCAAACTCTGGTTTCTGAGTTTGTCAAGAAATGCATTTTTGCTCTTTCTCCTTTTAGGAGTTTATATTCTTAAACAAATGCAGTTTCCTGACATAAGACATTAAAATACTCATCTAATCCTATCAAAACTTAAGCTTTGGTAATTCTGCTTGGCTCTATTGCTCAAATTAATAGCCATAGATTTTTCATAATCATAAACAAACTGAATTAATGGGAATTTTGGAGATCATCTGGTGCAGCCTCCCACTCAACAACAGTATGTTAACAGCAAGGGCTATGTGAAATCATAGACCAGCAAAGAACAGGAAAACATATTTACAGCTGCAAGTGAAGCCACGTTTCTCAGTATTTTTATATTTTTGTTTGCTTACTTTTGTCAATATACCAGGAACAGAAGAGTGAAAACAGTAAGAACACTCATCATGACAATTAAGGGCACCTGCTCTGCGTTGTTACTAAGCCTAACACTGCCAGTCTATGATTCCTAACACAGTTTATCTGGAAATTAACTTTTTATTTACCTATTAACTTGCCAATGAATTGCTAGATTCCTGACTTATTCTAGAGTCTTTTTTTTTTTTTTTTTTTTTTTTTAAATCTAAGTTGTTTAGATTTTGCCGATTGAGAGTTTCTTGCCTTATAAAACTGTAAAACAATTGGATTCATAAAATGTATTCTGAACCAGTCTCAATCTTTGTCTCATTGGCTGTTTCACACTGAGTAATCTGAATTTAAGGAAAGCTGCACAGTGTCTTAAACCATTACATGAACAAGTTAATTCACCAGATTTTCTTTTCAGAGAACTGGACTCCAGGGCCAGTTGGAGTAAATGCCTTTTCCATGATTTCCAACACTGAACATGCTTGGGGAATTCAGAGGACTCTCCACAGCTGTGCTGAACACCAGTGCCTTGCGGTTTCTGGGAGCGCACACTTGTGAGGATGGATAAGCTCTTTCCTGCTTCTCCTCCTGAAGTTTCTCTCCAACATTTCATCTGCCTAATAGCAGGAGATGATTTTTCGAACACCTGTGGGATCACTGGTCTCCAGCTTTGGAAAGGAGCCACACCTGTAGGTAACTCCACTTTCAGAGTGATAGAGGCACTTGACTTTCTGTGGAGTTGGTTTTTTTTCACCTGCAAACTTTCTGGAAAATCCAGCACTGGGATCCCTTTCCATGGCCCTGTTCCCTCTCCAAGGGGTTAGGTTCACTGCAGTTATCGCTCTCACCTCCACCATCATCATCTCTGAAGAATTCCTCACTGTCATTGGCTGAGTGGGATTTCTTCATTTCGGCAATCCGATTTCGGGGCACTTTTCTCTTGAGGGATGGGGAAAAGAAGGACGGGCGGTTGTTGCGCTCTGGGGTTGGCGGCGTGCTGAAAGAGGTGACCTGGAAGGGAAATGGAAGAAATGCTGAGGACTGCTTCATTTACAAGAGGGTTAAGCTTCCAGTAACAAACAGCCAGCCCCAACAAGTGGCATGAGGCAGCCGCGTGCAAAATTCACCAAAATGCCCATCTTATTTTTGAATGTCAAAATTCAGGGGATTGAGTTAATATGAGCACTAGACACACTAAAATTGTCCATATTCATTCCTGGGGTAAACACACAGTGGTTGTTTCGGTGCCGAAAAAGATGCTACATGGGATCACAAGGGAAGCCCATGGTGCCTCTGTGAAGCGGGGTCGGTCACAAGGCAATCAGCCCGCAATGCTGATGCAAAAGAGAAGTCAGTGCAAGATTATATCACAATTTTCTATAGGTCAGAGAAAAAAACAGGTGAAAGGCCACTGATCATGTGGTTAGCCTAGGTGATGGCAAATACAAGGATATAATTGTCCAGGGTGAAACACGAGTTAGGTACAAAACCACACACAGACCCTTCCTTCAGGACAGGGGTTGCTTTTGGGTAAACCACAGTTATAGTTGACCAGATCCTTTTCAGAAAGAATTCTGAATGAAGTGGTTATGTGCTGTCTTTGATAGTAATATTTTAGTAATTTCCTTTCAATGAAGGAAAAAACCCACTGCAAACTACTTTCTTAATGAGGATGAGCAACTCGTATCTCCTTTCTTCATCCAGTTAATTTAACAATTCCATAAGCTCCTCCTGGTCTGGGATCTCTTACAGCTCATGTGCCCATACGAATAAGAAGAGAGGAGACGTGTTAGTGAGGTGACAGCAAATCTGTTAAGCTGTCGCTGCCCTGAAGAGTCTCTGTCATCTGTCATTGCTATAAAAAAAAAAAAAATTAGAAGCATTTTACCTGTCAAATGATCTTCTTTCTAGCATACTTGATCTCTAATTTGTGCTTGCCTCAATTTATTTTTAATTCTGTAGCCACTTCGCATCACCCGCAGAGGGAGAAATCAGTAACACAGAAAATCACCACAGTGAAGTCATTGTCAGAAAAGCACTGATAAAACGATATCATGAAGAAGCCCTAGAAGTCTGGGAGCCAGCAGGGCAGAGCGCTCCCCCAGGCCCGAGTTCTCCAGGTTGTAACAACCCAGGAGACAGCAGCTACATCCCACAGGAGAGCTCTGTCCCAACAGCTCATTTGGCCTTTTAAGAAGCCAGAAAAAACAAACACACACACACGCTCCCACCCCACGCAGCTTTTCTGAATTACACGGATTGCCCGTACCGGGGAGGAAACCAGTCTGAGATCCATCAGTAACTACCCTGCCCAGGCCATGTACATCCACATATTTTGAAGTAATTGGCAGAATCCCCGTTAACTAGGCAAAACGCACCCACTGAAATACCGCTCTGAATTGAAAAAGAGTCCAGTCAACCTCTTTGATTTTTTTACTTGCGCTTAATACTAAACATGTGCTTAAATGCTGCATCCAGGTGCCAAATTTTTTATTTCAACATTATGCAGGTTTTGTATTGAACTCATTGGTAGCAAAATCTCTTCAATGCAATGTTTCCTTTGAGGTTGAGGAAACAACCTACATTATATACTAATTCTGCATTTCTAGGTAAATCCTATCTGTTACAGGAATGGAATCTATCCATTTTCATAGAAAACAGGCAGAATCATCGCTCTCCCTGGCATCAGCACCACTGTTGTTTCAATACAGCACTCCTCCAGAAGGCTGAATCATCCACTCATCTCCGTATTCTCTATTTGCTCAAGGGAAACTGCAATAAAGTCCATCTACACAAATTGAATATATTCCAAAACACACAGATAAATTTGCGATTTAATCCCAAGAGTCTACCCACTGGCTTTGAAGCAAGACACATTCCACTTGACTTGAAGGCAGTATTTCTGCCTACTACTTACTCTCTCATGCACTGGTGATTCTGGATTTGAATCTTCCTCCGTGCCATAGGGTGAAGTGTCCCCAGTAGGGACTCTGCTCACTGCCATCTCCGCGTGCCCTTTCCCTTGGGGTCCTTTCATTCGGACAAACTCCATGTTGTTATACTTATAAAAGCCAAAAGACATCCTTTGGGCCATCTTCGCCGCCACACTCACCTACAACGCACCAGAATGGGACAGCAATACAGGTAAGAGCTCAATGATTCAGAGAGCTACATTCTCCAAAAGCAGCAGTTCAAATCAAGAACACAGAAGATAATGAGAAATACATTGGTTTCTGCCAACCATCATCTGAGAAGCGATTTTGCAAGACAAAAACCCTCGTAAGTATGGAGAGCTTGACTCCCTTCAGTTGGTGTGAAAATGCAAGCAGATCAGATCTCAAGTTTTGCTTTGGGCTGAGATTGAGTATTGAGAGATTTAACAGCTATATTAAAAAGAATGAAACAGCAGTGTGGTCAGACAGGATATTCTTCACCTTTGATGTGACATTAACACACCAAACATTGCTGATCCATCGCAAGGCTTTCTCCCTGTTTGTTTGATCTTTACTGATTTTGCATTCCTGTGCACTTTAATAACCTGGCTGCTAATTGCATGATGCCATAAAAGTAATGGCTGGAGAAACAATTTCAGTTTCATATTCTCTGGAAAAAACACCTAGAAGAATATTAGCTACTTGCATTTAAAACAGGGAGAAGGGGAGATTAGTCAGGACCTTTCCTCAAAGGAGATGACGGATCAAAGGGAAAGGAACAAAGGGAGACGAGGGAGTTCACAGTAGATACCAGTTTTAGTTTTAAATCCCTCAGGGTTGTCTTCAGAGCAAGTTGTGTGGGAAGTTTATTGTTTCTTGCACTCTCAGCTTCAGCACAGCTAAACTGCAGGTGCTGGCATTTCCTATTTCTACAGGTAAGCAAAGAAAGCTTCTCTGGGAGCAAAACTCTAGTGGCTTTTGGAAAATAACTGGGAGTATAGAATTCACTGAAGAAAAACAAGTTTTACATATAAGCTAGAGTTTGAAAACTTCCTGTAGCACCTTCCTCCTCTGAGGATAATTAAAAATATCCATTAGCTTTCAGAAAAGTGAAGGGGCTCTCAAACTCCCTTTATTCAGATCCACCGCTGTGCCACGCTCTTGGGTTCTTATCAACTTCATTCCCTTTGGTAAACACCAAATTCTTACACACAGATCTGAGCAACCCCAGCTGTCTGAGCCAACAGCATCAGCTTTCGAGTAACCTGCAAAGCCCAAAAGGACTGGCCACCACATAGATGACCTAACAGAACCAAAGGCCAACACTTTCAGGAGCACAAAAGGAGTTGAGCACATGGGCATGGTAAAGGACATTGCCCTTCTGAAGCAGCTTACCCTGTTGTCATAGACTTTCTTGAGTGCCTCATAGCGGATGGAGCCCTGAAAAATCACCCCTTGGAAGGTGTTGCTTTTGTCACTGGCCACCAGCTCCACACAGACCATTTCTCCTTCACCCACAGTCATGTCACTGAAAACCTGTCATGGTACAAGATGAAATACTTGAAGGGCAACTGCAACTTTTAAAGCTCGAACATATTTAGTTTCCCACAACTCTCCTTAAGCCCAGGGTAGACGAAAATGACAGAAAACAAGGGAGCTCTTGGTTCCACCCCAGCCTTTTCAAAAGGCATGGCCTTAAGGCACTGCTCACAGCAGATCACATCTTGCGTTAAGCAGTGCTCTAACCTACTTTGTCCTACTCAACTCATCACAAAGACAAATGGCAAAATTCAGGTCTAAAGTTCAGATTTCAAACCCATTACAGTTAGAGGAAACTCAAAAAAAAAAAAAAAAAAAAAAACATTATAGGTCTTGACCCCATAAAAAGTCATGGAAGGAAAGTCCCTGCTGGTCAAGAACATTTGTCCGAAAAGACACTGAGGAAAAAAAATCATTTGATAAGAAGCCTAGAATAAGACAAAGCTCTGCTCCAGCAAGAAACTCACCTCTTCGAAACTGTCAATCATGAAGAAGATGTTGGGGTAGCTGATTTTTGACTCTTCTCCTTTGCTGTCCATGGGGTGCTTGCTAGGAGATGCGAACACTTGCTGAGAAAGATTTGGGAGAAAGTTTACATCTTTCCAGTGAGAGGTAGACAGGAGTAGGAACACTGAATACAATGGAAACAATACCAAGAGCCCACAGTCCAACACTGCTCAAGCAAGCACTATTTTGTCTTATGCTAAAGATGCTGGACACCCTGCAGGCAAGGCTCAACTGGTTTCTGACTCCAGCCCTCACTGGAGCCGTGAAAGAAAAACAACCAAGGGCGTACCTGTCCTTACTTGCACATATGAAACCTATGTGAAAATTTAAAACTAGACTGCTAAAAAATGAAAGGCTGCTTCAGGGCAAGCAGCAGCATTAGCAAGGCTAACAGGACTCCTCAAAGATTACTCAGTCACCAGTGCATGAAACACAGATGTCTTCTTATTCAATGCCATCGCATGCAAAAGAAAACAAACTGATCTTGTTAGAAAGCTTACTGTTAAGCCAGGGGGGAAAAAAAAAAAAAAAAAAAATCAATAAAAAGTCAGTGTAGTCTGCAAAATAATTTTGGTAGGAGTCGCATTTTTTCCCCCCTCTAGTTTTGTGTCTTAGGGACTCTGCAGGTATGAACAGAGTAGCTCTGGAGTAGCACAGCACACCAGATTCCTGAACAGCGTTTCCACCTACTCAATAGCTGGCTACACAATGACAGGGAAACATAAAACTTCTAAAGCAAGACCTGCCAGAGCAGTAATACAGATCTTAAAAAAAAAAAAAAAAAAAAAAAAAAGGTGGCTTTTGTTCAGTTAGAATTAGCAGCCTCCGTGGTGCCTGTTACAATGAAAATGTCCTAATGCTAATACACCTTCCTTGCAGGGTACACAGATTTGCTTTGTCTCCTCCATAAAGAAAGTTCATAATGTGAAAACGCTACTGGTATGTGCTGACGTATGTCAATGTGTGCTGGGTGTCTCCTGGAAAGGGAGACTCAAAGAAAAATCTTAGAGTCTCATAGTTTGAGTCTCTAAGAATTGGGAGCAAAAAACACTCCATATCTGGAATACCGAACGGCTCTTAAGCCTCTAGGAATTGGGAGCAAAAACCCTCTATATTTGGAATGTTGGACAGCTCTTTTCTTCCTCCCACCTTTTGAATCTGCGCACAGTATTTACAGATCATTCTTTCTCAAAGCAATTTTGCTGAAATTAACTGAGGGTGAAAGATGAATTCTGGAGCACAGGGGAAACATGAAACAATGAGGAAATAAAAGGCTTATGTCCATTGTGTAAATGTGGCACCACAGCAACAACAACACAGGAGAATTGTTTGCGCAAATAATGCAAATTACAAATACCATAATCAGTATGCTAGCTTGCCTTGTAGGCAAAACACTTGATTTCAAAAGAGCAAAACGAAATTAAAGGATAAAAAAAACCCTGTGGCCTATTTTAGGTAAAGCCACACAAGTAGTTGAAGGAGCTAAAGGAAAAGAAACCATTTGTGCAACAGAGCCTTTCAAAATAGAATTTATGCCAAGTGGGAAAAGGTGTTGGGAGATCTGTTGGCAAGTGATGTAAGAAATGTGGATTTTCCCATGTGTATCCCACCCCTGCTCATTTTTCAGTGCTCTCTGCTATGTTAAGCCCTATATTAACTGTATGCCACACACGAGCGAGTGCTAAACCCTTTGGTGTGCTGCTGTGTGGTTATGAGCAGTTTAAGTCAGAACAGGCAAGAATCTCAACCTAGTGCAGTATCAGACAACAGCTGAGGCTGGAGGTCATCTAGTGACCTCGAGCATGTTGCCCAGGACCACACAGATGGCTTTTAAGTATCTCCTGAGGATGAAGGCTCCCCACAACTTCTGGGGGCAACCTCTTCCAGAGCACAAGCACTCTCATAGTGAGCAAAAACGTTTTCCTTTATGTTCAGATGGGGCTGCCTGTGCTCCAGCTCGTACCCATGGCCTCTTATCCCTGTCACTAAGCACCAAAAGATAAGCTGATAATCAGCAAGCTGCCTACCATTTAATAACCCTAATAGCAGGTACTATAGACTAACTTTGAAAAATTTTGCATAAAAATCGTTTGAGGCTTTGCCAACCCTACAATTTCAGGTTTATCTTCAGATTAGTTAAACAGTTGGACATATCCCTCCCCCAGCACATTCTGCCCAAGTCCAGTAAGAAGAGATACATGCCTTGAATGCTGCAAAAGCCCTTACAATCTTCTGAAAGGGGCTATCAAGCGTATTTAGATCTCAAGAGGTAGATGACCAGCACCAGACAAAAACATGAGCTTCCACAGAGCACAGCCTAGGAACTGCTGACCTGATTTTGATACTGTTTTGATAATATTAGATGTTAACTTCTAGTCCACAGAAATAACACGGTAACCTCACCTGAGATTTCTTTTTGTGAATGTGAATGTCTCCTCCATCTGATCGTGTGCACACAGCACAGGTCACCACATAATCCAGCTGAAAAAAAGAAACCAGAGAAACAGAGGTTTAGAGTTAAAAAAAAAAAAATTAGGTGCACAAACCAGAATACATCCTGCCTTCCTTCTCCGAAAAAAAAATTTCAGCTAAAAAAAGTCCTGTCAGCATTGCTTAACATGAGCTCACTGGCAGATGGGGGAATAGGCATGACACACAGACTTTTAAAGGGATAAATGGAAAACATCATCTGCTTTGGAAGAGGGAAAAAGGGGAAATTCAATGAGCACGAGCAACACATTAGAGTAATCGAAAGCCACCAGAACAGCCTATCAAATAACCACAGAAAACTCATATGCAGCAAGCATGACCATTCTGGACAGCAATGCCCTGCTGTAACAGCACCTCCAAATTCTGACTACAGCAAAACGAGTTTTACTTTTATTCATCATCAGACCCTGGTGCAATTACTCTCTGCAGAGAAGATTGGCAATGACAGTTTTGGGAGGGAGGAAAGAAGAAAACAAGATTTCCTCTTCAGTTAGCAAACAGTCTCATATTTTGAGATCATATTCAATAAAACTGATTAGAGATCTAGAATGACTGCAGTAATAACCAGCTTCCCAAAGCACCCAAGTAATGTGAAAGAAGTGAATAATCCATGAGGTAATTAAAAAATAATTTGTGCTAGTGTCATGTTACCAACAAAAAAAGGCCCACTGAAGTTCTCACAGCAGGAGCAGCAAGCTCCCGGTGCAGTACATAGTACTTTTACTGCCCCTCCATCCAGGGGTTTTCACCCTTCGCTGAACCAGCACTGTATTTAATGAAAGTGTTACTCGTGTAGCAGTCCCATTCATTCTCAAAAACACTGAAATTTGATGAAACTCTGCATTTTGCAAAACTTTTTGTTACTGAGCATAACATTCAGCCCAGCTTCACTAGGTATATTTAAAGGGTTTTTTTTTGAGAAAAGTCAATAGGACTCTGCTGAAAAATAATGCATTTCTCAGTTCATTTATGTTCATTTAGTGTTTGAAGGATGAAATAAAAAGCAGGTTTTGTTTCTATTCTCTGTAAGTGTGCAAACCTCCCAAGCAGGGAAGGAGAGGGAGCAGACTGAAGCCTGCCCACAGCGTCCGCACCATAATTAGCCTGTTAAAATTAAGTAAGCTTCTGTGTAACCTTTTGCAGAATGAGGTTCAGGTAGACGCTCTCTTCCCAGTCGATGTCAGGGTCTCCGAGGCCAGGAAGCTTCTTGGAATCTCTGCGGTAAACCTCCACCTCAACCTGCTGAGAAAACACAGCGCCTCTCAAAATACAGGCTACGAGCACCTCCACCCATGCATGCCATCAACAACAAAACTCCAGAAAACAAAACAAAACAAAAAACAGCCTTACAAACAGCAACAAGCTGAACTGACCTAGATAACAAATGCAAAACTTGAGTGCACAGAGCTGGACGGTGCTCTGTCACTTCAACAAGCTGCAGCATAGGGCCTGATCTCACAAAAAAGCATGCAATACCAAAGAGGGTTTTCATAGCACACCCAGTAGACAGAGCTACGCACCACCTTGATGGAACATCTAGAAAAAAATAAAATTGTTTCTCTTTTTGAGACAGGTATCTTTGCTAACATAAACACATTTGTTAAACTGACAAATGTGATTTGTAAAAATCTGATATTATGGCTAGATGACAGCTGTAGCGGCAGTTTATGAAACATTCCTCCGTTTTGCTCAGGGCAGAAAAGGAATGGCTCAGTAGAAAACACATAACTGAAAAGTCAGAAAATGCAATCAAGAGAGTTTTCTAGGAAACTCAGCTTCCTAGGTTAGCCTCAGGCAGGGTAGCTTGACCTTACCGCAGTGGAGAGAGCCTCTTGACGCTCAACAAGGGCAAGCACAGGGTCCTGCGCCTCAGGAGGAGCAGCCCCGGGTTGAGGCTGGGGGTGACCTGCTGGAGAGTAGCTGTGCTGAGAGGGACCTGGGGGCAGCAATCGGAGCACGAGCCTGCAGTGTGCCCTGGGGCTGAGGAGGTCAGTGGTGTCCTAGGCTTAAGGAGAGTTGAGAGCCGAGGGAGCTGATCCTCCTCCGCTCTGCTGAGGCCCCATGGGGAGTGCTGGGCCCAGTGCTGGGCTCCCTGGTGCGGGGGGGACATGGAACCACCAGAGAAGCCCAGCGTGGGGCTACAAAGACCATGAGGGCACTGGAGTATCTCTGCTGCGAGTGCCTTCCAGCACCCTCAAGTGCCCACAAGTCACTGAAAAACTCTCAGAAATAAATCTATTATCAAAATCAATACCGGCTGTCAGAGGGGAAGCAGTGGGACAGGGAGGCACCGTGCACAAGCGGCAGCACTTCGGTGGCATTCAGAATCAGTGCAAAGCAGATTCTGCCTTTCTTTCTGCTATCTAGCCTCAGCACTGCTTCTCACTACCCTACATCACATTCGCTAAGAAACCGTAAGCTGTGATGGGGGGCAATGAAGAGGAGAGGAGGAAGGGCCAGCATTCCCGACTTTTTTCACAGTGAAACTTAAAAAGTTCAGGTAGGAAATGCTGCTGCTCTCTCCAAAGCCAGCTGCAGGACTGAGGCTGATGTTGGATTTCTAGGTTGTCACACTGCCAGGTTTGAGGTGCAAAGACAAGACAGAAACCCAGCAAAAGTTTATTTCGATGACTGCACAACATCTTGCACCAATGCAGAATTATTCTGCACTAGAGCACGTTTTTAGAAGTCCCCACCACACAGTACTTCCTGCTAGTCTGAAGCCTAGCGTGGCTTGCGACTTCAGAAGCATCTTTCTCACATTTATCCAAATGTTTCCTTATAATTCCAAACATTATCATCTTAAATCCTACCTGAACTAAATAGTCCAAGTTCACCAAGCAAAGCAACTTAACATACAAGAGAGGAGGACTGAAGTGTAAGAGAAAAGGGCAACAGCCCTATTTTGTTCTACTCTTTCTGCAGCATTATTTCCAACTACCACTTTGCTCTCCTCGTTACCACTTCCCATTAAACCTGCCTCTTTTTACCTTTAAGTGGCAGACGCCAGATGCTGCCATTCCCCACAGGTACAACACAGACCTCACTGGCGGGACAGCACTTGTTGCCTGTGCTCTGTTCCCTGGGCACAACACAACGCTTCGCTGCTGGGTGCCGAACGCTTCGTACTCCACCAATGCCCACTCTGGCACACCTCACTGTGCAGCTGCTCTTTTTGGGGCACGTATAGCGTGTCTTCCTGCCTGGAGGTGCTAAACCTACTGCTCGAGACAACCTCAGAGCTCAGACACCGGTGGCGACGCACGTGCAACAGCACCAGCCTGGCTCCGGTCAGCAATTCCAACACGTAGGCATCCTTATTCCCTCCAGCAGCCCCACACGTAGCACCCACTCCGGGGCCTGAATCAGCAGCCACATGGGAAGCAGCGAGCTGTTTCACGGTCAGCAGGCACTTGCACACCACCTCCACACGGAAGCGATTGCTCCCCAGGACACAGCAGGCACCGTCCATGTCCTCATCGGAAGGGCTGTCCCATGGGACCGTGATCCTCAGCTGCTTTGCCACCGGATTCATATATAATTGAGACATAATGATGCTTTGTGCTACACAAGGCATTTAAGTTGGAAGTTTGGACTGTGAAAGAAGATTACATTTTATCAGCATAATTTGTCACAACTGAAATCTTCCTCTTAGGAAAATGAAAAATCACTTAGAAGAAGAAAAAAAAGGAGGAAAATATTTAAAGTATAGCAGAGAAGTGCTGCTAAATGCTAGAAATCAGCGTAGTAGGTAGACTCTAGCTCCTTTATTTCTTGCTGGAAATCAGTGAAATAGTTAATTAGGGCTTGCAAGCAGCTATGAGCAGCTGCAAGGCCTTGCAACCACCAATTCTCACAGAAGCTGCAAGGTCAACGTGACACATTGTAGGCCCTTATCTGACTGCAAAATATAAATGGGAACAAATTTAGACACCGGTTATATGTCAAAAATATCCAGGAAAAACACTCTGACCACCTCACGATTCCACCTGGGTATCAAACAAGCCCCTGAGGCTGCTGAGTTGGAGCAAAGCCCTTGTGGGCCTGCAGTCAAGCACGCCCCTCAGGCGGGGATGTCGCCAGAGGTAACTCCTGGAGGCTGAGAGTCCTCTCCATTCTGGGTGATTTCGGGGACTTGGCCTTTCGATTCTTCACAGGGCAGCAGCAGTTTATGCTTGCACTGACACCTGAGCTTGCTAAGCAACTTGCCTCTGCCCACCTGTTTTACTCAAGACTGCCCTAAATGATCTACCAGAGCATAGTCTCAGCACGTCTGACCTCTGGCCAGGTTCTAGACATGAACCACTGGCCAAGCCCAGGACTAAGACTGGTTGCCACCATAAGTGGGCTCCTTGCAAGAGCTGTTTGGAAAGCAAGTGGTCCCTTCTGAACCTCGTGACCCAACAGCAGGGCCTCACACACACTCCCTTAGGCATAAACCGCTGACCAGATCCGTGACTGAGCCTGGATCTACTGCAGCAGATCTGACTCAAACCCTGACTCAAACAGGAGGGCTGCCCAACCATCCCCTTCCTTAGTTCAGTCACCAGAGGCCGTACTGTAAGGGCCAGCTATCAGGCAGTGCCAGAAAATAAACACTCAAATAACCATAATTAGCTTCCCAGGCTAATTCTGCCCAGGCTGGGCAGAACATTTACACCTTTTCTTTCTCAATTTTATGAGCACATGCATTACAAATAACTCGAAATACTGAACATGGCACTAGTAGCACTACTGTATGACGACAGTTCAAAGGGAGATGATTTGTTGGAACAGCAGGGTTTTTTTGTTTGTTTGTTTTCCTCCTCTTTTCAACTAAATCTAAAGTTTTCTACCAAATCTAAGTAGTTACATGGAAAGAACAAACTTTGGGGCATAAAGCCATCTTTTGTTCCCACTGTCCCCTCTTCTTCCCCCCCTGCCCCCACCAAAAATACACATATATATAAAGATCTACTTTTTTCCCCAACCTATGCAAAGTCATGACTTCTCACTCCTAAACATCATCTCTCAAGGAACTGGAAATGTTCCATTCCAATCTAATAACAACAAAATATGCATTTTTGGACTTGCACCAATTTGCATCATCTCAATGACTAATGTCACCAAGGTTATCCCCAGTACTTTGTAGGCAGCAGTGGGGTTGTGATCAGCAACTGCAATGCCACTTCACTGCAGCTCCAGAGCACTTCTGAAACCACCAACCCAGCACAACTGGGAAGGGAAAGATACTACTCCAGGAGCCTCTAAGACTCTTTGGTGCAGGAATAGGAGATTTTGGGGAAAAAATAAATAAATTGCCAAGCGTGGCCTAGAGGTCACAAGTTCCATCTCCAAGCCTTTGGCTCTGTATCTGCTTGGCATACTGGGAGGAAGCTGGGTTTTTTGTGTGTTTTGTAACCAAGGCTTCTAAGCATCACTGCCAACTGTACACGCAATGAGACAACATGAACTGATATCACCAGGTCACCCATGAAAACCCACCTGCTCACTCATCCTCTCGGAACTGATGGGCCTGTCTCTCTCAAGTGGAGAGAAAAAAAAAAGAAAAAGGAGAGAGAGA